>VZTI01005243.1:1712191-1806123 GCA_013397865.1 Struthidea cinerea | reverse complement strand
AAAAAAAAAAAAAAAAAAACACCCAACAGGATAAAGGTTGAGCTAGAAATAACCACCTAAAGGCACTGAACAGGAACATAAGATAGGAGAGCTCAGCTCCATGAGAAATGCTGGATTGACATAAGAATGGAAGGAAAATTAACAAAATGAGTGTTCCAATAGCTGAATGGTTCTCAGAAGTCATCTCTGCCCAAAAAGTCAACCATTAAGTGTCATTTTGACACTCTATTCAAATCCAGAAACCTTGTAAAAAACATTCACTTCAACCTACTGAAAATTAATTTAAAATGCAGCCCATGTTTTGGCATTTCATATTGACACAGCATGCCCTGTCTCTCTGTTTTACTCTCACATGTGCAACAGCAACACCAACCTTTCAACGATACACCAAAATAACAGATGGCACAGGCAAAAGAAGCCAAAAATGCAGCATGGGACCTTACTCCGACTAGCTCATGGCATCAAGAGATGGAGTAGTATAAGCACATTACAAAAAAAATATTTTGTTGCATGAGCCAGGAAACTTGATGGTTTAATTAGTCACAGGAAGCTTATGACTAATCCATTGTCCTTTGAGCCTTTGCTGGGCTAATCACTACTTCTTTGGATTCTCAAGACACCTTGACTGCCATTCTCCACTCCCACCACTTCTTAATCTTGACGTGCAATAGCCTCCAGAAAGCTGCCAAGAATTGCACCAGTCTCTGTAATAGCATTGTTTGCCCAGAGCTTCCATTGATAACAATATTCCCAATTGCAAAGGACTGACAATCACGGGGGCAAAATGACAGCTTTGATTTCTAGTCTTCTGCTCAGATGCATCTTGGCTGGAAGAGCTTGCAAAAGAACATGAATTAAAAGGTAAAAGTGCTTTAAATTAAAATGTTATGCTAGAAACAGAACAAGTCCCATGGATGCATCATTATTTATCCATTTATGCCATATCTAATGAAAAACTATGTAAATGTCTTGCACATTTCATAGCCTCTCTCTTTTGGCTCCAGTACCAATAGAGGGAAGATGTTTCAACTCAGCTGCTGTAGAACAGCAACCCACCATTTCTGTGCAGCATTACCTTGGTGCTGTCCTTACTAGAACCACAGAAAAAAATCTCATTGTTTTCACATGACACAACATACTGACTCAGCACTCCAACCACAACATGCATATTTCCTAAATGGCAACAAAGCATTCAAAAGAATGAAATTTAAATTATTTAGAATATAAAGAGGCAGAAAGGATGAGGGCAAAGTTTCTCAGTCTTCCCAGACACCTAAGCCTACTTTCTCAAGCAGACTAAAATGTGAAGACTGTCTTAACTCTAATAGTAAAGCTAAGATCAAAAGTTACAGCCATGAAAGCACTCCTACACATGAAAAAATTATCTGTATGTTTCAAGAAGCTGAGGAATATTTAACCTTTAGAATTAATGAAACAAGCACAAGATTTTCTTTGTACTATGTTGAAATGAAATTTTCAATGCTTTGAGAACCTCAACCATCTTTTGAAATCTACTATTTCTCACTAATAATAGCAAACAGATAACTGAGAGAGAGCATTCCTTGATACAACACCTCTGAGAATCAAGGGAACTGGGTCCAGTCCTCAGTTTGGCCATACCCTGTAGCCTTCGATCTGGTAAAGTCTCTTAGTATACCTGCACTTCAATTCTTCATCCCGGAAACAGCGTTTTACTTTGCTGCCTCTGTCAAACAGTGGGACACCCATTGACAACACTGTCATTTTTAGACCAAGATGAGTCAAGTATGTATTTACATAAAAGACTGAAAAGCTTTGACTACATGGATATAATTTTTCTAGGATATTCTCACTGGGACTTAATTTACTCCCAGATTTTGCATTTATTAATTAGCAATATTTATGCCATTGAATACTACAGGCAGAAATGGTCAGAGAAAATTTCCCATGTAATTCACTGCAGAAGTTCTTTCAGTACTCGTAGTTCACGAGCTGTATTCTCCTCTAGTCATTAACTCTTTTTGCATTTCTGATCCAGAAGCCATATACAGATTATTAAAGCAAATGTTTAATTAGCAAATCAACAATGAGGAAATGGCAGAGATCTGCATGTATAGATTACAAACACAGTGAGATGAATCCACATGAAGTTAGTCATTAAGATTAATTTTCACTGTTTCCCACTCTGTCTGGATGATGGTCACCTGTTGGGGTGTCCTGGCAAACCCAGCCAGCTTAGGGCTCGGAGGGACAGAGCTGCGCCTGGAAAAACCCTCGCTGTTAATGTTCCCCCTATACAAATGTGTATTGGTTCACCCCGGTTTCCCTTCCCCCCCTGCGGTGCCAAGGGTTTTGGGCTGGCCCCGGGTTCCTTCCCTTCCCATTGGCTGTTGCTGTAAGCCCCGCCCCCATCCCGGGTCCCTGGGGCAAGCCAGGAGCTCCCCAGTCAGGCTGCTGCAGGGGACGAGAAATAAACCCCTGGTGCCACCTCCAGCATCTCCGTTCTCGCCGTCCTTTGTTCTCCGGGTCCAGGGGGGTCCAACCCAGACCTCCTGTGGACGCAGCTGCATCGCCTGGAGAGCTCGCTGCCAGAAAAGGGAAAAATCACAGAAAGCTTGGCTGGCTTAAAAGCATGGTCTCAGCTACCTTGCTGAGCTGCTTGGGATCTCACCCCCGAGCTAGCCAGCCCAGCAGCCAGACAAAGACACAGTCACCACTAAGATAATTCATTTTCTCTGATATAAATACAGCTCACCTACACCCCAGTTCCTCATTAATGGAACAATACTGATAAATTGTAGGGAGATCAAGTATGAGCTACAGAAATTATTAAGAGACTAGAGGGACTGATTTACAAGGAAATATTAAGATTCCAAAAAAAGTAACTTGGTTTACTGAAAATTAAGGGGATACACACACACACACAAATGTGATTATGATCTACAAGCATCTGATGGGTATAAACATCAGGAAGGCAGAAGAATGATTTACTTCTGTTAAAGACAGAGTAACAAGGAGAGACCATTTAGTCCTAGCATTAGGGAGAAGCTTTCAGAGTGAGAACTGACTGGACGCTGGAAGGCCATGGGAGGTGTAACTCTTGATGACTCACACAGCAAGAAGGAGGCTGGGCTAAGAGAAAACTCCATACCACAGCAGGATATATAGCACTCTCCTCAGTCTGTTCTGGTCTATACTAGGCAAGCTCAAACACTCAACACAGGCACTCAAAGCCACTGTTATAAGAATGCTACATTGCTTTATTTTTTGCCCAGTCACTCCTACATTAGTCCCCTGTGAGCTACCCACAGAGAAGTAAGCCTCATCATGTGAGGTGTTTAGGAACAGATTGGACAAGCATTAGAAGCTGTACTACAGGGGACTGGCCTCAGGGGACAGATTAGATGACCTCATGCAAATTTTTTTCTTCTAATTTATGCAGTCTGATGAATACTCATCTCTTACTGAAGGTCCATCAAGGGTGCAATGATTGCAATAATTATGATTTGATACAACAGTTTTCTTCCAAATTAGATGGCTAATACAGTCTTTGTCTCATTCCTGCCTTCCTCCCCCCAACCCTAAATTAACTTCTCTGTGCAGTGGCTCAGGAATGCATGTAATCCCTCCTGGAAGGGTTTTTCCCTAATCCTCCATGACAGGACTCACAGCATGCTGATACAGACTCCAAAGACAGATTATTCGGTGCAACTAGAGAAGCACACAGCAGACTTGCTGCAAAATCCTACCATATTGTGCTCTGCAGTGATGATGCGTTTGAGGATCACCATTTTTTGTTTGGTTTTCTTCTCTCATTCTGGGGGGTGAGGGTTTGTTTTTTACATTAGCATCCAATTGACTTCTGAGTTCACTAAAGAAAGAGGCCAGGAACTGTCCAATTGAGTGGGATTAACATCAGGCAGGTGGAGAACATTAAAGGCACAAACATTATGTTTTCAGAGTCACAAACTGAACTGCCATCCTGTCTTCACTGAACACCTGAGCCACGTGAGGAATCCCAGTGACTCCAGCCACAGAAATGAGGCTTTCAGAAAAGCTGTAGCAGCAGCATGAAACAGCGTAGAAGCTAATCTGAACTCCCGTCTGGATGCTAACAGCTAAATTCACTCAAAATTATTTCCTCCAATGATTTTGAGTGAAAGGAAATTAATGCAAGTTAAAAATAATCCAAAAGACTCATACTAGAGTACCACAAAAGGCTGATAAAAAAAATTAAGTCCGAGTGGAAGGAAACTACCTTCAGACTAAAAGGGAGTGTCACAGGTGAACCACAGGAAAAAAAAAAAAATCTAAATTAAGCTATTGAAAGTGACCCCGAAGATGATCAAGAGTCTGTTTTAAAGCAATATGATAAAATAGTTGGAATAGAGACTTGAGAATGACCATTAATGTAAATGTCTAAGAAGTTGCATTTTAAATGTTAACTGAAAACAAACCACAATTTTTCACGATAAACAAATAAAACCAAAAAGTTCACAAATAAACTGGGAGTAAGAGATTAGCAGGCTGGAGCCTGATGAACCTTGAGCACTAAACAGGATATCAAAGAATACCAGTAATAAATTAAGACTGTAGGTGAACAAATAAAAATTCCACCATCCAGCCAGTTTCAAGAATCCAAAAAACATCCCTTATAAGTGACAAGGGAAATTGTCCAACATACTGAAACAAGTGCTGTCGAAAAAACAAAAGTCAAAAATAAGAGAGCATACTTCCAATAGTTTATTCAGATTCTTGACTAAACAGTGAGAATCCCTAGTTCTAGATTTAACATTGTGCTCTAGAATAATAATGGATTGGAGGTGTTTTGAACATTGGTCTGGAAATGGGTGGGTCATCAGGTTTTGGACAGTTCTCCAAAAGTTCCATATGAGCTAGATCAGAACTGTTCTGTCACTATTTAAATAAGAATCATATAAAAATTTAATCTGAAGTTTTGAATATTCAAATTATGCCACATTTAGCAGTGCTGTCATCCTTACCTGTAACCTGTTAGAAATGCCACTCCTAGAAATTATTATAGCAAAGAGGAATGTGTAGAAACATGCTTTCAATTTGACAGGACTCTAAATGAATGATCTCAGGAAAGTTACTTGACTTTCTCTTTTCCCCAAGAAAGAACTGGATGAAAAGCAAAATGGCTAAATATACACACCACACCAAGCCAAATTTCCTGACATCAGAGCCAGACATGATGACTAATTGCATTCAACAATTCAAGGAATTCAGAATCTGGAATTCCTTCACAGTGACTCTCACCATGTCTGAAATATGACAGCAGCTTCCTGGGAGGTGCTCAGGATTCAGTGTAGAAGGCAGACAGAGTGATAAGAGGGTTCAAGGTGCAGAAGAAAGCTGTGATACAACCTGACTGGTTTTGGTTTGCTATAAAAGGAGAACTAGTCTAGTATAGAATTTCACAATTTAATTAAGAGCTGGTCAGTAGGCTATTTAACAAAGCAATTTTGATTCACTATACAGATTTAGAAAAGCGAGTCAAGGCAGCTATTAAAAACATACTGTTTAACTGCTATAGATAAATATAATATCTATATATAAAAATAGCTGTAAATTACATCAGTCAGTCATTCTCATTTATGCTCTGCTGCTGTCTGTTGCAAAAGCAAAATTTCTCCTGAAGATGATGCTGAGCTCTGCCATGAGTGGTTCAAAGGAGGGTCTTGCTTCCAGCACCAAAAGAACACAATTTAATTGAGTCTCACTTACGAAACGGATATGTATTCTGTGACCACAATAACATGTTTTACTTTTCTATTTGCCCAGCTCTCCACACCTTCTACTCTGTCTAGAGAAACAAAAACCATAAAAGGAAAATGACTGATATAAACACATCCGCTTCACATGAAAAATAGTGAAACCGCTACAGACTTAATACAGACAAACACAAAGCATGTAGCAAAACAAATTAATTCCACTAAATTTCCAAAACCAATTTTTCTTAAAGATTACAGACAAATATAAAAATAACACTAAATAAGCGACATCCTATAAGAATAGTCAAAAATTTAATAAGAATTAACTCAGATTTAATAAGAATTCATTACAAGTAGCCAGCAAAAAGATAAACAATAAAGCATATACATGCAGGAGAAGCGTTCTAAGTGATAGAACTGGAAGAAGAAAATGAAAGGGAGTAGAATGCTTCACATGAGACTGGGGAATAGTAACCATATCTTTTGCAGCAACCAAAATTCTTTTTAAAACACACCTAAATCCCCACCCAAAACCCCACTCTTGGAGGATGACAAGTCAGAGAAAGAAATTAAACTGTCAGGCAATTTAAGACTGCAAGTTATTATTATCCTATTCAACTTAATACCCAAAATTAAGGAGTGTAAAAGAAAGCAGTTATTGAATTCCCCTTCAAAAGGCCCACAACAACATAAATGTAAGATTTAATAGTCAGCTAAAGATATAATAGCCATCTCATAGACAGGGAAAAATCCAGTGACTCCCAGATTTGCAGTAGGTGAAGCTTAGATTAGAATCCACCCTTCAGTATATTGGCTGTTCAGGCATAAATCTACTTGAACTGAAAAATATTTATCTTCAGGAAACCACGGAGCAGCCCTTAGAACTATGGATGTATTTTTAAAGCCCTGTGCAGAATATGAGCAACATTGCTTCCTTTCATGATCTGCCATGTCGGTCTCCTCTGCAGAATTACTGTAAAAACATTGATGTGAGGTTCCATAGTTCACATCTTTCAGTAACTTCAGATCAAATATAATGAATTTGTAAAGAGAGGAAAAATATTTTTTCTCCTAGCCACCAACTCTGAAAGCTCATCCCAAGCTGAGTTTGCTCCTCCAAGCCCCTAACCCCTCCTAATTACTAATAATTACAAATTAAGGTCCCACTGAGCAAGCCAGTCTATAAGGTAAAACTCCAGTACATTCCCATTGTCCCCTCTGGGCTTACACAGGTGAAAAAGATCTACAACAGGAACATACTACACTATTCAGCACAGGTACATGAGGAACCCAGTCTAGCTACCACCTCCTCTCCACCCCATTAGCTTATATTCCAAAATACTTCCATGAATGCTACTGAGAAACAGTTGCTTTACTTGCCAGTTGGAGTAGAAAACCAGACTAACTTTCCCAAGAGCTGTTGGTGTATTTTGATGACACTGAAATTGAGTAAAGAAGAATGTTTTACTGAGTTTTCAGATGAGAGAGAAGGATATTTTTTGCTGCTAGCAAATTGTGTATTCCTACATGAATCCAGATGAAGCCATATTTCTGTACCTATCTTCATTTATTTCTGTGGTACATGAACTGTCCTGAGACAAAATTTTCCTGAGCAGTACAATTTATAACAAACAAGGAACTTCTCCTTGAAGGAGAAGGAAATCTTGGCAGGGGCAGGGGAAGCCTCCTTTAATTTTAAATAAAAGGTCATCCAGCAATAATGCTGTTGAGGGCAGTACTTTACTAAAATTACTTGACTTATAACTTCTCTTACAAGATAAAAAATTATGAATCAGATGCTGAGCTGCAGGGTATAAAAATCTGAAAGTGATTGCTTAGTTTGACACAGTTCTGCTCTATCTTAAAACATGTTGAATTCCCTGGGCTCCTGTAGAGGAAAGCTCTTAAAGGATTAGGAAGTAGTGTCAGAGACAAGGCTATTTGTTCAAATTTATTTTCTTTTTAACTTATTTAGCCATTCAGGTTAAACATCTCAAAAAATAACTCGTTACTCCTGTCAATATGATAAATGAGAACAAAAAGATGAGAGCATGGAAAACTAGTATGAAAGTAGATAGCTTGTATAACATGGGCTTTATCAGTAGTGAGAAAAAATTTTCATGAATTAAAAATTACTTAAAAACTTTCCTGCTAGCCCCATGACTTTATAATCCTCTTCAGCCGGGCAATTTATTTGTAAGAAGAGACAGAGGGCCTTGTCTTATAGCTCTGTCTGATTAGATCCATCTTACAGCTTCTCCGTAGTGTGATATTACAGCTAACATTGATGAGGGAATGAAATACTTTCAAATATCAAAAAGACCTTCAGCCAAACAGGTCTTTACTTGCATGATATAAACATGAACAGTTGAGCAATGGAGCATACAGTGTAATTTGTGGCAATGGGAATGACACAGAACCAGAGACAGAAACTTCAAATAAAAAAGGAAGAAGTATCATCCTAGTTATGAGTGTAAATACAGCAATCAAGTGCTAAGCACAGATTCCCTGGACTAATTATGCCAGACAACCTGACATCCAACCAGACTATGAATTTCACTGCAACAGGGACTGCTACAGAATTTAACAATACAACCTGCTATTCTTTCACAGATGCTAATGTAGGTCTCTATCTAAGGCAGTATTTAAGATGTGCAGACAATTGTGTATCATTATACAAGATAGCTTAGTAAGATATTCATTACTAGTGGGTCATCATTCACTTTATCAAGGCAAGAAGCCAATATTTCTCAGTGTTCCTGGGAGGCTGATGTTTTCTTTCATTAAACAATATATGCTGGTGCAAAGCTGTAAAATAGATGGTTCCTGACCTAACTCTACAGGACAAGGTAACACAAACAAACTTTGGTATTCTTGCCAAGCATAAATATTTTTATTCTTGGGGTTGACTTTGTACAGAATGCTGGTCCTGTAATAAATTCAACTTCAGGACATGACTTTTTGAATGAAACCCAAACCTACTGTTTGCATTGGAAGATTCTAATTAAACCAGTCATCTAAATGGATAGGATTCAGAACTGAGACCCAGAAAAAACATTACTTTTGGTTAAAAGCCATGCCATCATTGGGAGTTCCAACCAAATCAACCAAAAACTAGTTGAAAGAAAGATGTCTTACACTATCCAGTGAACTGAAAGGTATCAAAATAATCAGCTACACCATAATGACTGGAACATTGACATCGGTTTCTGTGATCTAGAGTAACATCCATCAGCTCACGTGCAGGTAAGCAAAAAGTTTTGGCAAGCATCGCTAGCATTATTTTTGCAACAGTTCTTTAAAAAAGCTCTCTCACACAGAGAATCAAACCAGTCACCTACTGAATGGTCTAATTGACTTCAGTGGAAACCAGGCCTGAGCAAAGACTGCAGGAAGAAACCACACCATGTTACAGTGAAGAGAATGAGCAGAGAAAACAAATGAAAATTTCAAAGAACATTGGCAGAGGATGTCCAAAATAATAGAAGGAACTGGAGGTTGGATGTGCAAGTCCCCTGTACTGACTTCGAAATGTTATCCCTTACGGAAAAAACAGTGACCTAGACAGGGCTCCAAACATGACACACGTTGATTCTGGAGAAACTCAGGAATTCACAATCCACACTAGATGGAAAAGTAACTTTTGATTTGACAAATTTTGTGTTTTCCAAGGTGTCAAATTCCTGACTAATTCATCAGAAAACATTATGAGAAATCACTTGCAGAACCTGGTGCTATTTTTCTATTATATCCTTCTTCACACACCTTTTACATGTACTTGGAGTTTTAAACGTCGACATGGCTCGTCTGGGACCCTTAAAAACTGGCAAGAATTTCTCAAACATGAAAAAAGTGGGGAGTGGGGAATAGGTAATGCAAAAAGATTCCTCACCTGTTTTCCACATCTGGTCTTCTAAATTCTCAAAGACACTTAACCAATTGTTTCCAAGCTGAATAAAGTAGGACACGCTCTCAAATAAATGGAAGGAATTTGCAGTATTAGTTGTAGGAGCCAGAAAAACTGTTCACTATCTAAAACTTGCAGTTGCATCAATTAGTAATAGTAACTGTCCTTTATTAAATTCTGTTCTGCTAACGGTTTACGAAGTAATTTGAACTCTGATGTATCAGAAATTTAAGTTACTCATGATACTTCAGAAAAATTTAGTTAATTCACGACTTTTAAAAATTGATGCATTATGGTTTTTTAATCAAGAAGAAAAGAATCTTAAATTCCCATTAGTAGGGCTTTTTTTTATAGCAAGCAACATAAAGAAACTCTTAAGGTTGTGCACAAGGAACAAAGTAGAAAGGAGACTTCAATCCAGAGACAAGTTTGCCTGAAGACAGTAACTGACAGGCCTCAGTCTAGTGCTGTAATTCTGTGACTTCTTGTTTCTTGTCTTGCAAGCAGGGAAACCCCCTGCTTCTTCCACTGTTGTGGTTTGACCACTGCCTAAGCAAATCTATCAAATGTGAAACAATCGTACTCAAATTATAGCCTGAAGAAGATTATACTTATCTGTCCTAGTGATAAATACAACACGACCCAAATAAGATAGAAATTTGATGCTGGACACAAAGCAATTCTTTTCTACATCAGTATACCAAATCAAATTCACTACATTACTGATGAAGATTCATTATCATCCAAGTGGCTTTTCAATGCTTTTTTTGAAATGCGTCCATATTCTTGAACACAAAATTCAGCAATTCACAACCAGACCCTCTTAAAAGAAGATTTCAGCTAGACAGGAAAATGGCTTTTCAGATGACAAATACAATTTTGTCAACAACAAAACCTTCTGAAATACGGATTTCTGTGACGGAATATTTAATTTAACTTTTTAGGTTTGTCTGTTAGGCTATATTTCATTCTGACTTTTAATTTTGTATTACATTTTATTAAAATATCAGCATATATAATACTATATGATGTTAAAGTGTTCTAAGATGAAAGCATTGTGACATCTCTAAAATGAAATGTTCCTGACTTTTCATGCCACATTTAATCTTACACCCAATGAGAGACGAAAAAATGTTTTTTTCAAAACATTATAGCTACCCTCAGGAACAGCAAACTTATTTGTCAGCTAGATACATCCACAAAGAGCGGTTTCACTATACTAACTTGATAGATCCTGATGCATGGGCATCCACAGAAAAAACACAGCACTATCTCCAAGTCCTAAAGATAAAGTCTAGAATCAGAACTGGAAATGAAATCACATTCGATTTCTACTTCTTTCCAGAGATGTTCTGAAGTATTATCAAGTATTTGGATCATTTGGATCTGTTCTTTGCCTAAAGAGGATTTTAGTCTTGAGCACCTTTCTCCAGAACAAAATTTGTACTAAGAGCGTAAGGGAAGAAAGGGACTTGCAAGCAGAACATGTTGCAAGCCAGCAGTTTCAAAGCAGCACATTACAGTTTTGTCAGCTGAGGAAATTAAAGGCCTTCTCTATGCTTTTGTTAAAGCCAGTACCCAGTGAGTTCAGTGGATAACAGAAGTGCAGAAATGCATTTCAGGAACACATCTGAATGAGGTGCAGTGGTACATGTGATGACTATCATTTGTCAAGCAACTGAAATTAGGGAGCACCAGAGGAGGAAAAAAAAGCCACACAAAAAGACCTAGAACTTCTCCACCTCACTATTATTTCATAGCCTTGTGAAGCCAAGACACCTCATAAAGGAAATACTCAGGTAACATACCCTTGTGAGCAGGCTGATAAATGACTGCTTCAGATGACTGAACTGCTCAATATCACTGGCATGTTCAATTTCAAAGTCAAGAGAAAATGAGCTTTTTCCAAAACTGTTATTGAGAAGCTCCTGCCTGGAAATGTGTATTTATACATTGTTGCAGACTACTTTCACAAAAAGGAAACAACATTGTCCGGTTGCCAGCTAAAACGTATTTTATGAAAATAGAAATTCAATTTCAATGCTGCCAGCTACAGTATATTGATGGCATTGATGATACCCCCTTTGATCCACAAGTCTCTGAATCACCTTCCTGGGAACACAGTGGCACAGGCTGTGTGAGACAGCAAGAGTGCCACCGTCTACTGAAGGAACCCCCTCACACTCAGTCAGTTAACCAACCAAGCAGTCTTAAGGATAAACAAATCCTTCCTCCTGAGTGCCACACCACACTTCTCTGTGCAGATGCTGCCCTCCATTATGACACACCATAGGCAAGGAAGCTTTTAGCAGCTGTTGACCTGATAAAGTGGCCACCTTATTGACTCTTATTGCTCTTTACAAAGCAAAAGGAGGATGCAAAGGATAAAAGTCACCTACAGTAACTAGTCAAAGAGAAGCAACTGAAACAGCTACATTAACCCAAGTACATTATTTTATATGTGCAAGCTCCTCATGTAAACTCAGCAAATTGCTGCTGCTTCTCCTTAAGGCTCATGTGTCATTACTGATGAACCCAATTATTTTCCTTTTGTTCCAAATTGTCGTGCACAGAGTAAGCATTTTCCCCAACCCACTTTGTACCATGTGACTGCTTAGATGCTTAGACAAGCAGCCCATTAGGCACCAATGACATTACCATAAGCCAACAACTGAGGTGCAGTCAACAGCTTTTTTTTATTATTAGGACAATTAAAAAACCTAGCCCGTTGCCGTTCCATGAACTAGCAGGTGATTGAAGGCAAGTGCAAGGTTAAGACCTCGTGAAGAGTTAGAGGAAACTATTCCACATGGTGGCAGCAGTGATCTAAAATAAAATGAAGTGCCATGTTCCAAAACACAGTCACATCTGCTTCAAGTTCATCACATAGAAAGTCTTCCTTCTTTGATAACCTCCCATACATTAGTTTCTTTTAAACACTAATAAAACTGGTGTGTCTCTCTGCTCTTTTTCCATGTGATTTTGAACTTTGTTACAGGATTGAAAACAACTTCCTAGTCCAGAAGCAGTCAAAGCAGTTTCTTCAGTGAGGTTGGCATAAATACAAAAAAATAAGCTAAGCAGTAGTCTGAGAGGGAAATGACTGTCGTCCAGTATGTCCACTGCATTTCTCCATCAAACTTTCACAAGAATAAAGCCGAAAAAATGTCACTTTCTGTGGTGGGTCGACCTTGGTGGTCATCTGGCATCCAGCTCTCTTCAGCTGGACAGAGGAGAGCAAATATAACAAAAGGATCAAGATAAAGAAAGGGAGCGATCACTCAGCCATTACTGTCACAAGCAAGACAGACTCAATTTGTCAAATAATTAATTTAATTTATTGCCAATCAAATTAGAGGATAATGAAAAGTACAACAATCTTAAAAACACTTTCTCCTCCACCTCCTCCTTCTTCTCAGGTTTAAGTTTACTCCCGATTTCTCTACACACACACACCTCCACACCCTTTCTCCCAGCAGCACAAGCAAACAGGAATGGGGGTTGCAGTCCGTGCATCACACATCACCCTCTGCTGCTCCTTCCTCCTCATGGGGAGGACCCCTCGCACTCTTCCCCTACTCCAGCCTCGGGTTCCTCTCACTTGAGACAGTCCTCTACAAACTTCTCCAGTGTGAATCCTTCCCACAGCCTGCAGGTCATGAACTGCTGCAGCGTGGCTCCCTTCCACAGAGTGCAGTCTTTCAGGAACAGAGGGGTTCCCTATGGGGTCACAGGTCCTGCCAGCAAATCCTGCTTCAGCATGGACTCCTCCCCATGGGTCCACAGGCCCTGCCAGGAGCCTGCACCAGCACAGGCTTCCCTCGGGGCCACAGCCTCCTTTGGACACATCCAGCTGCTCCAGTGTGGGGTCCTCCACAGGTGGGTAAGTGCTCCACCACGGACCTCCACGGGCTGTGGGGGGACAGCTGCCTCACCATGGTCCTCACCTGGGGCTGCAGGGGAATCTCTGCCCCAGTAGCTGGAGCACCTCCTCCCCCTCCTTGTGCACGGACCCTGATGTCTACAGAGTTGTTCCTCTCACATCTCCCCACTCCTCTCACTGGCTGCAAATGCTGCTGCACAGCAATTTTTCCTTCTTCTTAACTACCTTATCCCAGAGGTGCTACCACCATCTCTGACGGGCTCGGCCTTGGCCAGTAGCAGATCCATCTTGGAGCCAGCTGGCATTGGATCCATCGGACACAGGAGAAGCTTATAATACCACAAGCCAGCCCTGTAGCCCCTGACATGTGCTATCAAAACCTTGCCACACAAACCCAGCACACCTTCTCACACTGTTCAGTGAATTCAGTGTTCTGGCAAGAGAAGAGACACTGACATTGGGCCATATCATACGGCTGTTGAAGCCAGCTACTGGATGAACAATGTTACAGACCAAAATCTTGTCCCTAGAGCAAATCCTGGGTATAAAAATATGCCCAGGGATTCTTTCCTGTCAGCAGGAAAAGTATATCGCCAAACTCTATCACATAAACAAAACTGCTCCATGATAGCTGTAGCAGTTCTCCACAGTACTCTAAGTTCCCTTTCAAGATCACTTTGAACAATAATTCACACAGCTGCAGACTACTACAGCATCATTTTTAAGTTGGTGGGAGAGCTGGGAGGGGTTTTGTTGTTTTGGTTTGTTGGTGGCGGTGGGGGGAGTTTTGGAAGAGGAGAAAAAGACAAATTACTCCACCTACACAGCTGGTGCACAAGTAATCTGCCTTTCTCTTTGTGGTTTCCTCTTTGCTTTACCAGAGATTTTTTGAAATTAAGTTGCTATGCTGAAAACTGCATACAGAAAAACTAAATGTTCTCCCTGCTTCTTTTAACTGCAGGTGAACTAGTTCTAGGAATTTGCTGCCCTAAGCAAACTAGGAAATGAGTGGTGTTCCCAGCTCAGCTGCTTGTACTCCACAGTCAGTGAGCATTACTCTGCTCCAGGCAACCACCTGTTCTGAATGCATTCCAGTGCCATCTGCCCCTTGGATGAGAGAATACACAGCCCTTACAAGAACCTCCGGTGACTTAGACCAGAGAGTTATTATCGGTGGTCTCCCAGTCATGAAACAGGATGAGGAAAGGGCAAGTACTTACTAGAGCAGGGAATTGTTCATATTTGGCTATTAGAGAAGAAAACCCCCAAAACTGCTCTCCAGTCTTAAGTAACTTAAAGTAATCAAATTTCATAAGGAAGGCTTTCCTACACAGACTTGAAGCATGAGAGAAAGGAGGGGGTCACCTGAAGGAAAGGCACTTAAATCCAGTCAGTCAGCCTAGGCAATTGCATTCTTTTACAGTTGTGGTCCTGGCACTTCATTTTCCCTTGGGCATCTTCCGCCTGCTCTTTGACAAATTTGCTCCTTGGGTTTTAAACTCACCTAAGTCATCTTGATCCTCTGAAACACTTTATTAACAAATAACATAAGTCAGCTACCTTGAACTGAAACAGAGCTATTTAGTTTCGAAAATATAAGCACCTATACCTTAAGCTGAAGAGCAAGGCTTTCTGACCTAGTGGCTGATGGCACCCTAATGGATAAACACAGAGGAGAAGCCATGACATTTAAATGCTAGAAGGCGGGTGCAAATGTTTTCAATGTGCCTCTGAAGACCTCTGAGCCAAGAGAATCTTCATCACGTCCCCATGGATCTGCTGCAACAGCTACATTTACTAAGGGGCTTCACAAGTGGAACTTTTCCCTAGTTTGTAACGCAAGAACATCCCCATTCTGAATTACAGCCTTTCATTTAAAATTGCCTATAGAAACCTTTTTTTTTATTATTTGTTGGGTTTTTTTTGTTTAGAATGTGCAAATCTGCAAAAAATTCAGTTGTATTGATTGACTCAGGTCTGGGGTGGGGAAGAAGAGAGCTTTTAAAATTTCAGTAAGTAGTTTAAAGCTCATTTTCCCTTTTCCCTTCATACTGGTGTGTTTGAAAAAGCAAAATCCATTTGTTACCCCCCAATTTATCACCAAAACGAGCCTGACATTAATTGCATTCTGTTATTACAAGTGGAGGTCATATGTGCCTTTCTTAATAGAGTTTGCAGCTCTTATTTTTATAGATATTCCATGTGGGCTAAATAACATTAGGAAAGCTAAGGTCAAAGCCCAGTCATTTCAAAGGAACAAAGGGAAAAATTTACAAGACATCTGGTGAGAACAGTTTATAAGGGGAAGCAAGGCTTTTCTTCTGAGATTACACCAATTGAAGCCTAAATTGGGGAAGAAATCCCAAAGGGAGACACGTTCCACTTGGTAAATCAGTACTGCCCAGAGATGCAACAGATTTGATCCTGAATTTCAAAGAGATTATATCATCCCACATTCCAGGAAACTTCCCTACAAACACAAAGTTTTGATTTCCATAAAGCACCTTTGGATTTTCTCTCCCTTAAGCTGTTCTCTCTCCCTGCAATAAAGTAGTCAAATGTCCTGTTCAGGGGTTTGTCACTTCCAAGTCATCCCAGCTATTTGTCACCAACCCGTACCTGCCCTCACAGATATGTCCTCTCAGGTCTGCTGGCATAATTGCTTGTGAAATCGTTTCCTTAAACAATTTCAAACAAAGTTACTTGCCTGGGTTAAACATTTTTTTCTAAGCCAACTGATTTAACCACTGTCCATTCAGCAGCCTGGAAAGGAAGCTGATCCAGCTCAACTGTCAGCCCTACCCTGGGCTCAGTCAGTGTTTCTCAGCTGGGTCTATCAATCCAGCTCAAGTGGCCCTACAGCTGAACATGAAACTACAGCTAAGGCAGCACTGAATCATGAGTGCAGCAGAATAAGTGACATGGGGTTGAAAATCCAATAAACCAGTGCTGCCACTAAACTTGGTATTGTGTAAACATAACACGGACATACACAGAGGACTTTTATGAGTCATTGTGCCTGCCCATATATATTTCTCAGGTAACGCACACAGCTGGGTAAGAGTTTCTGCACATATAGAGTAACACCTGTGTAAAAAGCTTTTCTCCTGAGCATTCCCTAGGCTATCTGCACGTCAGAAATAAGTTTATGCAACCCTACACCCACCTTGAGCTGCAAGATCATGGTGAAAGAAAGACCACATTACATCTCTCCCACCCATCCACTCCCTCTCCTCCCAAATGCTGAAAGGTAGCAGTAGATTTAAAGCTGTGCACCAGAGATACCAAGCTCTCAACACTGAGTGAAACAATCATCAAGAGTTGTTAAGTTTCAGTAACTTAAGGTAAATCTGAGCTTAATTTAAATTTTTGCTGTAGTCTGGAGATGGTTAGTGCTGTCCAGACACTATTTGCTTACTTTGCTACCCAGATCCATGCTGACTGCCAAACCTCCCTCCCTGTGGGAGGCAGTCTGTGTGGCTGAGACCCTGCTAACTCATCCAGAGACAGGCACCAGCACTCAGCCTCTCACCTCAGTGTGCTCCACCCCATGAGCTGTAATACTGCAAACACATTAGCAATGTCCTCTTTTACAGGTTATATGGCAGGACCAATGGTGGGTGTCAGGATGATAAATGAGCCGATTCTGGCAATCCTACAATACAGGGACAGTGAGATAGGAATGAGTGCAGCATATTGCAAACTGTATAGCCCAGAAAATCACCTAGTCTACAAACAGGAAGTTTCAAACTTTGCACTAATTCTCATTAACATGAAAAAACACAACTCTCTGAACCACAGAAAACTATGTACAATTGCTCAAAAGCCTACACAATAAATGTCCAATTCCCTACATTTGTTGAAATGTTGACTGCAGCTATATACATTTGTTGTTTTTAAAAAGACATTTCGCTACTTTGCATTATATGAAAGGTAAAACATTAAGGCTCTCTCTAATCAGATCTTTTCCCCTTACAAAATTTAGGGTTATCCAGCAGTTTTATTACAGTTCCATATTAAAAGATGTCACGTCATATGAGCATCATCATCTTAAGTGACACTATAGAGATGGGAAAAGAAAAAAAACAAGAACAAACCAAAACAAAATCCAATCCTGTCTATAGGGCACAGAAGGAGAAAGAAAAGTAAATGTGTTCTAATTTGCTGTCTTATTCCTTTTTGTCTTCCGCCTGTCTGCTTTTAAAGCATAGTTGGTCCCTCTTCTCCCTCTATTATTCAACAATTCCTCTTTAGTTCCAAGGGAAAAATCTGCTGGGAATCCTGCTGAGATTTCACTTTGGGTGAGGCTAAAAATTGCTGATATTAGTCCTTCTCAATAACTGCAACACCTAGCTTCAACAGTGTTCATACGTCAAATCTGCATCATCTGCTTTAATTACCCTGTATTTTCATCAGTCTCCTTTTATTACTCTGCCTCCTGTAATAGTATATTTCCATTGCTCTGGAATCTGAGGCTGGGTTTCATGCATCTTCAATAACTTTGCAATTAAGTAGGCCGGCATGACATCTTGCCCCCAAAAAACTGTTATTCAACTGGCTTCTTTATAGATGCTAAAGATATGGTGGACAACCCCCTCTTCCACCTCTCAGTGATTTAATCAACTATTTTGAATATAACACATTGCCTAGATTCTTTCCTTTTATCACCCATTTCAGCCCTGTCCCCAAGTATCTATTTAAAGATTACAATCTATTATTTGCATGGCTTCAAGTTAGAGCAAAAACTGTACATGGCCAGCTGAAATATCTATAGCCCTGTAGGTTTGCCTCAGGCTAAACCATCTCCTGTACTAGTAGTCAAAACAAGTACCTTCTCATTTATTAAAGATGTGTTGCATTCACACATCTCCAGGAGCTGCTGTGGCTAACTACATAAAAGATAAACTACAGTCAACCATTTTGGATGAGGTGCACATCAGACTTTTAGCTCCCATCTCAAGAAACAGGTTAGAAAGACACATAATTTTTTTTTTTTTTTTTAATATGATCATCTGGAATTATTTAGAAATATCATCTAGAAATCAGGCCCTCAAAAAAGCAGGAATAATACAAACAGGCCCAAGCTCAAAGATCTTTGGAACAGACATCTCAGTCCAACCACAGGATAAGCAGAACAAATAGAGTAAGGTCATGATAAAAGCATTTCCTTTAGGCCTGTGTCCTGAATTTAGCCATTTGGATTTAAAGGTAACTGTGGATGGGGCAAAGTCCTTTCCACAACTATAGGTAGTATCATATCCAGCATATGAGAGGACATCGTGCTGCATTTCAGTGACCCAAGTACTAGTATTCAGCACATCAATATTCCTCAATCTGTTACAATATAGAAATAACTCAGCAGCTTTGTAGGCAAACAGCTGGAACATTTCCAAGTCTCGTTCAGGAGAGGACACCACTGATCATACATCTTTACCACAGTGTCACCCTGTGCACTTCAAGGAAGCTACACACAGACTAAAAATCAGACAGGCCTGGGCCTGAACCCAAGAAGATCCCACAGCTTTTTTGTGGAGATGACTGAAGACTTAGCTGGTTTTTCCCCACATGGTCCCTTTCAAATTCAATGGTTTCTAGCTGACACAGAAACAGTATTCTAATATTCACATTGCTATGACTGGAAGGTAGAAGTATATTTAAGTTTTTCCTCAGAATTTATTCCTAATGGCCCCATTTCTGCTCTGGTGCTTTTCATGCCAAGTCTTCAGGAACGGGTGATATTTTCCTTTCTTACCATGCTACTCTCTAAGGCTACGTGTTCTGACAATAGAGCCCTAAATTTCTTTTAGAACCTTTTCCAAAATCCATCAACTTCATAAAGCATGCAAGGGCAGAAGCCAACCAGCACAAAATTTCATAGGTTTGATGAGAAAAATTACTACATAAACAGTCTGCAGGTCTCAGGTAAAAACATTGCAAATGACCTCAGGATGCTCCCAGAGCAGAGCATTTACACCTACACGCCCTCTTGTTACAGGACCTTTTATGTAAAAAACTGTTAAAGAAAAAATTAAAAATAATTTAAAAAACAAACCCAACACAGAAAACCTCCACTGGTAGAGTTTCTGCAGCCTTCCTAAGTATTTTATTTCAGCATCCAGCTGTCTTTAGCTGCAAAGTTCCCTCAGTATCTCTAAGAACACTAAGTATCAGCTAAGAACACCATTATTTTGATTTACCTGATCAGGAAACCTGGTAACATGATGCTGGAAAAAGCCTCAAGTTTAACAGCGCAACATTCCTCAAGTAAGTAGTTTCCTGAAAACGCTGAAGTGCACATTTAGTAGAACAGACACACACTTCGATGGGAGCAAGACCTGCTTGCAGGACTCAAGGATCTGGTCCTTAGCCCTGGGCAAAGATGTGGGGGGGAAATTAAATTCTTTAAGTTAATTCAAGTGTAGTTTGTCATGAGTAAGATACAGAGAGACCAATCATACCCCTGCAAGAATAGCAAAATGCAAAAGATAAAGCTTGAGAGAAAACTCCTTGATTAATTTCAAAGCAGAAAATATTTATCTTCTGATAGTTCTGCAACAGTAACTTTTCCTCTGTTGTTCAGGATGACTAATATACTACTGATACCATATTTTATCTGATGGATACAGATTCAGTACAGTGAGAGCTACTCCTTGCAGTGCTATTGACAAGGTACATGCTGATAAACCTCAAGATGGTCTTGTTCTGAAGTTCAGGCAAACCAGAAATCAGCTTACTCATAAAAAGGCAGCTCTTAAAAAATCATGTATGGAAATCTTACGCATAAACTACTTTGTAACAAGCTGAAATTTTACCAATATTCTTATTCACACAATCTGGTTTCAAGTCACACAAGTCAGAGTCAGAACAACTTTGATATGTCAAGAAACAATAGTTTGATTATGTAATTTTCTTAAGCTACATGTATATTTAAAATTAAAGAGGACAGTGTTGAGAAGTGGGTTTCTGCTGTTCTTGTCTCTTTTTCAGCTTATACATTTTTCCCTCAGTTTTATGGCCAAGAGCCTACACTACAACCTGGATTCATTTCTCAGCTCTGCAGTTTAATTCCTGGGGGGCCTCTGTCAGTCATTTAACCTTTTTAAAGCCAGGGTCTCAATTACTTCTATATCTGTCAACTCAATTGCTCTGTCTCTGAAGAGCAGTGATAGTACTTATCACATCTTGCTTTTGCTTGTCTCACCAAATTGCAAACTTTTTGAGCAAGAACTGATTCTTAACGTGTCAATACAGCACATAGCATGCTGAGGTCCTGGCAGTTGGCTAAACCATAAAAAACACACCCCAACTTCCCTTCCCTCCACAATCACAAGAAACTCCAAAATGTTGGTTGATTATGTATTATAATTTTTTTTCCCAGATTAATTTTTTTCCTCCAGTATCTTCCAGCATAATTTTATGGGAAAGAAGGCAGCTGATCTTACAGCAAAACAGAGGGAGGGCTTAATGCAATAACCACCAAGCTCTACTTCACCCTCCTCGCAGTGCAAACCAGATTGCTGTGTGTATCCAGTGGAGGAAATCCTGCTCAGCAGAAGAGTCACCCTCCATGTTCCAGAAAAATCAAGCACTGAAATAGCTTTTGCACTGAAGCAAGTTCAGAACCACCAATTTTAAGTCATTTGAAAAGATGACCCAGCCCGAGTCGTGTGCACAAAAGCAGGACATATTTTCTAAGCCCAGTTCAGCAGCAGCAGATATGACAACACAGAAAGTGATCAAGGTACGCCAGAGTTAGAAGATCCTCCACTGATTCATACCCTACCCTTGCTACTGGCCACCATGGCAGCATTACAAGATAACAGCCTGGGGTGCACAACAGGTAAAATGAGATAAGTGTCCCTTCTGGTTTTATTTCCCAGCTTAAATGGCAAAAGAAGTAAGATAGTTAATGATATTTGGCCTAATATCAGCTTCTGGATACAAAGATACAGAATTTTCTATAGACATTGCTGCTCTCCACCAAGAATTACAATCACTTGGGCTTGTTGCAGATTGCACCTGACAGCAGCTTGATTTAAGGGCTCAGGCATACCCGAGATATTCCACTAAGAATTTCTTTAACCAACATTTTCTGAAGACAACTACACATCTGTTCAACTCAAATCTTCCTAAGAGAGTCTACATTTTTCATTTCCACTTGCTACTGTGCCTTGGACCCTCACAGTTTGTCAAGAGAACAAGCCCTTGTCTTCCAGTACTGTAATCATCTGACTAACAAAAAGGCTGAAAAAGGGAAGTATATAAAAATACGACCTCTTTTCCAAGTGAGACACCTGACTCCTTTCATCAAATTCATAGCAAAACAGTTACTTGAGTTTTCAATGCTATTAACTTCAATTTCCAATTGATCTGGCAAATGTACAGAGACACAGAAAAGGAAGGTGTGTGAAGTCTCCTTAAAATAATTTCCCTAATTTTCATTCGAATACTACCATTCAAAAAAATACCACACTATATCCATGCTAGCAATCAAATCCCATTGCTAAGACATGAAATTCTTATCTAGCACAAACAAAAATCTCTTCCCAAAGATCCCATCAAGACATGACAGGAATCACAGACAAAAGCCTGAGGCAGGCACACAAATTCTAAGACTGAGCTAAAATACCTGTTAAATTTTACAATCTAATATTGCAAGGATTCATAAAAAAATATAAAATGTTACCATGTAATTTTGCCAAGATCATTTTCTGTGAACTTCCACTTTTTCTTCATGCCAGAGTCCCTGCAGTTATTTTTCTAACTTTTTTTTTACTCATATCAGAAATTAATATGGCTCATCAGAGCAGCTTTGGTGTGATGGTTCTGTGCTAAGATAATGCCCCATGTATAATAATTTACATTAAATCTTTTTGCTAAATACATATTGTTCCCATCAGTGAACAAACAGCCTATCCAAACATCCAGATAATTTGTTTTAACAACATGTTACTGTTCTCGGGTAATGCAACAAAGCAGGCAATCACAGACGAGCGAGCAATATGCCAATAAAATTGAAAGAAATAAATTAGTATCATGGTAACACATGTGTCTTCACAATTAATAAATTCCACTCCATCAGTCTGTGATTTAATTATGCATTATGTATAGGGTTACCATGAATCATTCATGTATTCTGTTAACTAAATGGCTAGATACCAAGCTTATGATGAGAATATTTACATAAGTGTTCATGAAGAGTAGGATCCTTAATTAATTTTTAGTTCCTAAGGGGTTTTTTTTTGAGGGAAAAGGGGTCTTTTGGGGGTGTTACCTGGGTTTTTGCAGGCGGTGAGTTGAGTGTTTTGTTCTGTTTTGGGGCTTGTTTCTTTGATAAAAAGGATGTACATTTTGGCCAGACAACATAGCTTTCTGTTCACTTCAGGTGTAATAAAATGACTTTTTACTGCAATAGTCCCTCGCTAAGGGTGCTAAGCAATTCCTTAATGTGCTCCTTTTCAGGAAATCCAGCTCTGTCCAGTGTCTGCCAGCAGAACCCTAAAAGAGGTTACTCAAAGTCCTGTGTCTCTTGTGTCCCTGTGGTCTCCTAATTCTCCTCACACTCTGTTGCTCCTTTCTGTCAAGAACCATCTTTATCAGGACTTCCCATCTCTTGACAAACTGACAGGGCTGCAGATTAAGATGTAATGCTTCCTAAAGAGGAGGAAGGCACATCTAACAGGAGCAGAACACCATGTAGGCAGTCAGGACTATATGACTAGTATCTAGAGCAGTGGAAAAGAATAATACTTAGTCATTCTTGGCTTGGAGGAAATAGTTGGTCCCTTACTTTCAGGCCTAATGAAGGCATTTACTCTTTCATGGTGTCTGCTTTAAAGATTGTTCTACAAATATTTTGTTTAACGATAGCGAGTTATAGATGAAGCACTGATACAAGGACACATGACTACTTAGGGTTTGCTACTTGTCGCTAAGACCGAAGTTATCTGAAATCACAGAATTCAACAGGATCAGGCATTTTAAGAGGCAGGAAACCCTTTCAAAGGCAAAATAAGAGCAGGAGGTCCCCTTGCATCCATCAGTTATGGCAGATTTTCCTCTAGTCCTATTACACTAAAACTTCAGAACAATTATGTGAAGACAAAGATGGTCTTGTTCCTGAAGCTACTTAATACAATTCTTCTACTTCCCTTTAACATCTATTTTATGAATATGGCATGGACAAAGGGTTCTGAGATTTCAGTCATACTATAATGAGTTGGATATTTCTAGATGTCTTTTGAAAGTTTATCCAGATTCATCCTCTCATTTCCAGTGAATTTTCCTGAATAGCACAAGAAAATGCTGTGACTCATCACTTCTTGACTGAGGCTCATAGCCTAAGGAGCTTTGGAACCCTTTATGTTAAACTCAGCAGTAAAATGCCCTGAGTGACCATTATTATGTATTTCAACAGGAACTATGGAGAGAACTTGGCTGCAGTTAAACTTGGATTTGTTGACTTTCATTTGTCCAGAAATACTAAAATGTATTACCAAATACATCCTGCCCTAAGTTGCAAAGTAGAAATACAGTTTGCTCTGACCCTCCACTCAAGCAGTTTTATCTGAAACATCCTTTCTTAAAAGAACACTCCGGATCCTTATACAACACATTGCAACAGGCATAAGCAATCTGCAGCATGTCCTAATACAGAACACTGCCATCTCCAAGGCTCCAGTACTCCTTGCAAAGTAAATACTATCCTGCAAGTCTCCAGGGAAGGAGTAGCAGGAGACCACCTCCTCCCTCACCACAAGAGCAGTTTTCCTTTCCTGATATTCCTGAAGCTATCTTCCTGTGCAGCCTTCTGGTCCTGCAGGAGGCAGAGGAACAGAACATCCCCCACTCTTCCACTGCTGGTTTCCTCACTAGGTGCACTGCCAGCAAAAGCTTGGTGGACCTGCCCCAGTTAGAGAGTCAGCTGGTAAAGGATGGCTCCAAAATACAGCAGGTACTGCTGAGGCCACTTTGCAGAGTTTCCTGCATAACACAATAAGCTACACACTTCAGAGAGGGCATACATGTTCACATATAGAAAATATACTCTGGCTCATTGCCAGTTTAAGGGCAGTGGGGGGAACCCTATGTGTGTTTATTAAAAGTTGCAGAGTTAGTGTCAGGTGACAGTATTAATTTCAACTGTGTAACTGCTACAAAGAGCCTGAAGGATCAGGAGCAATTTTATACACTGAGAAATAAGGAATTATTTTGAGAGATGGAGTGAAAAATGTAACTCTTATCAACAGGATACATATTTGGGGATTTCAGGATTATCTACTTCTGGGTTCCAGGAAACCCTAAGGTTAAATCCAGCTTGAGCACTTCAAAGTTTGAAGAATGCAGGCAGCATCTTCTCTTCAACAGCCTGGTCCTTGAAGGAACAAAGCCTGAGTTCCATAGAAGGCTCCTGCAGGTATGCCTGGAAACACACAAACCATGAGACTCAATGCAGGACTCTGAGTCAAAGGAACATTTTGAATGTCTGGAAAGGATTAAAAACACAACCTATGTGCTGCAGGGGGAATAACTAGAAGGGGCAAAGTGCTGGACTGATAGCAGTTGCCAGGGCTCAGTTTGTGTCCTCAGCCATCAGTGCAATGCCCAATGGATCACTGCAGTGCCCAAGAACTTGTTAGAGCTAACAAGGAAATCCAAAGGTGAGGTTAGTTCACAGCCACATAAGATTTGAGGGGTTTTTTATAACTTTCAATCTACTTCTCTCTACTTGTAGTATTTACCTGGGATAAATAAATCCATGTTTTCAGCAAACTACTGCTGCTGCTGTCTTTCGAAAGGCTGGATCGTGGGATCCTTTCCAGAACTATAAGAGGGATCAAATCTATCTGGGCCTGCAGGAGGCAGCATCTCCCTGCCCAACAGAGATGCTGTGTGTTCAAGCATTACCTTTTAAAAACAGAGTGAAAACTGCAGCTTTGACAGCTCTAAGGACAGACATGGAACTGGAAAAGGCAAAGTTTTCTCCCAAAAGAAAGAAACATATACACATCCAAACCACTAAGACCAATTTCAGCTGCAGAACATGCAACACCTTTCAACCAGTTTGTGTTGTGCTGTCAAAAAGGCAAAGCACCCGGCCTTTCTTTACAGGATGAAGCAAAAAGCCTTGCTCAGTTCTAAAGGTAATCAATGAAAAATCCTGACAGAGCAGAAGAAACAGAATGAACTGGCCCTTGCAAAGTCAACACCTTTCTCCACATTGCCATTGCAGATGTTAACTTGACCTTCAGCTCCATGGTCCATACTCGTTCCTGTATAAAGGAGGGGGATAAGGTGGGACAGCAGTAAATTTAAGAACATGTTCTGCCCATGCCCTCCTTGTTCTAGTTTTGCTCTCTCTCTCCATCACCACTTTTCAGTTTTTTTTCAACAAATCTTTTCAGTTTGCTTTAATAGCGCTACAATTATCATTTATGATTAATCCTACCCACAGTGGAAAGCTGCAATCAGAGTTTCTTGCTGGAGGGCTTGTACTTAGCACAGTGTAAAAGTCTGTGATGCATGCTGATATGCAATACAAGTCTTGGGGGAGGGTATCAAAAATGGGATATCTGGACTCTTTGGGGCAATAGGGTAAGGTAAAAATGGATCAAGATTTCTGTTTCATCTGGACCCATGAAGCTTTATGTGTTTTTTGAACATTGCCATTCTGAGTCGATATACAAGAGGATCAGATTTTCATCCCCATTTTTAAGGTGTTGATATGTATAGCTTTAGTTACGGTGGGTAATGCAAGAGACAGAAGTTTTCATATGGTGTAGTGTCAGCAGTCCATAAGTTCAATCATGAGGACCACAGGCAACATCTGGATTACAAGGAAGCTGAAAAGGGAGTGAAGGTGTCAAAGAGAAAGTGCTCACAAGGCAACACTTATCATACACCTAAAAACTTGCTCCCTCATTACTGAGAAAAAATAAATGGAGCTTGTGCCCAGCAGGCACATGAATGAGGAAAATTTTCTTAACAGGAAGATATAACAGACATTCCACAGAAAATGGTTTATGTTACCTACTGTGGGGAGTAAAAGTTGCCTACAACATGCTCATGCTTCGTACTAGATCATTGTACAATTTCAGTCCTGTCCAAATATTTAAATAAAGGATTTTAGTGAACAGATATTTCTAAACAATATTGGCTTTGGACAATTTTTCCACTGTGCACTGAAGCACAGGAAATTTTTTTCTAGACCAGTTGAAAGACGCAGCAGATAAATCCTTGAGAAAATGTCTGTAGTTGTACCAGTTCAGAAGCATGGGATCTCCAGCTTCCTGGGATGCCTTGAAGCATAAGAGCAATGTGTCTCAGCTTATTAGAGAAGGGAAAATGGAGGAAGAAGCTTGACAGTTTTCTGGCTAGACTTAGCCTATGTGTATTATGCCAAGTCTGCTCTAGAAAATCACTTTAGTAAAAGGCTTCTTTATGTTTCTGAACTTAGTTTGGTTTCATGAAATATTAAAGATCAGCCGTCAAAAGGGAACATGTCAGTATGAACATTCCTCTCCCATACAGAAACATCCCACAGTTAAGTGACATGACATTAATGTCACGTTCTTACCCTATTCCTTTCCCATGACTGCCTGCTGCCTGGGCCTTTAGACAAGTCACAGCCTGGTTTTGAAGGTCTGTTGTTTCCTGAACCTTTGTCTAACACAAGAGAAGGGGAAGTGGAGTAGGACAGGTTTTCTAGCAAAAGTAAATGGTTTCAGTTGATGAGAGCTATGAAATCTGAGACACTATAGTTGTACTGGAACATTTTGGGGGACCAAGCAACACACTGGCAGATGGTATTTAACTTGCATGAGTTCGAACTAATGTACACTGGCAAAACAATTTTAACTTCTCCTGTTTTCTCTTGAGTTGCTAATACAAAGGGAGGCCTTCCAGAGGAATAAAGGCAAGAGGAGTCAACCTGAAAATCACAGTAAAGTTGCCTACTCTCTTCCCACTCAGAATAGTTACCAAAGCAGACAGCTTCCCTCTGTCTTGGCTCTGTCTAGCAAAACTTAGAAACTATCCACACACAGATAGGCAACTTGTAAATCAAACTGTCATCTGAAATACCTCAAGCTCAATCTTCTCTCTGGAAGCACAGGGAAGAAACCAAGATAATTGAAAGCAGATCTAGGAAGATGAGCGGAATCAAGAAGAGGCTGCACAGGAACTAGAAACATTATTTTTGTCAGTTACAAAGTAGTCTGTGCTCTCTGCCACCACACAAGGCCACATAAAGGGGGCTCAAACAATACCCTTTACTTTTGGTGCCTTTTTCATGCAATGATTGAAAAGCAGTTGCCTAAGATCAGGAGAGGTTCACTAATGAAGTTAATGACAGAACGCAAGGATGATTACACTGATTCTTTTGAAGTAAAGCAAAATGCAGAACTAGAAGCAAATTTCCAAGATGCTGATCAATTTGGCATGACAGACTTCTAGTCTATTAAGAAACTAAAATCTGGTGAAAATAATTCAAATGTGGTACACGGGATTTAGCATTTAAAAAGGAAAGTTTCCACAGAGCAGATTCATACAAATTACATTATCACACACACACAAAGCAGAAGCCAACATCTTCCTCATGGTTAGAGGTCATCAGCACCCACTACATCTAGAAGTGGTTGTCAGTTTTATAATTAATGTGTGCTGACAGATCCATTAATTGGAGCAGATCACAGTGCCCAAGCAATGTAGGTCACAATGTTTTAACAATACCAATACAAAGTAGTCCATGTTTCAAATGACCTCATGCCACAGCCATTTCTTTTGCCTCCACAACGTAAAATCCTCGCACCTTTCTCCCTTTCATGGCAGTCTCCTATCATAAGGAAAGATCAAGCTGAGGGCAGATGTGGGAAAAAGTCATTTACTATGCTAGTAAATGGTAGAGGCAAACGCCGCACTGTCAGTTGCAATTTAATCTTACAAACTGTTTCATTGGAAATTTTATATATAGCAATAAGATTTCCCTGCTGCACCAAAAATATATGTGTCCATCCAATTACCAGCAAATTATCAACTGTTAACTTCATTAGCAAACAGTAATTTTTTCCTATCCCACAGGGGGAAAGGAAGCTAGAAAAATCCTTCCCCTGCCTGACTTGAGTGCAGTTATAGCGAAATTGTTTTCAATTCATGACTCTTCATATGCCCAGAGTGAGTTCCCAGGTCACTATAGTGGAGTGACTTTGAAAGTAACACAAAATCGTGGAAACCTGCGATGGCAAAACAAGCTCTGAAAGGAGTAACACTACTGAGTCACACATACATAGAGCTCTCTTCTGGCTGCACTTAGGCAGGTTCCTTATGTCACCCTGAAGAGACATCGGTTCTGCATCAGACACAGCTGGCCTGAGGACACAGCTCCCTGCAATGCAAGGACATACTCCAACTCCCAACATACACTTGGGCTGCCCTCAACAGCCCAAAAGGTGAAAGTTTAGTTGGAGCAAGCTGAAAGGTAAAACACTTGGAATCAAAGCTACAAGTTCTTTATGAACATCTAACCCCTATCTGTTCCATGGGGAAAACAGATATGATTAACTACAGACTAAGAGACCAAAGCAATCTTTGCACAAGTTTCCACTCATTCCAGGCACTCCAGTTTTGCATGCTTAAGTATCAGTTAAAAGCTGATATTTTGTCATACACAAGAAGCTTTTTGGTCCTACGAAACACAGAGGCATCAGCCTGTATATTCTTGATTGCCACCTACTGGCATTTTACATATTAGAGTAAGGTTTACAAATACGCACAAAATAGAAACTAGGCAGTTTCAAGTAATCTTTGCTGAAGCACACAGGGTAAGTAATTTTCTAAATCCTAGCTTAAGTACTGTGAATAACAAAGAAAGGAATGAAGCTTCACAAAGCCACTACTTCATGACTAATTTAAAATATTACAAACTCAAAACCTGACTTTAGAAAAAAAAATAAAGGTGCCCTTTTAAGGGTTTTTCTGCCTACCAATTATTATCTCATTGACAGAAAAGTCCCTCTTCCTGCTTCATTGGATTAGAAATTTGAAACTTCAAAGCTTTAATCTGAGTTGGAGCTCACTTAAAAGATCTGCAACACAAAGAGGTAGAATAAACAGCACCTAAGATTTTCTGTAGCAGTTTTCACCAGAAGATCAAGAGTACCAGGACAAGTCTCCTCCTGCACTGGTAATGCTCACTGAGAAGAACTGGTAATTTCGCTTTGCATCTTAAAGAAAACCAGACTCCTCAATCCTGCTCACAAGACACAGAACTGGACACAAGAAATGGGAATGGTTTACCCGAGGCTACCCAGCAAACCAGAGACATGACCAGGACAGAATGCAGGTCATTTCTAATCACTCAACCACAGGACATGTTCACAACCAGAATCCGAACTACCTTCCCAGCAGAACGACTTCACCAGTGATGGAAGCAGCCTTGTAGGATCTGTGAAAGTACCTGTCCTCTGCTAGGACACAACTTTGCATGACTGTCTCTACAGTCAGCTTTAAGAAGCCAAAAATGTCTTTTCAGGGTTCCGACCTGACCGGTCCTGTGCGTTACATTTATTCAGACAGTTGGTCCCTCCTTTCATTCCACTGCTGCAGTGCTGAATGTCAACAAGGCAATACATTAAGCTACTCAAAACATAAGGAATGGAATAAGATTAGCCAGGTTTTGCAGGTTTTCCAGTAAAACCATGCTTTCTGAACAGGTCTTTTAGCCAATGCTGGAGGGACAAAATAAGAGTGTATTAAGACTATACCAGTTTCATAAATTTGCTATGGCACCAACTAGGAAATAAATTCAGAGGTTGGAGAAAACAAAAGTCAAAGTCAAGAGAGTGCAGATACACAAGATGAAAACTAATGATTTTTAAAAATGTTCTTTCTTTTAATGAATCAAGACAGTGAGAGTTTTACAAAGTAAGAAGAAAAGGAAATCAGTCTCTACATTAAGCCACTCATCAGAAAACCTCCAACAGAGCCTACAAACTTAAGTCCCTATTAGTAGGTTCCGTCTAACATTACTGTTTAGCCTTAGCACCCAATTTCAGGTACTTACGCACTTTAATACAAAGTAGAGACTTAAATAGCAACATATGATACTCATAGCTCCACACCTTTACAGAAACCACAAGGATTTGCAGGTTTGAAACCTAGATCACACATTAATTCATTTCAAAATAAAGCACAGTTCTTTGTGGAAGAGAACAACATACTTTGAGATTTGTGCAACCATAAATGGTCAGTTCTCCTAGTAGCATTTTGAACTGATAATCAGCTTTAGTATATATGCCAGGTTTTTTTATGTCTAATCCTTCAGTGTTTCATTGCCTTTTTATCTTAATCATGCTTAAGTGTTTCTTTGCCTTTTTATTTTAATCAATTATTTGCTGGTAGCCAGTAGCAATACTTGACAATTTCTAGGAAAAACAGATCTTTATTTTTTAATTTGCTTATTTTTAAATGGGTTAAGTAAATCAAGAATCAATACTCCAAAAACATTTTTCATACTTGAAATCTAATAATTCTTTTCAGCAGAAGCCCAGACCTGAGACAATAGTTTCCTAACACTGCAAAGACCAAAACCAGAAATCCTACACCATTAGACAACCACCCTTACAAGCTACCTCAAACTCAAAAAAACATTTCATTCTGCCAGAGCAAGAAACTGAAAATATTCTCTCTGTATTTATTTTTCTCCAAATCTCTGCTTTCTACCCAAAAGATTAATTTTTTGAGGGGCAACAAGAATGAACAACAATTCCATGCCAGCACAGTATTTTTCTTCTTTAACTAGTGATCAGACCATACTCCAGGCAACAGTCTCCAACAGAAAGGTGCTTAAAAGAAATAAGCCACATTACAAAATTCTAAGTGCCACCCAGGCTATCTGCTGCTTAATGATGACATTCACATTGCCTGCCAGACAGAACACAGGGCACAACCTTTGTCAAGTCACTGGTCTGAAAACAAGCTTATCATAGATAGGATTAAGACATAAGCATTACATTCAGAACCAGACTTCCTAAAGCTGAGAACAATTTCACTCAGGCTTAGCAATCAGTTCACTTCTACTTCGGAAGAAAGAAAATAAATCATTACTTATTTGCTCCACTTTTATTATTTTCCTGCCAACTTCTTTGTAATCTCGTAAGACTCCCTGCATTATGTAATTATCCAAGCCATTCTTCCTTGTCTCTCTTTTCTCAGCAAATCAGATAGAAACTGATGGATCAAACTTCCAAGGGCAAATTCATCTTTGGTATTCAATATTAACCAACTTCTTTGAAAAAACTAAAGGCTGGAGCATATGCTTACACACATTCTGTACCAAAAAACTAATGACAGTTGATGTTGTGAGGACAGCTTTCATTAATTGCTCTCCTAGCAAGAAAGAAGGAACAGACTTCAATAGTACCATCAGCCCACACGAGACTTCTTTGAATAAAAATACAGGAAGGTTATACTCTACAGGCCTCTGTATTGAGCCATACACGTTCAGGCTAAAATCAGGAGTTAGTCAAGTCGTATGACTCCTATGGAGAGAGAAGTCTGGAAGCCTTCTATGAGAGCCATAGAAGACAGTATTGACTTACTGTCTTAACCGCAACTGCTTTGAAGATCTACTAAAAGAGGAAACCATGAAGCCAGACACAGTCTCCAATAAAGAATCTGAGAGACAACAGAATATAACCACTTTAATTAAGTATTATGCAAGTAGCTGAATGACACTGCAGTGCACAATTAACTGTAGATTCTCACCTACCTCTTTATTTCATGTTCAGGCAGGGGGCCCTCACTTTACAGAAACAGTCTTGATAATGGCAAAAGACAAAACCAAATAGAGCATAAGGAATGTGCTCCCAGATGACAGTGAGGAAACCACCAGGAAAAAAATTAAAAGGCCTCAATTTCTTTCAGCTGCTAAGGGATATATGTCACTCCAGACTGGAGATTGGCCTTATGACATTTCTCTTGGTGAAAGCTGCCTGAGTTAGAAACTAAAGATGTTAGAATCTGATAATCCCATCACCACACTGACTTTAGTGAGGTAGGTATGGCTCAACTTAGCACCTGGCTGCATCAGAATAAGGTTCCACGAAAACCAAGCAGAGATATAGCTCCACTTGCACGAGCCCCAGTTGTATCCTGCCAGTGCTAGTCAAAGTCCCAGAACAGTGCTTCTCTTTCAAGAGAGAAGGTCAGGCAATCACCTAAACCCTGTTAAACTCCAAACCTGACAGCCAATATCATAATCAGAGCAAAACCAAATCTAAACTCAGAAACAAGCCGTTTCCTCCCTCTGCATTACTACTAAATGAAGCAGGAAGGACTTTTATCCACACATGTATCTGTAGGTGTTGCACACCGAAGTAGAATATGGAAATGTGGATTCCTTTCTAGAGATTACTTGTAGGGTTTTTTTGTTTGTTTGGGGTTGGGTCGGGGCGGNNGGAGGTGGGGGCTAGGGGGAGGGGTATTAAACAAACGTCTGAATTCCAGAAAGAAGACATGCTGTTGGATGCTAGTCTGTAAAAGCAGAGGAGCATCTGACAGGCTGGTTTCTTAATCTAAATGATCCACATTGACAAGTGACAGTCCTTTCAATGAAGAAGCACCCGAGTACTTAATAACAGAGAATTAACAATCTGACAATAGGTAAGGTACTTGCTCAGGCATTAGTAAGGAAACAGAATGACACCTTACATGAAAAGCTACCTGAATGCCATTTAAACTTGTCAAATTGCAGAAAAATAGAACTTCAAAGTGATAAAACCAAGGTTATTCATTATGTGAACTAATGTCTAATTTTCTTAAATTGCATCCATTTTACACAAGTTAAAACAAGAGAGATCTTCTTTCTCCTTTTTGCTGGAGCAAACTACCCAGCACCACCAAGAACTACTATAATGGATTCTCAGATCCTTCAACTAGAAGACACCAAGCCAATCACCCTTTCTGACCTCCTGTAAAACACAGGTCATACCAGTCATTAAATGAAGGCCCTGGTTTGACTAGAGCATGTTGTCAAGGAAGAGTGAAAAATCCATGACAACCCTTAGTAAAACACTCCAGTGGTTAATTAGCCCCATTCTTTTCAAACACAGCTCTTTCTTCTAGTCTAAATTTGTCCAACTGCAACTTGCAGCCAGCAGCAATCACAGAACACTTGTCAGCTAGACAGAACATTTCTGGTCCTTATATAGGTACTTATAGACTGGTCAAGCCACCTTTAAACCTCTGCTCAATAAGCTAAAGCAGATTGTGCTCTCAGAGCATGTCACTAAAGGACATTTTTTCAGACCTTTTAATCATTCTGACATTGCCTCTGATCCTCCTCCAATTTATCAGCATCCTTCTAGCACTGTTGAAATGAGAGCCAGGCACACTATCACAAAAGCAATTGCACCAGTGACAAAGGAATTACCTCTAGCCTCTCATTTAAAAATCCCTCATTTTCACACCCAAAGACCTCATTAATCCTTGTGGTTACTTTGGAATTGGTTATTCAGCAGATGCCTCAAGTCCTTCTCAGAGGCTACACCTTCCCAAAGGAGTCTCCCATTCTGCACCCACAACCTATTTCCTAGATGCCAAATTTAACTTTTGGCCCTATTAGGAAGCTCCACATTTGCTTGCTTACATTTTCCTATGTGGTACTACTGTCTTGGAAACCTAATATTACAGAATACCACCTTCCTTGTTGGCACAAGACTTGGGGGAGCATAACAGCAGACTTTAATTACTAATGAACTGGGGGTTTGTTCCACACTCACGTAATTGAAAAGTATTAAACAACAGATCTAGGAACCAAATGCTGCAGGACCTTACTAGAAACACATATGCTCAGCAATGATTCCTTGCTAACCATCATGTTTAGAGACCTGCCACAGCTGGCCAGTTGGTAATATCATTAGTGTGTGTCATGCTAGTTCTCTATCATTTTTTTCCAAAATGTCCTGTGGTAGCTTTAGAGATGTCTGGAGAATTTCCTTTAATCAACTAAATTTATCAAAAGAGATATCAAGTTAGTTTGACAGGATCTGTTTTCCATAAACCCAACTTGACTGACATTAATTATACTACTCTTTTTAACTCTTTGCTACTCAAATCCTTTAATCAGCCATTTCATTATTTTGCCCAGGATAAACATCAAGTTGACAGGGCTATAATTACTGGATTTGTCTTGTTTTCCCTTTTTATGCATTGGCACAACATTAGGTTTCTTCCAGGCTTCTGGAACCTCACCACAGATCCAGGAACAAACATCAGTGTCACAGAGAGACAGACATGCCATCATTTTAAAAACTGCTTATGGTTGCACAGGGTAAATTGGCTCCTGCACCTACATACCTGTCACAGGATGTGTATCATTGATCTCACGGAAGCACAACTAAGCCAGGAGCAAACACCAAGAAAGGACAAGTTAAAATGCTAGATGGCAGGTGTCTCAATCTAGCACACTTTCAAAGACTCAAATTACCACAACAGCATTTCAAGACTCCTTTGAGAGGAAAGCCCTCCTCAGCTGCCTCCTGACCTGTCCATCCAACAGAAGCAGGGAGAGGACCCCTGAAATGTTGCCCTGCTTTGCATGGTTTGATCAGAGACTGCAAATCAGAGCAACTGTGAGGACTGTGCACAAGTGAGCACATTTGGGAGACCAGTAACAACTCATTACCATGAGAGGAGATGCTGTTTGCTGAAGCCTTCTAGGCATGGACTCTAATTGAAATCAATGCTGAACTCTCAAAGTCAGGAGATACAGAAGCTTAAAGATGTCAGCAAAACCTAACTCGTAATGAAAAAAAGATTAGACAAGTGGAAACCAGGCTACGAAGGGGCTAGAGGGCCTAGATGGAAGTGATAGTTGATGTAAGAGATGGGGACATGTCAAAGAGTAAGAAACATTGCAGAAGGGCAATAAGGCAGCAGAGGAGAAAGAAGCAGTTAACATGGAAAGAATGGTGGAGGAGAAAGATATTAAATCGATGGTACCACTGCAAAGCCAGATGTAATTGCTTGAAAGCATGTTTCAACAGTCCCCTCTCAGCCTGCTTCAGTTAGCTTTCACAGCCTTTGCTCAGTGCTGTCAAGTGCCACCCCACTGCATAGAGGGAACAAATATTACAGGCAGCAAGAAAATAAAACTGAGCTTTCAGGGTGGAAACCTGGATCTCCTTACCACTCACTGCAGTCATGTGACCATAGCTGCTCTGCTCTCCAGGGCTGTAACGCAACCTGTGTTAACACTGGGCAGAGCCAGAACAGTTGGCTCTGATGGAAATGGTAGACAACAAAAGTCTTGTTGGTGGAGGTGCTTTAGGTCAAGCTTCTTATTTGCCTCCTGACACAAGCAGCATGATGCTGCATTGTTCTGAAGAGGGTAAGTCACCAAACCAAGAAATTTTATCATTTCAAAGAACCACTCCCAGCCTTAAAGGCAACCTTGGGCTTTTAAGATAGATTGAAGATGGGGGTCGTGCATTTCCAGTCTTATCCCACTGCATTGCCCAAATTAATTTTGGTAGAAAAAGGCAAAAGGAAGGAATAGCATTTCTGTCTCAGAAAAAATGCAGGTTGCTGAGAAGTGAGGCAGTATGGCAAAAAAAAAAAAAAAACAGAAGAGGGGTATATTTTGAAAGGACATGGATAACTGCAACCTGACTGCACAGGCCTTCAACTGCAAGGGTGACAACACTGGCAAGGAAATGATAGCTGTGCCTCACTCTCATGGCAGCAGACACAAGGGGAAAAAAAAAAAAAAAAAAAAAAAAAAAAAAAAAAAAAAAAGAGTATCATCAATTTACTAGGTTTAGTAAAACTTTATTATGCTATGTTCAAAGCATATTTGCCTCTATGTAAAACAATACCAAACTCATTGCAGACCTGGCCAAATTGGCTGGCAGCTCAGAAGAGATGGCATAGCTAACAGCAACAAGCTAAAATGTTGGGACTAAATCAAACTGACAATGTCCCTTTAAGGGAACAAGCATACCCAAATAGGTCTATTTTTATACCACTTTTGCAGAAGGCTGCTGCCATTTCTGACACTGTTACCAGCAGCCAACACAGCATCTGCGGCAGCAATTTAACGGAGACAGTATAGTGGCAGGATGTTCCTCTACCTCCCTCCCCAGCCTTATCTCAGGAAAAGAGCAGTAAAGAGATTTTAATGAATTTTGTTCCCCAAAAAACTCAAAGCAAAGCAAGCAGCATACGGTGCATTCATCAAATGGAACAACATAGCCATGGCTATACACACTCAGCGCTCTGATCTTTCAGGCAGTGGTGTTATTGTTAGTCAGACCACTTGTGGCTCTAGAATATCAAAGAGGGAGAGATGCAGCAATTCATCAGTATCTGTAAGAAATGGGTGAGATGAAATCTACAGCCAGAGCCACAAGGTAGCAGATTTCAACTCCTGGTACAGATTGGTCTCTAGAGGACCTTTCCTCCTCTCCTCCATCCAAAAAAAATTAATTCATTTTTCAGAAGGTCTGTTAGGTGTTAGGGGGAAAAAAGAAATCTTTTTATTGTCATGTGAAGAAACAACACTATTCCTTCCAGTGTAACTTAAAAGACATCACAATTTTTATATGTTCTTAAACTGATTTTTTTTATGACTTCTGTGATCATTCCTATACAATATATGGAAACACAAGTCTGAGGAGGAGATGTAGCACACCTGGGCAAAGGACCCATTTTAAAATACTTAGGACCATACTAGACATGGAGGAAAAAAGCCTACAAATTCTATAGTACGAAGTATTTTTCATCTCCCACTAAAGCAACACTAGTGAAGAGTCAATTGATCTAGCTGATTCATGCAGAAGTAAAATCCAAGAGATACTCCCTGCATCAGGAAGGCTGTAGTTTTAGATTAGTAAGTTCATCTGACAGAGCTCTTAAAACTATCTCATTTACAGCCTATATTTTCACAAAACAGGGAAACAGATGCTAATTAACAGCAGTGCTTCTGAGAGCTGAGTAGTTACACCCAATATTGGCAACTTTCTAGGTTTCCACACTAGGGAATATGGCATTAACTTGGGTCAAGCCATCTCTGCAATTCTTCAGATTTCCTTCACATTGTGGAACACAATTTAATAGAGGCACGACCTCCCCAACACTTTCCCTTTTCCCGTTAACAAACTTCTAACATCCCTGTGGCACCCTCAGCAAGCGCTTTGCAGCAAAGAACTAGCAGAGAGACATTTAAACTGTTTCAGCTGTCTTTCATACAGTTTTAACACCATGTGATCCAACAAACACTACAGACCACAGCAATCCAGAAACTGTAACTTCATTATCTACTGCAAAACTGAACAGCTACATGGACTGCAACAGTGCAGCACAGAGTTCATAAAGCATCCTCTTCTAACCTTAAAAAGCATAATTTCGAGAGCAGAAAGTGCTCCCGTATTCATTAACATCAAAATGTCACTAATGGTGCCACTAGACATCAAGCAGCATCCTTTTGAGAATCTGGCACATTCTTCACTCCCAGCTTTCAGATGAGTACAGCATTCGGCTGAATAGCTTTTTCAACAAATGACATGTCACAGCCTTGACACAAAAATACTTGCACCTTGTCAATCATTCACTCACCATCAAGTTCAAATGCTCATCTTCACAGAGATGAGTTTGATCTGCACTGCAGTTAATGTTAAATATGGACTTGCAGAGGAGAAGATAAGTGTAAGTAAAAGTACAAAGTAATTGTGGCAAATCAGAGAAAATACCATGTCATTTGTACATTAAAATAGGAAACTAGGAACTTCTGTAGCATGTAGACATTCAGGCACATGGAACAACAAAAGCCGAGGGTGAGATGACAAGGATGGAAATGTAAGCCAATATGGATGGTCTCCAATTTTAAACTGCTGACCTAGACGTCCCAGCCCAAAGGTTAGCTACTGTTTTATCTGTCAAGGTTGTTATACTGCAACCATCACTACAATATAACACAGCCAGTCAGGTACTTTATTGCCAGAGAGAAATCCATGTGTCATTTCCAACACCCCAGTTATTTTCTTGATAGATGTATAAAACAAAGCACTATTGTGCACAGCAAGTTACCTGTACTAGCCAAGGCATCATTCACCACGCCATTCAAACCAATTCAGTCTGAACTGAAAAAAAAAAGGTAAAAATTAAACATAAGCTTTTTAGAATTATTCAAGAAAAATAATAGTAATTACTAACTTTTTTACTTAATCTCTCTGGGTCTATATCACAAAAATAATTCAAATATCTTAAGATACCTGTGAGGAAAGAGCACAAGCCACCTTAAGACCTAGTCTGGCATTTCAAAAAGGCGCAAAAGAATTAAATTCAAAAGAGCCGGTTCCTTAATACTTGCACGTCACTTCAGAAATAACAATCTAAGATACCTGGAATGACAAAATTGTCTCCACTGAATCCAGATGCTAGTGGAGTTGATCATAATGCAAGATACAAGCTACAGGAAAGGTCTTGTTTAGTATTACACTCTTCCTGCTTTTCAGAGTAATTTTAGAGTTGTCTTGGCCTCATTCTCTCCTCCTCACGCAGTGGGCTTTACACTGAATGGTATAGTATTTCACAATTGCATTTTTAATGGAGAACTACATTTAACAGAGAAGGCCATTTTCTAGCATACCACCACTTTGACATGATGTTTTCAACCAGCCTGTTCCCAAACTTTTCCCAGTCCTCCGAAATCACCCAGAGAAGACACTTTAAACATCTGTACATGCCATCTTCCATGGAGATCCTGTTGGGCCACCTCACATAGCTAGGACACAACTGAATTTTTATCAGGCATGTCTCACTGTAGAGTTAAGGATTTGGATATATTATTCCTCTCATTTAGCATTCTGTTTATTTCCTTTTATCTTGATGCCAAACATCTTAGACAGTAACAGATTAAACAAATTGGTCAGTCATCATACATCATCTAAGCTGATATATAACAGTTCTAAGGTTATTGATTCTTATAGATTTTAATATCCCATTGAACAGCCCAATGTGATTACCTCAATTTAATTCAATGCCACTCATTTATTACTTTGAGCTCTTAACTTCCACATGATAGGTCAGCTGGATTTCTGTATCCTCAGTTTTCTTTTCATCCCTGTGTCATAGATCAGGTTACTCTATACAGTATTTGCAGTCAAAGACCTCAGGGAATCAATTCAAGAGCAGCAAGCTTCAATAAAGCAATCTCTCCATTAAAAAAGGCTTAAAATAATCCCTCTTTGAATGAAGGTGCTGCTGCTTTAATGAGAACCTCTCCAGTGTGGGGCATTCCCAAGACCCTAGGCAATGGATAACTGGCAGGATGGATAGCCAGGACACACTGGAAGACTGTCTCCACGCTCAGTGACAGCAGATAAAAATCACAGAATCATCAAGGTTGGAAAAGACCTCCAAGATCAAGTCCCTTTGACCAAACACCCCCATGCCAACTAAACCATAGCACTAAGTATCACATCCAGTCATTTCTTGAACATTTCCAGGGATGGTGCCTCTGCCACCACCTTTGGAAGTCCATTCCAATGCTTAGCCACCCTTTCAGTGAAAAAAATTCTTCCCGATATCCAATGAGAACCTCCCCTGGCACAGCTTGAGGCTATGTCCTCATGTCCTGTCACTGGCCGCCTGGGAGAAGAGGCCAACCCCATCTTGCTACAACCTCCTTTCAGGTAGCTGTAGAGTGATAAGATCATCATTGAGCCTTCTCCAGACTAAACAACTCCAGGTCCCTTCCTCATATGACTTATTCCTTAGACTGTCAGAGCAGCCTGCTCTTGTGCCTCTCTCTTTTGGCATTTTGATCCTTTTTCAAGCCACTTTGGGAAGGCTGGAAGCACTACACATCCTCTTTTCACAGTGGCCTCTTTGCACAGAGCTTCTTCCTGCTTTACTGTGCCAGTGCAACACAACCATATTTCCCTTTCTAAGCCCTTTTATCTAAGGAGGGCTCTCGGATATGAACGCTGGCACGAGGGAGAGAAGGAACATAATAGCAAGTACTGGAGCTCTTAAAGCAATATATTTTTCTGCTGGTTCTAAATAATTTTATTGTATCTCAGATTTTCATCACATTATCTCAAATGGCAGGAACTGGCCCACCACTCGCTTTCATCGCATTGCCATTACTGCAAAGAAGCATCTCTTTTAATGGTGCCAGGGTTATTGCTCCAACAGAAAAAAAAAAGGGATTGTGGTAGGGTGCCCATTTACCCACTGCTACCTCATTTCATCAGCCATTTATCAACACATTCTTCATTTGGAGAAATAAAATCAATGGTAAGTGGAGCTCTTTCAGTGCATTTAACTTCCCTGGCATGATACAGGTGGTAACACAGCTGAGATCAAACACTTTCATCTTTCCTCCAGAGCCAGCTTGGCTGCAGACTAGCTGCTTCTCAATTAGAAATTGCAATATTTCTGGCAAGGATTATGTATGCTTTCCACAGCTCAGATTTGCCTCGCTGTTGCTTTTTTTACTTAAAGAACAATCACCTTCTTCTTACTAGATCATTCACCTTTTACCCAAGGTCTGTAAGAAATAAAAAGGCCTGGCTCAAGTTATGTATGAGACATAAATCGGTGGAAAACTTTAAGCAGATATGAAGACTGAGATTTTAGAACACTGATTCTGTGTTACAGTTTATAAATCCTGTCACACACCGCAATAAGCATTTCTCTGTTAGTTTCCTGAAAGAGAAGGGTTATAACTGCATTTTGAACAAAGACCAAGGAAGCAACAAATGAGGAGATCTCCTGAAGCTAAGTCATTTCTGTACCCTGAACATTGTTACTCCACATAAGGATAACAACAGTTCCCTGACAACAATTGCCTTGCACAGCAAATTTTACCAAGTTTAATTTCTTTGAATATCCATGAGGACAGCAGAAAAGAAGTGCCACCATTCCAGTGCTTTGGAGGGAGAAAGAGGTAGTGCAGTAGCTTGTTCCACTTTCAGAATTCTTTTTCCCTTTCTTGATTTTATATTTAATATGTAATTTAAGAGGTAAAATTAACTATCCCAGCTCTATAAAAATTAGAGATCCTGGAATCAAAAGGTTAGTAATGACTTATGTTTCCATAGCACCATAAATGAGATCTCTGTTATGGCTTGTAAGAATGGCTGATACAGAATCAAAACCTGAAGAGAAGTCATACCAATACCAGCTTTTTTTCTTTTTTAAAGGACAGAGTATTTTATAATATAAACCAAGGAACAAGAAAGAACAACTAGAAGTTCCTATCTTTGGCATAAATTCCCCATGATCTCTTTCATGACACCTATTATTTTGTGTGGTTCAACATTGTAGTAGAATACTTCAGATCTTTATCTCCATCCACACCTCTCCACATCACCTGCAGGGTCCACAGGATGACAGTATGCCACTTTTAATTCATTTAAGTTTCTACACATTTTTGTTTGTTAGTATTTGCTTCAGTTGGTCACTCTTTGCAATTTGTCAGCACTTCACAAGTAATGATTCAAAGTAACTCAGATGCCTAGTTTTCAAGTTTAAAGCCAAATGACCTGTAGTCTCACTCCTGACACTGAGATCAGTAACATTTGGCTGACAGGTAACATTACATATTTACACATACAAGTTTTAAAATACTTCATACTGGAGACACTTCCTCCCACCCCCCCAGCTTCAGGCTAGCTCCTCATCCAGTAATGTACACATTGTGTTTTGCACCTTGTGAATTCCTACTATGCATGTAGCTCAATAAATCAGCACTTATAAATCAGCCACAGCCTCTGCACTGCATCCATCTTCCTACTCCCTGACCTGAAATGCTCTGTCAGCAAAGGCTTGAGCTATTGGTTCTGCAGGTGCAGGTAGATCAATATTAAACACATGGCAGTTTAGTCTGCAGTGACTAATTCTAGCTCTGCTCCACCAGTCATTCGAGAGTGCACGTACCTGGCTGAGACTACCAACGCACTCAGCACTGACCAAAGTCACCAGTATAACTCTTGTTGAGACCCAGCATACAGGTTCTCCCGTAAGCACTGATTATACTGGCCATGGACAAAAATGTTCCTCAAAGTTGAGGAAGTAGGACCACATGAAAAGAAATACCGGATGGTTCAGAATGAGCTGTTGTGGTTAACAGCTCTTTCACTTGCTGAAACGCACAAACCTCAGCTCTCCTGAGAATAGGCACATCTTGCCACATCCATACTATGTAAAACTGTCAGCTTAATTTTTAATTTTTGCACAGAAGAAAAATGGGTACCCAGAACTCTCACTTCGCTACCTTTTACTGATATTCAATGCAAAGTGGAATCCAATTTTTATACACATTTTAGGTTGCACCTTGCCTGACACTGAAGGAAGTAAAATCATGAACTTGAATAAAAGAGAGGAAAAATGCACACCAGAGATCAGGCTGAAGCAGCACAACTTTGCATAAACTGTTTTCATCGCCCAAAACAATACTGAGTCTTAATTCCATCAACATTTCCTCTTACCACAGAGCTAGGAAATAGCTTTGCTGCTGAAGTACCACATGATTTTCAGCAGGGTATCATCATAAGTTGATGAAAAGCAAATAACTGGAATATGATAGAAAAAAACACATTATCTTTAGTCTGCTTGGAAGGGATATAGAGAAACAACATCAAGGAGGCAGCAGTGTTTCAACCACAGGTATCACAGGTTAGTACATAGGCCCACAGAAAACATGGGAGGGCAGCAAGTTGATCCAGGGGTGCAAACACAATCAGAGACCATAACTGATGGTTCAGATGGAGGAAGCTGCCAGCATTTAAAAAACAAAACAAAACAAAACAAAAAAACCCACACTCACAAAAAACAGTGTCATCATACACTACCTGCCCAGCTCAGCTGTGTGGACAGGCAATAAAAGTAATTCATACTGCAAACTTGGCCCCTCTGTCAAGGAAGACAGCATGCCTATCATGGAGTGTCATGACATGCTACAGACAAACAAAGCCCTTCACAGCTGACAGGTAAATCAAGCACAAGAATGATTTCCTTCCTTCCTGCATCATCAAACTGGAATGCAGTTTCCTCCAGAGCAAAACACTGAAGAGATTTAACAGCAAAAATGAAACTCCACACTGTAGATAGTACAAAGGAAGCCAGAAAGGTAGGTGAATGAAGGAAACAGTCTATAGCCAGGTACTGGCAATAACCCTGGTTGGCGATACAACTTGTTAATGGCCACTTAAGTCTTTGCCTTAGAAACTCACCTGGAAGGAACTCCACCAGTTAAAATAAAAAGAACAAGTCACCCAAGTCACCTAATAAATCATCACCCCATCTTCTGCAGCATCCAAGGTTTCTGCATTCAAGTTCTCACCTGAGCATCCTCAAGATTTCACCAACCACAACCTGAGTTCAGCTTTTAGAGGTGAGGTACAGGGAGGCTCCAGACTGCCATGCCATTCACGCTGTCAGTAGGTACCGTGAATACTCTCTCAGACTGGATCCTTGCTCTGGACCATGGTGTCATAGTTTAAACTCAGGCAGCAACCAAGCCCCACACAGCCATTCATTCACTCTCCCACCAGCAGGATCAGGGAGGGAATCAAAAGGGTAAAAGCTAGAAAAGCTGTGAATTAAGTAAAGACAGTTTAATAGGAAAAGTAAAAGCCACGCATGCAAGCAAAGCAAGGAATTAATTCACTGCTTCCCATGGGCAGGCAGGTGTTCAGCCATCTCCAGGAGAGCAGGGCCCCATTACATTTAATGGTGACTTGGGAAGACAAACACCATCACTCCAAACACGTCCCTACTTCCTCTCCCTGATCCCACTCACGGGGAAGCGACTGAGCAGCTGCATGATACTTGGTTGCTGGCTGGGCTTAAATGGCAACACAAGGGCACATTTTTGCAGGCCCCAATATGAAATATGCAGGCTATTGCATTTACATACAGCCTTCATGTTCCAGCTGCTTTAGGAACAAGACAATAGTCCACGGAGAATGCCTCTCTGCTCTTTCCTCTTGTTCTTTTGCATACCCTTGAGCTGCTTTGCTTTTAGCCAAATGCCAAAGATACCAGGCTTTCATCCTCCATGGCAGCACTCTACCCCACAGGGAAACACATCAAAGCTGTCAGTTCTCCACACACTCACCATTTACTGAGAAATTGCACTGTCCTATCGCCCACCCACCCCTCAACAGATAAGCAACTTCACCACATGTGTCAGTCTTCAGTACGAAATGGAAAAGCCTGCAGCCAAAGCAACAGCTGCCACAGTCAATTTAGCCATTGGTAAAAACAGAAGTGAGGGAGAGAGAAGCCCATTGAAACTCTGTAGTCTCTGCTGTTATTTTTATTACAGAAGACCTTGATCAACACCATTTCAGATATAATACCTATACACATTAAGACTCTGGATCAGGGTAAAGTCCCAATACAGGAGACATGCCAGAGAGCTGGGATTTCTGTTTCTACAACCCATTAATACAGTGACCACATGACTAAGGTCACAAAGGGAAAACCGGGATTTGTGTCTCCTGTGATACGGATCAGCACCAGACTAGGGAATAAGAGGCCATTCACATGCAAGAACTCCAGCAGCCCAAAATGAGCCTTTAAGAATGAAATTCAATGGGCAAGCCTCAAAACTGGCAAAATCAAACTCTCATGCTAATACTCCTAAGCTGCTCCCAGGCCCTGAAATGGCTTCATTATCTATGTGGAATGGTGCAGTAGAGGTGAAGACCGAACACCAGACCCACAGCACACATTCAGACCAGACAATCCAGCAGCAATTTTCCTTCTCCTGAGTTCACTTTTACTACGCCTTCAGCAGAAACCTCTACACAAGATCTCAAGCCCCAGACTGTAAGCAGTGTTTTGGTGGGATGTTTTTTTTGTTTGGTCATTTTCCTCCTGTTGGACCATAATTTCTACTCATGGATGATGCAAGGAGGAGACCAAGAACTAAGAGAAGCTATAAGCCTTTTGTCTATTCCATTAGCATCAAAGATGTGGTCCTATATTCCAAGATGCTGCTGAAATTACATAAATTCACAGCCCTCTCTGCCTTGCAGGATGCGTTTCCCCTGCCCTCCAAGCATGTCTGTGTTTGTAGTACTGTGGCAAGTAATGGCTCCAACCAGAGGAGGACTCCATGATGCCAGATGCAGCACAGCTACAGTAAAGAAACAGCTCCTGCCCCCAAAAGCAGTCATAATTTAAAACAAGGTGAAATGAGGGGGATGAACCAAAAGCAGAGGACAAGGTAAAAGGATGGAAAAGCTATTATATGAACAGGAATTTCAACTGATTGTCTCTACTCCCCCTCCTGTTTTTTACCAAGCTTAGCTGCCCACAACCAACACATCATAAAGACTAAAACCATGAATTGGAGTTTGAGGCCTTTTTTTGGTCCAGAAAAGGGCAGAAATACAACAGAGAGCTACCTTAATGCAGGGAAATTCAGCTGTTCCCATGCTCTTTTAAGCAAGTAATTACAAGTGATTGGGTGATTCTCTAGAGGTGTGTTAGGGGAGGCAGGGATTTAAATGCTGCTCTGAATTTTACAACAGGGGAAGGTACTTATCTACCCTGACCTGGCCCTGCTTTTTATGACTGGCTTATTCCATTCTCAGATGCCTAAAAAAAAGGATGAGAAAGAATGAGAAAGTGTGGGAGTACCTTTCTTTTATCCCTGCCTGAAGCAAAGAGAATGTTTTATTTATACCATGCCCACTATACACATCCCTCCACAGCTTGTATCACTCAGAATCCACAGCAGAAGGACATGACATTTCTCCAGATTGCAATATGTCCATTCATTTTCAGATACCAGTACTGCTGCTTAGGATAACTATTGCACACCACAAAATTACTAGGAGGGAAAAAAAAGAAAGAAAAAACAAAACAGCCATGTGCCAAGAGAAAAGGGGACACATGTGCCAAGCTCTTTTCCAAGAAGATTATGCTAGAAAACTAAGTAGTGATCTGAAAGGATAACTTCAGATGAATAGACTCATATGCAGCCCATGTACTTAGCCCGTATGCCAACTGCCAATATAGCACAGCTCTGCTATTCATCCCATCTGATTGTAAAAGGGTGGGAGCTGGAAGCTTTGCACTGCCAAAATGCCAGCCACTAGCCAAAAGGTACATTTGGTTGCTTGTCAGTGCAGCAGATGTGAAATGGGCAGCCTTTCCCTTCTCTGACCTCCTCAAGGACAGCAAAAGCAGCTCCAGAAAAGAATGGAGAATCGGCAAAACTAACTGATTTTTTGAAAGTTCTGCTTTTTGGCACTATTCCCACATCATGGGGATTCTTTCCACCAAAACTTTGTCAAGAAAAAATAATCCCCTTAATATTTATCTCTTGTATAAGAAAATTCAGGGAGCTGAGGACATCCAGATTAAACAAAAAAGGAGAGAGTTGTCAATAGCAGCAAGGAGGGCTTGAGCTGACAGGATTAAGAGGAATGCTGACCAGCACGAGGGAACTCATAGGACTGAGACACCATAGAACCATAAGCCCATATGAAATCTCTCTGTTTTCTCTTACAAATACCCTGCTTGCTCACTGCCTTTTGAAGCATTAAGACATGTAATGGGGTATCCCATATCTGGAGGCACTTTTTAAAAAATTCAATAATATTTTAAGTACTGGGGAGAGAAGTTGCTCCACCTTGCTATGCAGCATGGAAGAAAACTACTGTGACCATAAATATGGAAGGAGACGGCAGGAGGAAAGGAGTTTCACTTCATGACTCCAGTTGAATCAGTGCTGGGTTGAAATCAGGTGCAAACAGGCCAGCTAGAAATCTATATGTAACAATTCTACCCTTAGAAGATATTCCTCTAAATAAAGATATGACAAAAAAAGCAATCTTGCTGCTTAACACAACAATAAATATCTGCCCAATCCTACCACACTGTAAAACAGGCAAAAGAGGGCGTTAACTGCAGCAGCTACGCAGATTCCATGCAAAACAGAGACAGCAGAGATGTGAGCAGAAGTACAGAGGAGAGGCTTCACAGAGTTACCATCCTGAAGGGGAAAGGATGCTTTGCTTCTTGGTATGCTTTCCACCTTCTAGGAACTCCACCAAAAAACTGACAAGCCAAAGATACTCAGTTTGAGCCTTAAAAAGGCTAAGATTTTTACATCTGCCTGTCAGGAAGAACTCCTGTATTACATATAATTCTAAGCAAGCTGATTGGATAAACCCATGGGTGATAAGCTTTTTAAAAGTTACTCATTTAATTAGCCATTGCATTTTCAAATTGGGAACTGCATTTAAAGCCACTGGGACACTCAAGTTATTGAAAGTAGGGTTTATTTACAGAGCTGTTCTTAGCAGCATATTTAGGTAATAAAATACAGGGAAATTGTATGTGCTATTAATAAGCTTATTAAATAAGGTAACCCAAGCACATTTCTTACTTAATACAGTAATCCATAACCTTCTCAGAGAACCTCTCCTTCCCTGCTGAAGGGAATTTACAAGGACCAAACTCCTATTTTTAAATTCAGGCTGTAAGCAGGATATTCAAAGAGGTTAATTTGAACGACCAATGTTTTAACATGTTCTATCCAATCAGAATAATAAGAACTTTAACAACATGCTCCACTTAGTCACAACTCCTTTAAAAAAAAAAAAAAAAAAAAAGTTCTTCTGTTATCCTGTTACTGCCAGGAAATGATGGAATTTCACCTTAGAAAGTCTGCAATACAGTAATAAAGATCAGATGGAAACATCTCTATACACAGAACACACTTCCATCTACAAAAACACCACTAACACCTCCAGCTGGAAATGCCAGGGGACACTAGGAACTAATTGTCTCGATGAAGAACCAGGTTTCTCAATTACTATATTGTTATTGTGTTCTCTCAATTACACATAAATATCTATGAGATTTCCCAAATATTCCCAAAGTGAATTAACAATATTCTTACTATATTCCATTTCCCTTTCCAGCCTAGAGAAGGTGCAAGGTGATAAGGTGTCACAGTTACATGCACACATGCAAGTCAAGGATGAACTAGATGATGTGTTACACTGATCAAAGACAAGTCTTTCTCCCTTAACAGCTGAAGATTCATAACCTTCCATCTCTTCTGCCACTAGTTTCTCTACCTGCCACCTCTACACAGAAGTAGAACAACTCAAAAAACATTCCAGTTCCTGAGATTCAGTTTCTTTTAACAATATTTCAGTAACTAATGTCTATCCTTTCTTCAAGTTTCCAAAGTCCACAAATGGTTCAGTCATTCACTCAATGCAATATGAGATATTTAAAACTCTGACACCTACACTTGATCTAATAATACAGAGTCAGAAAGCAACAGGCAGGCATTTACAGAACACGATTCATCTTCAGAGATTTTTGGCTATCTACCTTAATATGTGTTGTGCATCCAGAAACACTTGTTTCTGTGTGCCGATGATATACAAAAGTCTAGTCAGATGCAGGTGGCTAAAGATATTAAGCTGAGACCCTTACATTCAGATTTACAGAGCACTTCTTCAGAACTACAGTAGGCGAAGCAAAGACACAAAATTAATAATTTCTTGAATGGTGCCAGAAGTACACTTGCAAATAATATTTTAAAACCCCATACTGTTGGGGTGTCCTGGCAAAACCAGCCAGCTTAGGGCTCAGAGGGACAGAGCTGCGCCTGGAAAAACCCTCGCTGTTAATGTTCCCCCTATACAAATGTGTATTGGTTCACCCCGGTTTCCCTTCCCCCCCTGCGGTGCCAAGGGTGTTGGGCTGGCCCCGGGTGCCTTCCCTTCCCATTGGCTGTTGCTGTAAGCCCCGCCCCCATCCCGGGTCCCTGGGGCAAGCCAGGAGCTCCCCAGTCAGGCTGCTGCAGGGGACGAGAAATAAACCCCTGGTGCCACCTCCAGCATCTCCGTTCTCGCCGTCCTTTGTTCTCCGGGTCCAGGGGGGTCCAACCCGGACCTCCTGTGGACGTAGCTGCATCGCCTGGAGAGCTCGCTGCCAGAAAAGGGAAAAATCACAGCCAGCTCGGCTGGCTAAACATGGTCTAAGCTGCCTGCTGAGCTGCTTGGGATCTCACCCCCGAGCTAGCCAGCCCAGCAGCCAGACAAAGAGACACCATACTAATTTCCCAACTCAACTTACTTGTCACAGTCTCACAGTTTTTCAGCTCACCTCAGAGCCAAAGTCAAAGGTAGCCTTTTGCTGTCCTGCATACAATTTTTCTTGCATCTCCCATAAACAAGTCCAGTCCCCAGTTCTCATTTTCAGGCCCTCCTCTAACTGAGTTTGATCTGACGATCACAGTTCACTGCTTCAGTATCTGTTCCCATAGTGCAGGCTTGAAAACACCAATAGCCCTTTCTTTACCTGAGATGGTATCTTGTGAACGATTCATTCCTGATCATTCTGCATCAGGTCCAAGATTTTTTTCACCCACCACCCACTGTGTTACGTTAGAATAGACAAAAAGGGAAACAAGTTCCATAGTCTAAATGGCCTTCACAATCTCAAAAGGAAGGGAGGTGATGTGGAGATGAGGGAGGGCAAAGCAACCCCAACCACCAGCAGATCTGTTGCACACAATCACAACCAACTAATGATGAAAGTTAACATTTTGTTTTTACAAACATCTAGGAGGAACTGAACAATGCTAATGCTGTGCACTGACTTAATAGACAAATTCCTTTATAATGGCAGAAAGCAGCAGGAAGAAGCAGGATTTTTCACTTTTGCCTTCCTACAATTACCATTTATATTGCTCAGGGTTTGGTTTGCACTGGGGATACTTCACAATACTTCACTCAGACACTACTGTCCCTTAGGAATGGATTCTGAATGGATCATTTTGCTACCTCCTGGGTTCAAGGCTCTAAAAATGTGTTACCCCAAGGAAAAGAGAAGTGAAGGATAACTTGCTGTAGTACTACAGTACCAAACACTGGAAAAGAGCAGCTTAGCCAGAGTTTGATGTGCTTTAGTGAAAAAATGGAACAATATATGGCATCAGCCTGCAACACCAGCAAGCAGTATTCTTTGCCAGAGACCCAGGAGGACCCAACATGTGTATAGTCAAATATTTTATGTGTATTAATGCCTAACAAAAGCTGTTGGCATTGTCCATGTTAAGCCAAAGCTTCCAAGGCTTCAGGGAATTCCCAAGTACTCCTGGATTCTCACACTGCATCAGACTCTGTGTGGTGACAAGAACAGTCCTTCAGTGCCTGCACACCTTATAGCTTTGTAGCTTTCTCCTTCAACTCAGTGAAGGAGAAACCACCTTCTAGTGAAAGATTCCCTGCCTCTAGTGAAAGGTTCCCTGTCCGTGGCTAGGGGTTGGAACTAGATGATCTTTAAGGTCCCTTCCAGCTCAAACCATTCTATGATGGCCTTACATGCATGGTCTCAGAAGATATAACTTATTTCAAAACATCCAGATTGCTCTACATCTTTCACTGTCTTTACTTCATCAGTCCATTAAGAACACACCAGTTGTCACTTCTGTGCTTTGAGACAGCAAATAGGTCTGATCCAACATAACAGAGACAGGCTTTCAAGCATGGTGAATATTTGGGTCTTCAAGTTTATTTCAGCACCAGAAGACCCACTACTTCTTCTAAGGATGTGCCAATACAAAAAAACATGGAAAAGGTAGAGAACTGGGGAGGACCAATCAGCCTCATGTTTACTAGAATTTTTACGGGACATACAACACTTGGTCCATTATGCCACTTGCCCTTTTTAAGGCCAAGCTGATGCCACAATAAACACCAAGTCCACATTTCATGCCTTATTTTATGTATGCAAAAATTCTGTGGGTACATAAACATCAAAAAGCTAAACAGTCCATGAAAGAGACTGCAACAAGGCTGGAGGAGTTACTAAACTCCATTTGGTCACAGAAATTGTCTCTGCCTTGGAATGAGACAAACAACTTTGATTTTCCAAAAGGCATTTCATCAGGAAGGTGTATGTAATTACCCATGTTCTCCAAAGCATCGAGACAGACGACCAGCTGCATACCTATCCTCCTCCTGGCCTAGCTCCCAAGTACTCTGGCATTTCCCACTGTTGCCTACATGAATGTGACTGAAGACAAAGGCAAACTGCATTAAGGTTTCTGGCAGTTGGGTAGCACTTCATGTTTTAAGGATCACAGCCTAGGATTCAGTTACAACAGTAACTGTTTACAACATGCTACAAATACCCTGTTAGGAAACATAACAGCTCCAAACTGCTTTGTGTGGTGAAATATGTCAGCAGAGCTTTGCCAGGGTACAGCCATGTTAAGTATTCTGCATATCCTTGAAATCCAAATGTTCGTGCCACCAAATCTGACTAACCTCTCACATACACTTCCTGGATAGGAAATTGAAGGTAGCTAGATTAATTTCTAAACTTCTGTTTGGTTTGGGGGGCTTTTTTGGTTGGTGTTGTTTCTTTGGGTTAGCTTTTTGGGGGGGGGAGGGTGTTATTTCAAATAAAAATAGTGTTTACTGTTCTGTATCATTTGCTTCTGTCCTTCTAAAACAGGACATGTGAAAATCCAGAGGCAAATAAGAGCAGCTTCTCTTCAGTGATATGATATGACCAAAATTTCAATATACCATCTCCAAGTTACCTGTTACCTCTGAAGCCTCATTCAGAAAATCACTTACCTCTTCTTAAGGAAAGAGCACTTACCATAATAAGGAGCTACTGCCCTTGTTACAGCTTTAATTTAATTTAATTGCCCAATTACAGCTGCTCCCATTTTCACAAGAGACTATATTATTTTAAGTATTCCTCTGCCTAGCAGAGTCTTTACTGACATCAAGCAGGTACAGTGTAATTTATTTCAGATAAAGATGAAGGGAGAAAAAAAGTAAAGCTCTCAGGAAAGAGCACAGCACAACTGTGTTTCCCCTCTGTGGCAAAATGTAGCAACTTCAGGAACAAAATGGCACCAGAAACCATCTTTAAAAAACACACGAAGATATAGGGGGAGAGGAAGAAAGACAAAAAAAAAAGTCCTAAAAGACTAGCAGTTCTACAGCTGTATTTGGAATAAGAGACTACCCACAAAAGGACTATAGAGAACATGAGGTGCAAAGGAAAGACTATGAAGTAAATTTCTCCCAGATATTTCTTCAAAGAGCATGGCAAATTCAGGAACAGATTCTATAGCAATCGTGCAATGCAACCCAAAAGAGCTAACTCTTGTCCAGGGATATTTATGATGCTTTATACAGGGAGGCTATTATCCCTTGGAATGGACTACAGAAGAATCATTTTGCTACTTCACAGGTCCAAAGCTCTAAAAATCTGTGTTACACTGAGGAGAGTAAAAGTGAAGTATGCAGAAGTGATCAAAAGAGAACAGGCGGGTTTTATAGCCTGCAGGGGAAACAACTGATCATATATTCTTCCTATGACAAACAACTGAGAAAGTAATTGAGAGCCTAGGAGAAACCAATGTTGTTACCTCAGCATTATTGATTTTCAGCAGACATCTTAATCTAACACATGACAAAACTTTGGTCATTCCAGTAAGATATAGCTTTCAAGGAAAAATTATATTTATAAAGGTAGTTTATGGTTCAGTTAGAGATTCTTATGAAGTCAAGCTCAGACTATAAAGGAATGGAAAGAAAAGGACTTCTTAAAAACAAAATGAATAGAAAGTTCGATTAAAAGGTGAAAATACGATTCAAGTATACTAAAGCAGAAGGATCTTCTGATCTTCAAAACACTAAAAGGAGGCAGTAAAAACATAACTTTAAAATACTATAGTAAGAAAGCCTTATTCTTATCAAAGGGATGAGTGGCACTGAAGATTCACAGTTGACCTGTTAGGCATTCTTTAAAAAATTTCTTGCAAAATTTAACAGAAACGTTCCCACTGTTTATAGTAAAGGAAACTGGGGTTATTTACATGTAAATATATAAAAAATTAAGCCATAATAGGATAAGAAGATAAAAGTCCATTTGGTCCTTTGTTAACATTCAAACTCAAAGAAATACAGCAGTAAAGAAATAAAAATTATTAATACTAAAGAGCAAAACCTCATAAAAATACAACAAATATCTTATAAACATACATAGAGAAAAAAAAGTGAGTTCAGTGCATGGCAATTACAAAGACTGCACCTTCAATTAAAATAAAAAAGGCAGGAAAATAAAGGGAGCATTGCACACAATTAAAAAACTTCTTCCTACCTTCCCTCTGGTTTCCTCCTACAAGCAATCTACCCTTTACACTCTCAGATACTATTCTCCGCACGTCTCACTCTCCTGTTTACTGGGAATATCTGAGCCACTGCCCCCACTATGGCTTTTCAGCCTGCAGGGGGTAATGCACCACTCATGGAGCTTCAGGTGATGACATTAATTGGGCTCTCTCTCCAGCAGATGTTTTCTACCTGCTAAAGTCAGTATCGCCTTCTTCCCAGCTGCATCATATTAGCAAACCACAGCTGATTAACACAGATGGCCCCTTCTCTGTTCTTTCCAACTGACAAATAGTCTACTAAGAATTCTTGATTTTGAGTCCCCAAGTTAACAGCCAAGCACAGTTTTTACACGCTTGTGACAAATCCTTATTTGTGAAATTAAATCTGACCTAGAGCTCTCCAGAAATCAGGCCTAGTGAGATGACCATTCATCATTCTTTAATATGCTTGGGGTAGACTATCTAATAACAACCCAGTCCTGCACCTCTCCTGCCATCGTGCTGCTGGTGTTGCTTTTGTGCACTCTAGGACAAATGCCCTCAAGGGAAGGAAAAAAGCACTCACTTCCAAAAGTACTCTTTATTTTTGGTATCCATTCACATGGCTAGTATGAAACAAATCCAGCCTGCTGGGCTTCATGCAGATTTTTTCAGATGTCAAAAAAGAGAGGTAAAATATATAGGCATGGGAGAGCCTGGTTAATGAGGTGTCATAGCTATGGTTGATTTGTTCACTGCTCCTTTAATTTTGTGTATCAGAATGGTAAGGAGCAACATTTCTCATATTTTGTTTATGCACTATACAGTTTAAGGCTTAAGTGGAGCAGCATCTTGAGACTTACTGCAGGCTTTGCAAGTGAAGCAGAATGCTCCACTCAAGTTGTGACTATTTCAATCACATGGGGACCATTTGTAGGAGCAAATTAATGCTAAGCTTTATTCCTCGGTACTAAACACCCATTGTATGACTGTCCATGCAGTTGTTCCAAGTGTGAAGCTGGACTGTGACCTGAAAGGAGATCATTCAGAAAAGTCTGACACCTGTTTTGAGGAATTCAATGTGCCTCTGATCCATGTGCTTTGACTGCAAACTGTCTTTGTCAGGAGAACTGCTTCTATCATTGGATCTGTCAAGCTGAGCCACCGAACAAGCCATTTCACTGGGTCTCCCCCAGTCAAGCTCAATTTAAGTTTTACAGTCCTTGATACTTGTGGGATATTGTCATAGAAGCCATTAACGTACTTTGCACTGGGAATTATGCTGCTTGGCAGGGGCTATCTCTCCTCACGATACCTGCATGTCCAAAGCTGAACCTAGTCTTGTAATGAGATTGCAAAAAGTAGTCATATATATTCAAAATGTTGGCCTGTAAGCCAGTGAGGCCTGAAAATATTTACCAATATGTCAAAATGCTTCTAGCTGAAAACCGTTTCTAAACCATTCGCTGTTTGCAAGTTTAATGGCTTAAGGCTTATGGGCTCATGAATCACCAGCTTTCTTAGCAGCAGCATTTGAAATGTTGATATCTTAGCCTTGAAATAGATGTGAAGGTACCACAGCCTTTACAAGCTGTTATCGAAAGACATACTTTAAAAGCTCCCACAAAAGACTGAATGCAATAGAAGTAGCTGAGCAGGATGAAAGTAACTGAAGCAACTTAGTTAAAGTCATTGTTCATGTCTGTGTTCCATTTCAGTGATCACCCTCCAGCTGGACAATGAATCATATTAAAGGAAGCTTTGCTACTTACAGTTTGTCTGACAAAAAAATCCAGATGACTTTAGAAGCAATGATGAGTATTTGAGAAATTATTAGTCTTATTTCAAATTACTGAATTCAACTATAAAAAAATGTTGGAGAGCAATTCCATTTATCACAAATTAAAAAAAAAAAAAAAAAGATGGTACCATTCTTAAAATTTCAAGATTTTCTCTTGAGAAGATGAATGAACATTCATGGCAAAAAAATTGCTATAGCAAGTATGTGTGGAATGAGTATCTCTAAGGTCAGGGAGGTTATGCTGGTAAATGGCAGACCCTGCTTTACAGAACTGCAAAATGAAATGTTCGGCATAATACTAGAGTGATAACAGGGATGGAACAGACAAATACACAGCGAAACCAATTAGAAGAAATAAGAAATCTCAATCGTGAATAAAATAATAATTTCATATACAGTCCTCTAAAATACACCATCAAGTGATTTATCTAGTTCTTGCAAGGGGATATACACTGTGGAGTGTGAAATTATAAAATATACATGTTTTTCATCTACAACACCCAAGACAGATGAATGAACACATAAATATGGTAAATAAGTTCTGTTTCAATTTTAAACAAAGATATTATGAAAACCTATTAAAATAGAATAAATAAATACAATCGAATGCTTATGGGTTTCCTTATTTGTGAATATCTTAGAAGGTAAGGAATTAATGGCTTGATGTCTTTTCTGAGTATCTGGCCCAATCTATGCATGCATTCATCCACAATTACAGACAACTTGCAAATATGCCTCTTCCCTTCTATCTTCTTGAACCAGATTAAAATCCCAATCTGTATCAAACATTTCTCTGAGGATGGCTAAGATCAGGTCAGCCTCAGCTCTACAAACTTTTTGCTCCATCAATATAGATAAAAATTACTATTTTGGCTATCACTCAACCCATAACTCTTCATTATAAACCTTCATTTCACTCCAAACCCTCACACTCAGCCATGCAAAAACAAGCAGAAATATTTTGACATATTTCCAAGATTGTATGTTCATCTTCACAACTAAAAAGCTTTGTCTAAGGTCTCATTACCTTGCTTACTACAATTTCTTTCCCCAGCTCTCATCTCATTGAAGTCCCATTCACCCAGAATTTCAACCAAATCAGCATTTTCAGCAATTAATCTGACCATAGGAATGCATGAATGCATTCTTGTTTCTCCTTGTATTTGGGCTTTTACTCATTCTGCACTCATATCTGAGGTAAACTTTTAAACAGCTCCAAATTTCATTTTCCTTCCTCCTGATCACTCCTTAAAACTTTACTCTGATTTCTCCTAAGAAATTTGAGTTAGACTACTGCCAAGCACACTGCTCAGTACAATCCAATTCCTTACACTTCCTGTCCATGGCCATGGTTTTACACTCACATTGTAAGCTTTTGGGGACAAAAAGCTTGGCTGTCTTCTCTTTCAGCTGTACATAAGCTTCAAACATTTTTTGACTTTACTCACTAAACTAAATACATGTAGCATTTACACTTGCTTTTCAACATTTTATGCAAATGTTGACATATTTTAGAAGACTGTGTGACTACTATCCTCATTGTAAACAGAGGAGAACAATGTACAGATAACTAAGATTTTAAGTAAGCAACAATTAAATTATGCTTGAAGCCACACCAGCAACATTGCAGCCAGAATGAAGCAGACACAACACGCAACTCCACTGAATGCTTTCCAATGTCATCGGCCAATATAGCTTCAACAAATGTGTAGGGCTTATTTCCAATGAATTGTGCTGTTCAAACATGCCTATACACACTTACTTTGGGGTATCTGGGATACACAGTGATTTTCCACCACAGAGCAAGTATGATTTTAGAAAGAGTCATCTGTAACTACTCTGGTCCACATCTATACCCTGGCTGTCCACACTGGACAGTGGCTGAAACCCCCACAGATTTTACTTCTTTTTAGTGCAGCAGCAAGACAATCAAGATGCTCATATACTCTTCTTTACCACCACCTTGGAGCAGGCCACAGAGCATCACCTGGGAGGCACAGCCTGCCAGAACAGGCTAAGTTCGGGTAGTTGGCACATGGAAGAGTAAAGAGGGAAACAAAAACAAAAACAACAGAAAAAAATGTAAATTATGAGGACAGTGAAAGGAAACAGCTTATTATACTCAAGGCAAGTAATGTAGCATTTTACAGTGGTGCCTCAGTTACTAGGCAAATGAAAGGCAGGAACCCAGAAGTGAGATGACAGCCTCATCAGTAGGCTAATGCTTTACCAGTCCCATTTCTACAATAAGTCTACACAGATAGATGATACCGAGGTAGATGGTGTGCAACATTCTCACATAGAAAAACATTCCTGGAAGGAAGGTTCCAGAAGAAGAACAGACTACTGCATATATCAATTAACCAGTGTCTGTAAAACCTTGAATAGATTATCAATATGACTAAAGTGAGGATTTGTACACCCTGAGGTCAGCCATTATCCTGTCTGTGCTAATCCATAGGTTTTACAAGTGCGATCGTGTTCTGGCTCCAGCCTGAATATGCTGACAAAACTCTCCTACCCATTCAAGAATGCAGTTCCAGAGAGAAGGCACTTTCAGGTACAGCAAAGATGCCTACTGACTACAGCACTAGGAGCAGTCCTGATCTCCCATGAAATCTGTCAGTCCAATCAACTGGACTGACCTTACAGATATAGGGAGCAGTGGGGTTTGTATCCAAGCCCATATTACCATTATTATCTCTAGGTAGCCTTCACCTTACTTAGCACAAGTAGTAGGCAAAAATCTACCAAGATGTTTCAGTACTCAGGTAGCCACAGCACACTGCAAGCGTGCATCTAGTAAATCTGTTAATCAAAGTTTCCTGTTCAGTATATATCACAGAGTTATGTAAACAGAAAACAGAAATGGCTCAAAGAAAAGCTGATGGCTCCATTCTATCCAGCTGGAAGATTTTAACTCTTTTGACCCCCCTACAAAAGTATTTTATCAAATCTTAGATATCTGAAAATCAACTTCCTTATCTAAAGGAAACAACATGTTGTCCAGCAATATAGTAAAACACCTGACACTGGCAGCAAAGTAAGCTATTACTGATTAACAGCTTGGGTGTGGGAGGAATTTCAGAAACACATTTCAGTATGTTAGCAATTCAGTTCACCAATTATCTTGGAGCTTTCAGAAACTTGAAGTTCCCAGAGATGTCCAAATGGGGCATCTCGTTGAGTCGAGAGGTCAACACAACACTGGAAGCTTGCACACTGAGTGCGTTTCATTGAACAGAATAACCCACAGTTCCTCTCTCCCTTGTGCTGCAGTTGTACAGAAGAATCACTAGATGGAGCCGCATCGTCACAAATCTGATTTATGGCGCTGGAAGAGTTGTTGCCTCCTACAGTCGTTGGGCCTAAAACTGACATGTTCCAGCGCATCCTGATAACTCATCTTCTGAAAGACGGGATGAAATGCTCTCATTTACAAAAGCAAAATGTACACAGAGAAAGTGACGAGATACTGAATGAAAAAAAGCCACCAAGAAACCAACAACACTCACAGCTTTCCAAATCAAATAAATTTTAGAAGTGAACTGAAAGTTATTTTATCTGCCAAGACAGATCATCTATCTTACTTTGTTCTGCAAATCAGAAATCACAGCAGATTCCCTAGTGAGTGGCACGATCTGTTGTTGCAAAAGAAATACAAGAGCTCTGCGCTCAAGTCTCTGTAAATAAGCTCTAACATACACTAAAAATGCAGTGATAGGCAAACCCATTTCCCATAAATACCCTGGTGATATATTTAATCCAACACTTAAGACGTACTTAAAAAAGAATCTTTTTCTTCTAACTGCACTTACATTCGTTTTGCTAGCATAGGGAAATAATTGATGTGTTTTCATCCAAACCTACCAACACACATCTGGCTTTCTAGAGATGGACTATGTGCCACAAGGGAATTTTTACTTGCTTTCATCCTACATCTATGGAGGCCAAGTTGCAACTCAAGCCATTCCTATGTATTCCTTGTCTGTGTGCAATGTCACTAATTTCATCTCCCATAGAGTGACAAAATGATAGATCTCCACATTTTGCTCGTGTTTTCTAAAATCCAGATATTTCCAATACTTCACAAAATGAAAACCAAATCCCCAGCCCATCTCCAAAAGGCACTGCAGGGTCCTTTCATGGAAGCACGAAAAAGTTGGTTTTAGGCTGACATTAAAAGATTACACAATCACTGTTGACTTATAAACCAACTCCCTCAGCAACAGATCCGGCCAGGGAGGAGACCCCTCAACAAGGCTGTTAAGCAGTGGCAAGGGCACTGCTCCACTTCACCTGGAAGGTGCTGCAGAGGAGGCTGAAACAGCAGTAGAGGAAACCAGGCCCCATTCCCCCTCTCTTGGAGAATCTTCCTTGACCCCCTTCACCTGGAAACTCTCAGGTCACAGGACAGAAATTCCAAAAATCTTACATGCTTTTTGACGAGTAATTGCTCACACCTCAGCTGCAAAGAAACATTTGTTCTAGGGGAAGGAGCGAGCTCACTTCTAGTGCTAGTTGGAGTACCATGCCTCTTACGAGCGTATTTCTGTGAAAAGCTCCTCCATCAGAGCCCATTACCAGCTCACACGACACTTGGGTGTGTTTTAAAACGAAGACTGCAGTGAAGCGGTACCAGAACCAGCTGAGAAGAGACGGTGATACAAATCCCAGGTGTTGTTTTTGTCACTTTACACACCACAACCGAGTACGTCACCGAGAGGAAGGCGCGCATCTCCCGCGGGTAACCCAACCTCTCGCCATCCCAGCCGAGCCCAGCATCGGGCACGCCGGGGCGCGGGGACCGTAAGAATCACCAAGACCAACCCAAGCGCCGCCAGGTCGCCACCCACGGGCAGCGCAGCCCCGCCCTCCCGGGGCAGGCGGACCGCACCGCTCCGCACCGCCCCGCGCCGCGTGTGACCGGGCCGCGCCGCGCCGTTCCGTCCCGCCGCGGCGCTCCGCTCGCTCCCGACTCCAAAATGCCGCTTCTCAGCGTGCCCAAAGAAGTGGCCGTCGGGACGGCGATGCTGGGGGTCGCCTTTGCTACGGGTATGCTTGCAGGTAAGCGGCGCCCCCCAACACCCGCCACACACACGGAGACGTGAAGGCTACGCCCTCCTCGTGTCCCCACCAGGGACGGGACGGGAACCGCAGCGGCCGGGCCGGTCCCTCCCAGGGTGGGCAGGAGTCCCCGCCGCGGGTGCAGCCCGACGGCCGTCGGGGGAGCAGACCCCTTGGGGCTGCCCTGCGGGCAGGGATTTATTTCGCTGAGCTGCGCCAGTAAATACACTGATGCTCTTAGAGCCCAAGCCGCTCCCTGTAATCCAGCTATCGCAGTGTGGGGCCGGGCCAAGGTCCCAGCGAAGGCGAGGACATGCTTCCCCGTCCGGCCCCTGCCTGCATTTGTTTAGCCAGCTCGGGAAAGCCGGGGTGCGGTCCTTGCGCACAGCATTGTCTTCTGGTAGCAGTTTCGCTTTCATTCCCCGGGGGCAGCGGAAGAACGAGCCCACGATCCAGGAGGGGAAAGAGACTGGTGTTGGGTTTGTAACGCGGGCACTTGGTTGCTTATCCTTTGACTCCAAGCAAGTTGTTGAAATAATCTACATTTCGGCGTGATCGTCTATAAAATAGAACCATTAACAGAAAATAAACCCCTCAAAATAAAAGTGTTCTGTAGTAGCAGACAAGTACCAGGAGATGTGGAAATGAAGTTGTGGTTTCTTTAAAATATTTGATCCATATGGCAAAAGAAACATTGGCCATCAAAGCTGCCGTCAGTTCTGTATTTAAGTAGACATGTACTAATCCTTAAACTTTCAGCATCTACTTTGTTTGCATACGGGTTTCATGCTAAACAAGCCATTGAGCAATAGCAGATTTCCCCTGGCTGGAGGGCAGGACAGTGTCATGAGGAGAGCACAGGGTTTGAGAAGACACATCAGCTGATGGCCGTAAAACCGGCAGCCTTTGTTCATCTGCAAAACAAGGGCCCCAGACTAAGAAAACTGTGCTCCTCATTCATGTTTCTCTCTTTAAACTTGCCCTTTGAGTTTTGATGGGGTTACTTCTGTTAGATTATGGCAGTTTGTCACCATCACACTGGCCACTGAACAACACAGTACTGAAGCCTTTCCCTTTCAGACTTTGGAGGCCTGGGCTGGACATCTTAGAGGCTAAAAAGGGGGAGGAAGGGAAAAAAAAGATAGTCTACCTGGTTGTGCAGCTATGTTACATTTTCCATTTTCATGGCTATTTTAGAGCAAAGAACTTTTTAACCTTTAGTAGTACTTCAATCCTTGCTTCATTTGAAACGGCAATAACTGAAAAGTATAAAAGTTATTATTACTTATTTTTTGTAGGTAAAAGATACCCTTCTTTAGTTTTTGGGACACCCAAATCATCCACGAGTGGGATGATTGGGAAAAGCAGTCCTCTCCGGCAATACATACTGGATCACTCTTTGCGGGAACATCCAATTCTAAAGAAGCTGCGTCTGGTCAGTATCACCCACACCTCATCCTGAACTGCTGGGATCCTGGTCACATTTCCTTCCTCTGTCTTATTTGCATACACACTAGGTTTTTTTTTTTTTTTAACTGGTAATACTGAGACTCTTCAATGTTCAGGGCCACCTACATGACTGTTTAATAGTAGTGGCATACATTTTAGACATGTCTTTCTATCCTTGGCTCCCAAGGCCATGTGTTTGGGCTGCTCTTGATTTGGACTTGAGCAGATGACTTCTGTTCGTTTTGGTTGGCGTATGAGGAACCTGTAGCTTGAAGAGGTGATGTCCTCCATCAGGCTCCAGTGTCAGAGATGAGACCAGACATCCTGACTCGGGTTTGAGTAATTTCAAGTGAGACAGACGGTTCCTGTATAAAATTAAATGCTAACTGCTGGAACAGGTTGGTTGGAATGATCCCTAGCAGAAGAAAGGAAATGGGAAGACATACTTTCCCTTCAACTGTCATGGCACAGCCCTGCTTCTCCCATTGCCCATTCCTCAGCGCCAAGAGCCTTTCCACCCTGGGACGGGTGCAGCTTCTCCAGGTTTGCATGTGTAGCCAGAACCACGTGGTCTGACCTTTGGCAGACGTTAACCTAGCAGTTCATTAAAGCATTCAACATGTCTTGAAGGAAGTGCATGTGTTTGTGTAAATTCACAGAAATAAAGGACTTTCACAGTCAAGGTTCCTCTATGATTCTTCGTTAATTACAGAAGTTGCTGAGTTTGCCACAGCCATGGTTACTGTGGAGCATATTACTGTTTTGAATATCCACTGCTTATGACACACACAGCATCCTCCTTACTTACAGTTAAATTCAAACCAATTTCTGACTCATAGATGGAGCACAAAGCCATCTGAAATGAGAAGGCAGAGGTATCTGTTTTTCCCGGAGTTTCACTGGGTTTTTTTTCTTTTGGATATTGGTTTGGTAGATTTGGGTTTTGTTTGATGTGATGTGGGGTTTTTTTTGCCCTTTCTAGCTCACTGCTGATCATCCCTGGGGCAGAATGATGGTGTCCTGTGAGCAGGCTCAGCTTATGGCAAATTTGGTCAAACTCATTAAAGCCAAGAAAGTTATTGAAATCGGTAAGAGTGTCACTTTGTGGTAAAATAAAACTCTTGACTATTCTTCTCCAAATACAGCCATGTTTAACATAAGATATCCAAATACAGTAAGGCACTGCATACCTGTCAGCAAACAGGTGGGCAAACTACAGCATGAAAAGGAGTGTCTGATTTGATTTTCACACTAGGTTTGTCTAAAGTTGCCACTTTGTCTAACTGTGCATTCAGTAGTTCTGGCATCAGCATGGATGGCTCATCAGTTCCGAGGCTATCTGAAAAACTGAAATCAATAAATCTCTTGAGTCTTCAGCAGTTGCAGGACAGGGTGTCTTCTGTCCTTGTTGTATCAGTTTCTTGCTAGAAGAAAATATTTTGATGCACAGTATCAAATCCACTTTGCTTGATGCACCTATGTTACCAGGATGTCATAAAAGATAGGCTGATGCTGAGCAGCCAGGTATGGGTTCCCACCATCTTCATTCTTGGCCTGGCTGTTACAGTTCCCTGGTATTTTGCTGCTCATCCAGTCTCTCTGGATTACACATGCAAGACGAGATTCTGCCTTGTCTGTCCATAAGACTTTTGGAAAAAGCTAACATTGAAGTTTGCTAAAAGATTGATTTAAAAAAAAAAAAAAAGTAACAATTCCTCCCAACCCACCATTACATTAAAATAGAAAGAAAAATCTTTACTGTCCATTAACAAATTGCCATCCTTGATTCCTTCAGAGATTTTATTCCTGAAGAGAGCCCTGTAGTTCTTTTTCCACAATACAGTAGGTGTTGATGTCTCTTATGATTTTCCTAGGTGTTTTCACGGGTTATAATGCCTTGAATATGGCACTTGTCCTGCCGGATAATGGCCGAGTTATTGCCTGTGATATAAATGAGGACTATGCCAAAATTGGAAGGCCACTGTGGAAGGAGGTAAGCAGCATCTCCTGTTAAACATTGGGGACAGCTGCCTTTATATGTGAACAGATTTTGGTGTTTTAGACTTGCACATTCACACAGAAGTATTCTTATCATGAAAGGAGGTTGACAGAGTTCGGTTTGGGAAGAATAATAAGTGGTGTTTGGAACCTATAAATAATAGGAAAACTATCTGAACACAAGTCACTCCCTGAGTACAGCCTACTAACAGGTTATTTCTTGACCACTTTTATCAACTCTCTGTTCTTTTTCATCTTAGGCAGGAGTAGAGCATAAAATTGACCTGCGGATTAAGCCAGCAATTCAAACGCTTGGTAAGTAACCTGAAATAACAGATTGTTTACTCTTCCCTAGAAACAGAAGAGGGATACAATAGTGATGAAATTTAAGACCAAATATGGTTGTGAATATGATCCCTTTTGCTAACAGGGAGGCAGCTTCATCTGATACTAAAAAGTAAAAATCTTTAGGCATTCACAGTTTTCCTACCTACTAGCAGAGAGGAAGAAAATGCTTGTTCTGTGTAGTGGGCTGTACTGGTCACTCACCTGGCCTGTCCATCACTTTGTTTAATCTATCAAGTACTATTGTCAGCTGCTTCTGGGAAAGCTGATTAAAACAGATTAATTAGACAAAGCCAAATTTCTCTTATCCATTGTCCATTCTAAGCAAGTATTCCTTTGTTAAGAGAGGAAGAGTTTCCTGAAAGGGCTGAGGTGCAGAAAAAATTCAGAAGCCAATATACAACTTAGGCTGAATTGTGTTCAGAGAAGTTCAAATTTAGGATGTGCCAAAAGCTTGCAAGGCCATAAGTAAGGCAATGACTTCTCTCATTCAAGGAAAGAGAAAATGTGGGGCAGAGGAAATACTAATAAATGTTCTGAAAATGCAAGAAGTTTTCTAGGACTGTTGGATGCAGAAGTTTTCCAACAAAGGTGTTTGATGGATGCACAGATCCATTGATAACCTTGTATTACTTTCAAATCCATCCTTTCTAAGGAGGCAAATATAACCAGTTTGCTGGTATGCACACTCCTTGAAGTCTATCAACTGCTTTGTCCAGGCATTGCTTCAGGCAAAAAGATCATCTGCAACTGGCAATTTGGAATTCTCAGTCAAGAAGTCTGTTTAGGAGAACTTAAAACTGAATTCTACTTGCCTTGGCCCAGAGAGGGACTACTTACAGCAATTTTTTGCTGTGATAAATCTCTCTGACAGGGTTTGTTCATGACCTGTGTCATGGCACTTGATCGCAAGGAGAGATTAGCATTTAGAACCTGTTCATAAATGTGAGTAAAATTCTAATCCACTCAAGAAAACAGTTCTCAGCTCAAAAAAAGCTGAAGGTGTAGAGTATGTCCAGTTTCAAAGTGCTTGACTTGTTTTTACTGTACCTTTCAGCCTTCCCAGCTGTATCCTTCAGGTTTGGAGCTACTCCACAAAGTCCTAAGCACGCAGAACTCAGTAACTGCGTGTTTTATGGCATACATAATGTCTAGGTTGGTTTCTGTGGGATAAGCTTTTCTAGTAATTACCTGGGGAGGAATAGGCTGCCTGGTCAAGGCAGCAGAAAACATTTAACGAGAACCTTGACACAAATGGATTACTTTCTCACACAGCACTAACCCGGGTGTAACGACTCACTTTGTTGCTCATCTAGATGAACTGTTGGCCAATGGAGAAGCAGAAACCTTTGACTTTGCTTTCATTGATGCTGATAAAGAAAGCTACAATGAGTACTATGAAAAATGCTTGCGCCTCATAAAGAAAGGGGGAATAATAGCTATCGATAATGTAAGTACTGCAGTTCTGATGGTAATGCACATGCAGTTACTGCTTCTGGCTGTGGGAAAAGAAAAAAAAAAGTCTGAAAAGTGGAATTCTAGTAATGTGATTTCTGACCTGCAATTGGGTTGCCAATTGTGACATGTTTGTTCCATGTAACACAAACAAAAAGAAAATTGAACATAAACTCCTTAAGCAAGCTACATAAAATGCTAATATAAGCAAGGAATAAAACCCTCTAGAAGTAAGAAGCGATGTGTTAAAATTATGTTAGTACACAAACAGTCTGTGATAACAGAAACATAGAACTGTTTTTGTAATTCATTACAGAGAATGCTCTGTATTATTCTGGTTTGTCTTGTGCATTTATACTATGTACAGTACTTACGCAAGATCAAAAGTAGCACTTGTAATCAGTAACTATTAATAAGTTATCAATTAATTACTTTTACAAGAAACAAATGATGTTAAACTTCAGGCACCTTTGAGGTTATGGTGGCAGCTGAATAGGGGCTCTTAAAAAACCTATGTTTAAAGACATCTTTTTTTATTTGGGCTTCCGATCTACAGTAGAAATACAATTAGCAAGTTCTGTAGACTCTCAATCCCACTTACTTATGAGAGTTCCATGTCAGAGACTATTAGATGTCTGAAATACAACAAACAATATTAATTTCTAAAAAATACGCAGGAACTTTTCCAAAGCTTCCTTTGTGGTCCAAGGACCGTATTGGAACAAATGAGGTGCATCATATTTCTTTTTTCAATAGGTCTTTTGGAATGGAAAGGTGCTAAAACCAAGGAAGGATGACTTGGCAGTGCAGAGTATCCACCGCCTCAATGAGAAGCTTCTCAGAGATGCACGTGTCAATATCAGCATGCTCCCGATAGGGGATGGAGTCACATTAGCATTCAAGTTGTAACTCGAGGAAGCCCAGCAGATGGGAAATAGCAAGCAGCATCAAATCATCAGGAAAAATGCAGGTGGAACAGTATCAAAAATGGTAATTCAACCTATATCTCCACTGGATAGTGTAGCCTGGGAAAGTAGACTTTAAGAGCAGCAGGATGCTAAGGGCAGCTAAGTAGAGAAGAGATTTATTACGAGATCTACTATAGTTTCTTACTTTAATTGTAATAAAGGAAATAAACTTATGTGAAATTGTCCTTGTAAGACAGTGGTTGAAAAATCCCCCCTCTGTAGATTGTCCAAGTGACTCAATACAACAAAGTAATTTTCTGTCCTAGAAGAGCCTCTTGACCAGTGGAATAATCAGTCAGTACCATCAAAAGGAAAAGAAGTGGAGTTTACTAAGGTTTATAGCCATAGTAGAAATGGATTTTTAATGAAATTACATCTAGGAGATTGTTAGTCTTCTCAGACTAAAAATATTGTAAGTCATTCCTTTTCTTTGACGGGTACTACATTACAAGCCTCAAAAAAAATCTGAAAAAAAAATAAGTTCTTTTTAAAACCTTACCAAAGGATAAACAATATTCGCAGTACCGTAATTGTATTCTCTAAAACCTTTGTGCACAAGGACTGGATTTCTTGAACCTAGGTAACAGTGCAGGTAGATTTTTTTAAGTCAGAATGAGGAAGAGCAAATGGGCAAGAAGCAAACCAAAACAATTCTCCCTCTTTCCTATCTCCCTCCCACGTGCCCCCCAAAGAAGCAACTTGCTAGTTGCCTGTTTTCCTGGAAAGTTTCAAGGACAGAGTATTGGTGGCAAGCCTCCAGAAGGATTATGATTGTATGAGGATGCAATACAGCTGTTAAGTGGCTATTCAAATCATTACTGCAAGCAGAGATTCCCTTCCCTGGGCTGTGTGTAACAAAATTTCAGCCTGCAATTCTTTATTACAGATAAAAATTGATTAAATAAAGATCTGAAAGTAGGATTTTACAGACAGAAGCTTCACTGGTAACTGTTTTGGGGGACTGATAACACTGGAAGGGTATAATATGTATAGAGGAAAAAGATCTTCAGATTTGTTGACTTCCTGAAGGGAAGGTGTATCAGAGCTAAGAGAATCCTTCTTTCATTTGCTTAAATAATGGACTTGAATGACTCGAAGCACTGGGGGACAAAATTTCAAGTCTCAGAATTGTTAAAACTGTTTACTTGGCTCATATTTTTGAAATTTCAGCTGGGTAACTTGGGTTCTGCTAAGGGGCAGATGTTCAGAGCCTCTGGGTCTTGCCTGTCTCAGACACTTGCCATAGTATACTGCAGTGGAGAGCAATGAAGAAAGGAAGCATTGCCTGATGGCTTCAGAGTGGGGTTACGACTGAGGAGATCTCAATTCTATTTCTGTCACTTCCACTTAAAACCCTGATTCAGCAAAGCATATCAGGATGTGCTTAAGTACTTTGCTGAATTGAGGACTGACTGCAAAATCCATGTCTGGGAGAAGGCCAGGACAAGGTGCGTGTGGCCCTTAAATGAGAACTTAAATGGGGCATAAAGTTTGCCCAGTTTCTTTTTCTGAGTACAGATTTATCCTCAGAGCTTGAAACCTCTGCGTTCCTCAAATTTCTTCTCTGCATAAAAGGAATAACACCTTATTAATTTCTTAGTGGTTATAACAGCTCTCAGATAGAGTGGCTAAAGGAGTGTACATTATATATTTGCATGCAGAGCTTTTGGCCATGTTCTAATTTACAATTTTATTTTGTCAGTATATAAGAAAAGAATGCTAAGGGTTAAAAACACAAAATGGGACACTTTAACAGCAGGGGCATCCTCTCAAATATTCCTGCTTTCAGAGGCTATAGGCTGATAATAACGAGCAAGCTGCAAGCTGTTAAGAAAACATACCCTGCCCTGAAAGTACCATGATGGCCTTTCACAAACATGGAGAAGTCATTGGAAGATCAATCACAGACTCTGCAACTGTTTTACTACTATTTTCCAAGTTGCAAGAACCCTCTCAGTGAAGCTGAGCCAAAAATGGGCAAGCATCAGAAGTATTTTTGCAAGAAACTGTCAAATAAGAGTTTAGCAACATTCAAAACCAGATACAAGCACTCATAGTTGATGAATTCAAAAACTCCTATTCCTTCTGTGGTGGGAACAAAGAGCAAAGTCCCCATTACCTGTGCTAGAGGACAACCTTTCAAGTGCCTGAGGCTGAAGCCATGTGCAGCAGCCAGCTAGCATTTTGCCTCTGCTTTGGACTCTTCCATTTTAAATATGCAGATTATAATGTGAGTATTTCATCAAACCTGTCTCCATCCTGATCACCTAATTACCATTAGAAAGAATAGCAATGTGTCCCTAAACTATAGATTGATGAGCCATCTGTAAGCTGAAACAAAGAGCAGAAGGAAGCTTAATTGAATCAAATATGTAGAATACATTACACTATCTTGTAGTTACTCAGAAACTGGCCTTCTCTTCAGGCTTCTGTCCTGCACATCTGGAATTCATCACCACTAACTGCATTTAATCCTTCAACCTTACTATGAAGTGACTGCTGATAATATATAATTATGGTTTAATTCAAGTGGTGAATCAGCGATGGGGAATTTGTGGGGGCAATGGGAATTTAGACTTCCATTCACTGATGAGAATGGACCACCCAATGATGTGTCTCTCTCTAATGGAGATACCATATATGGAAACTTATGGGTCTGCTGAGTCTGCTCACCCCTCTCAGGTAATACACCTGCCTGAGCTACTGCTTGCACTATAGAGGCTCAGCATTTTCTGCCCCTGGAGAGGAGCTGACCCAGGGGCACAGCTGTTGCCCAAACCGTCACACCCAGCTGTTCCTGCAACACCGACATCTCTTCTACTTGCAAGGGATGACCCCAGAGGGGCTACCACAGGTGACAAAGGTACAGCTGGGACTTGCTCAGAAGCAAATGGGGCTGAAGTATGGTTCATTAAATAAAAAACAGTGACAACAACAAAAACAACAACAAAGGAAAAAGAATTCTCCCTTATGTGGTAGCTCCCAGAAGCCACCATGAGAATTAAAGCATGTAATCCTAACTGCTGGTTGGGTATCTCAATCCCTGCTCCAAAGATGTCACATTCAAAATGGTATGGTATATTTATGCGGGTGACAAGGAAGGGAACAGAAGACTTTTTAAGAGTAGACTTTGCATCTCTACTAGCTAATTAAAAGAGCAGGACTGAGACTGGATGCTCAGAAATCTAGAGAGAAGGCTGCCCCAAAAAAACCAGCTAATTGTCCAAGTGTAGACACAGGGCTCAAGGCTCAGGTGCTCAAGGCTCAGCATTTTCAATACTGCAGCTTTTAATTCTGCTGGGACATTGCAGGACAAAGCAGGGAGTATCCTCAGTCTCTCATGTTACTAAAGAAAGTAATGGCCTAAAGAAGAACTGGGCTACTGAATATAGTAACTTAGAGGCATTTGTTGAACCTCTGACGCTGCCATTACTCCTTTTAACAAACTCAAGTTATTTTTAATCTATTTGAATTCAGTCACATTACACACAGACAGCACTTTCTGTGAATTGCTGCTGATGGAAGACAATTAGCCAAAGGGCTTTTTGTGACAAAGCCCTTAAGATACAGGGAAAGGAACATGAATATAAACTTCATTCAAACTCCTTCCTTTGAGGCATGGGCAGTTCCCAGAAACCTTGCACCTCAGATCTGAGGGACATGCCATATCTCAAGCACTGCAATCTTGATATTGGAGTGGCAGCAGCAGAAAGTGCCGTTAAGTGGCTCCTTTTTGATGATGTAGTAGCACACATGTGGCTGCATCCCTGCTTACATTCTCTTTATGACTTGAATTCTAAATGGTCACAATGGGAGTAAAAGAGCTAAGAGATCAGTACTGTTTTAAGAGACTTTTCTCCCTGTGTGCTGGGTTGGGCTGGAGTAGAGTTAATTTTTTTCATAGCATCTAGTGCACGGCTATGTTTTGGATTTCTGCTGGAAATAGTGTTGATGTTCCCCTCACTCCACCATACCAATGAACAGGCTGGGGATGCATGAAAAACTGGGAGGAGACAGAGCCAGGCCAGCTGACCCAAACTGACCGAAGGGATATCATACGGCAACGTATGAAATGGGGGGGAAGAAGGAGGAAAGGGAGACATTCAGAGTGATTGTGTTTGTCTTCCAAAGTTATGTGTGATGGAGCCCCCTTCCTGGGGATGGCTTTCCTGCCTGCAGATGGGAAGTGGTAAATGAATTCCTTGTTTTTACAGCTTCTGCTTTTTTTATTAAACTGTCTTTACCTCAGCTCACAAGTTTTCTCACTTTTACCCTTCCAGTTCTCTCCCCCACTGCACCAGGGGTAGTGAGGGAGCAGCTGTGTGAGGCTTAGTTGCCAGCTGCTGTTAAACCACAACACCCTGAGATTAATACAGCTTGGTTTTACCCATCCCATCTATTGAAAGTGCACAGGTCTCCTTCATCGTGGCACCATCATTACACTACCTTAAGGAATGTGACCATGCTGAGCAGCTCCATCCCTTCTTCCAAACAACAGCCAGACAAACACAGTCAAATAACCTTAAGCTCCCCCTGCATAAAAGGTCTGGCCCATCACTGAGTGGTTTGCAGCATGTTTGATTTTATTGCTCATTCCATTTCTATAGGAGAGGCAGCACTATCATGGCCTTCCCAGAATGAAGATGTGGAAAGTCACAAATAAAACAAGAAGAGTCTTTTGGGAAGGGATTGCTGATGACATCCCAAACAAGTACTGAGCAAGGGAATGACAAAGCTGATTCTTCCCTCTTTGCACACATAAGAGCTGCAAATGAGCACTTCCTGCCACACTGAGCACTGAAGTTTCTTCAGAGAAGCTTAAAGAAATTATTTTGTTTCCTAACTCGTCAGTTGCTCTGCTCTCTGGTCTGCCAAGCCCTTTCCCAGGGCTGTGGCATTTCTTTGCTGCTGCATGTTAGGCCAGTGATTTGCACTAGATGAAAAGGCTCTGCACGAGTATAAAGCATTACCTCTGCATAATTCTAATCACACAAAATTGGTCTCATGCATTTGCAGCTACTCATGCTTTCCAAGTCACCTGTTTTATAATAATTTTAAAAGCAATGCTTTGAAAAAGGAAATGAACAAACATAAAACCTGCAAAAGAGGGAAATTAATGTGGGATTTCAGACAAGTACTTTATCTTCCTTTTTGCCTTAGTGCAATACTGTAGGGATAAACACATAACTAGCTGCTTTAATATTTACTCCTATTATAAGAAAAATAAACATTGCTGATAAGTCACTGCTTTCCAGGATTAGATTTCATATTTTAGAGACTGCTTTAAATTAATGCAGAAGCAAACATTATCTTTTCTTCTTATTCATATATTTCCCTAATGAGTTCCAAGCAAATTGTGCCTACTTATATTTTATGATTTTAAATAATTAAAACATTTTATGGAGGCAACTAAAATTCTCCCCAGAGTTAGCAGAAAGATTATTGATTGAACAGATCTCAGGCTACAAGGAAAAAATTATTATTTAGTTTAAAGGCTCATAATTTTATTCCTATTCACCTACTAAAAAGCCAAGAGACTGCATTTTTCCAGCAACCTTTTGATTTATGCTGGGGTAGGGACTTGGGTTATGTTGGTGAGATGAAAGTAGTAACTTTTTGACATCATGAAATTAGATGTCAGAAGATAGTTAATGAGAAAGTATTACTACTGCTGTCACAAGTAAATGCAATACCTAAATACTGCACACCCACACAACACCACAGCATTCATTACCCAAGATAAAGTCTCACTGTACATTCACAACACCAAGAATTTTAATCAAATCCATTAATACAAAACATCAACACAAGAAATCTACTCTCAGAGAAGACTGGTTCACAGGATACCCAGGCTGTCATGTCACGTGGCATGGCCAGAGAAGTCCATAGGTTTATGGCCCAGATGTCACTGGTCTGCAGCACAACTCCCAGCAACGGAAAAGAGGGATTCTTCCAGCATGAGAAGAAAAACAAACAAACAAGCCACAACAACAGAAAAGAACCAAATCTAGAAGAGACAAATGCATTTTAAAACAGGTGCAAAGAAACCTTCACAAGAAGGGAAATGTATGCCTGCAAATTCAAATAGAAGTAACAGCTGCAGGTAAAATTTAGGTTTATTTGTAAGGAACCTCATGCTTGTCCAAGATGTCACCTTGTATCTTTTGTTGTATGAGGTTTTAGGAAGCAAACATTACGAGTTTACATTTAAAGGTAAGCAAAGCATGTAACTCCTTGGACTAGCAAAAAACCCCAAAACCAATGAAACAAAAAAAGGCAACCAACCAACCAAAACAAAACCAAACCAGAAAAGACCCAAAACACCTACAATACTTAGCTCCAAAATGGTGATTTTGATCATTATTTTTACCCTGCATTGCATGTCCAACCATTTGCTTGCAACAGTGAAATTCACACAGGCTGTGGCTCACAACTCTCAATGTTTACTTCATAAGGTATGTATTTTTCCATCTGTCTACCAGAAGACAATGCTGCTGATACCTGCTACAAATCAAAACCTGGAAAGTAGGAGGAGCAGGAACAGCTGCAATGAGCAGAACTGGAAAGCTTTGTCAGACAACAATAGACACCTTTGTATTCAAGCAGAGCTGTAAGGACTACATGGGGTCAGGGAGAGAGTGGGCAATGAGATCTCCATGCTACTCTGTGTGGAGGGCCCCACATCTGCCTCCACCTCTGGCAATGTTCAGCTCCACAAACAGAGGTGAGAAAGGGTCCCTCAGGTGCCTTCACCAGCTGCCACCCAGCTACCAGTGTCTCCTCAGCTTCCTGGGCACATCAGCAGGGTTTTGGTGTGTCATTTCCAGTACCACCTTCAACATCCTCCAGCCATCTAAATGTCAGCTGCTATAAAATGCTCTCCCAAGACGGTTAATCCATCTTTTCTATACAGTGTAATTAGTGGGGTCGTGCCACAGCAGAAAGCCACAGTTAACTGTGCAACTACTGTGCCATCATATATTAGATCAAAGAGATTAACACAACCTGGAAAAAAAAGCAGAGCCCTCCTTGGTTTCCTTTAAGCAGCAAAGCTAGATTATATTCCAGTGAGCCTCAAAGACATCCCCAGTGCAGAGGAGCATTAATTCACTATTAAAGTACAATTACAAAACAACACACACTAGGTCGAACTCCTGACAAAATGATTCCTGTACAAAAATTGGGCGTTTCTCCACAGATGTGTAGAGCCAGCTTCTATATCATCACCTCTGGGTCTTCCCACAGCTGTTGTGGATTTCAGGCACAGTCATTTCTTGGGAGCTATTCTCACCAACAGGTAGTAGTCCCTCTCCTCAGGTCAGGAGAACCATCAAGACCCCATAAGGTGTTCTGCAGAGGGTCTGTGCCACAGTACCAAAGAGGAGCTCCCTTGGCCCCTATCAAGGACTGCTGCATGGGATCAGACTTATCCTCACAATTCTGAGATTGATCCAAGTTACCACTGAAGACTAACTTGAAGGAGACAAAGGCACAGACATTTAATTTAACAGCCAGAGACCCAGCACTTGAATTCCTTCTGTCATTACAGGACAGGTCTCAGGTACCATCAAGCCCATCTCACTCCCCTCTCTCATGCAGCTTTGGTTACTTTGATGGCTGCTACCAAGTTTTCCTTTCTTCATTTTCAAGGTAGTCAGTCACATACCATATATTGAGTAATACCCTTTAGCTCAAGCTTAAGTTCAAGTGTGTATTTAAACTTCCAGACATGGATTATGGTAAACTCTTACTGAACACTTTAGGCATGCAGATAGGGTCTGTCTGCCTGTTGACCTTGGGAACCATTTATGGTCACCTCTACAAACTGCACTAAAGATACATGATTAGTGCCTCAAAGCTAAGCACTGACAATGTTGCAAAAGACTAATTAAGCTTGCACAAGCAATCTGAATTTTGACAGCCCCTATTGCATGTAGGCATTATAATATAGATTTTAATTTTATGACCAAACATTCCTGCATTCAACTTTCTTTGTGGTCCTTCCTGACCTTACTGGGTTTCATATTACTTCTTTTGCCTTCAGGCTAATAAACTGAGAACCTATAAACAGGAAAATAGCTGGCTTTTGGTAGCCTGTGCCAGTGGAACATTCCTATGTCTCAGAAGAGCCAAGCAGCTTTGTGCTGTGGTCACAATTCTCTAGCAAAAGAAGTAGACAAAATCAGGGAATCACCAGCCGAAGTTAACCCTGCCTTTTCCATATTTAATCAATCTTAACTTTCTGCTTTGGGTTTATCTTACTTCATAAAAGAAAATTGGACTGTTAACAGCTACAGCAACACTGAGTCATTTCAGCTAACTCCCTATACTTTTTCTCCAAGGGATCAAAGGCTGTAAGTCAAAGGGAAGAAAAACAGAGGAGAAGTAAGAACAGGTTTTCCACAGTTACCATGTGAAGGAAAGGATCAAAGTTAAAGCCTTTCTTCTTCTGGAAAGTTTACTTTTTGACTGCTTTTCTGCTCCTCAGTCCTTCTCTCCCTTGCTGCTATGCAGGCTGAGGTCTTTGTGCCTATAACTCTGCCCTCGGGTACCCACCAGCTGCTGTGCAGGCAGCTCAGCTCACGGGCCAAGGCAGGCACATACCCACTCCCACCCAAGGCCAGCACAGCTGCACTCTGCCATGTGGCTGCCGGGTGCCCCAGCCCCACCAGACCAAGCACATGTGACACACCATGTTTTTAATCCCGGAAATCACAGACAGAAACATGAAGGCAGTCTCATTTCATGAACAAGAAACTTAATCAGCTTAACACAAAAGGTTTGTAAGGCAGTGAGCTCATGCTTCCTACAAGTCCTGCTCTCTCTGCTCGGCAGTGACTTATGCTTTGCCAAACCCAGAGGGGACCCAAGGCCAACCACCCCACATGCACTCCTCTGGCACTGGGGTGTGGTGTGAGTTAGGAGGAGCTGTGCCCAGGAGAAGCTGATACTAATGTCTGTGGTGGGACTCCATGGTACATCTCTGCTGCAGCTGCCCACAAAGAAAAAGAAATGCTAGGAAATGGGACTCTGAGCCAGATTGTTTTGAAATAGAGAAGGTGTTTTAGTTAGATTGTGCTGTCTTGGCAGGGAGACTATCAAAACTCCTACATCAGTGCTCACTCATGAATTCACCTTATGATGGGCATGAAAAAGTTAAACCAGGGGAGCTTCAGGCTACTCAAGTTCACTGCAAACAATTTCAACACAAGCTCACATACCCTAAATGCAGAGAGGACCTCTGCTACAAAGCATTAAGACTCACCCAAAAGCCTACCAGTCTTGCACCAGGACTGCATGCTGTACCTGATTTCCTAAGGTACTTCAAAAGAATAATACAGAAACAAAATATTTTCTCAAACACAGTGGAAGAAGATCAGCCTTCTAAGACTGTGATATAAGCCTACACCCACAGTAAATCACAGCACCATGAAGAACTATTTGTGAATTGCAGTTCTCTTAAAAACATTTCATAAAACATTGATTCCTGAAACACAGACACCCATTCACACTCACCTAGTGCCATCTTTGCCAGGAAAAATTCTGCAGCTGACAGCATAGAGGGCCACCGCCTCTGCTTGCCATATCCATGAGAATGCCTATCAAAGCTGGTTCTGTTCAGCCCAACAAATGAACCTCCCAGGTACAACAGTAAGAGCTGCTACACACTCCATCACAATGGGCAGCCTTCTACACACACTATACACCACCACCAAGAGAAAATAAAAACACTGCCTACCCTACTGCCCAAAGCACATGCTGCCAATTATAGAAGTGAAAATGATACCAGGTGTCTCTTGTGATCAGTTGCAACCCACCCAAACCGCTCTACAAGTTACCAAGGGAAAAATTCACCATAGCTGTCAATTTGACCTGGGCCCAGGCTCAGCCCCCTGCACCAGGGCAGCTGGCAGTACACCCATTTCTCCCACTCCCCAGGAGCTGAGGGGTTCAACACAACTGGCAAAGAGGTGTTTGCATGCGCTGCTTGGAAGGGAAACAAAGCTCCAAAGACCAACAAGGGTCCCCAAAGAGGACAAGGTGAGGCAGCATCCAGGAAGAGGCAGTGGGGAGCCTGGGGCAGCAGCTGACTACCCAGCACCATGGATGCACTAGTCTTCTGTTTTTTTCCAGGAAAGACAAACTTTGTATGTTCATGAAAACAGCCCAGACAAAAATTGTCTCTGCTTCCCATCCTCAACTGAAATATTCTGCACAGCAGCTTTCTAACAACCTCTCTGTGTGAAGGGGATGGTGTCACTCCTCACAGCAGTGCTAACCACTTCTGCCCAAACAGCAAAGGCTGGTGCTTCATCACAGAATCAATTAGGTTGGAAAAGACATCAGAGATCAACAAGTCCAACCTGTGACCAAACACCCCTGTGTCAACTAGACCATAGCACTGAGTGCCACATCCAGTCTTTTCTTAAACACCTCTCAAGACAGACCCTCCTTGCACAGTCCATTCCGATGTTTAATCATCTTTTCTGTGAAGAAATTCCTCCTAAAGTCTAAGCTAAACCTCCCCTAGTGCAGCTTGAGGCTGTGTCCTCTCAACCTGTCACCCATTGCCTGGGAGAAGGGACTGACCCCAGCCTGGCTACACCCTCCTTTCAGGTAGTTGTAGAGAGTGATAAGGTCACCTCTGAGCCTCCTTTTCTCCAGGCTAAACAACCCCAGCTCCCTCAGCTGCTTCTCATAGGACTTACCCTGCAGACCTTTTACCAGCTCCATTGCCTTTCTCTGGGCACACTCCAGCACCTTAACGTTCTTCCTGAATTGAGGGGCCCAGAACTGGACACAGTACACTGGCCTCACCAGTGCTGAGAGGGACAATCACTTCCCCAGTTCTGCGGATCACGTTATTTCTCATACAAGCCAGGATGCCATTGGCCTTCTTGGCCACCTGGGCACACTGCTAGCCACATCCACATGGGACAGGCCTTTAGCAGACTTGCTGGGCTCTCTTCCCTGTCCCCATGCTTCAGTGGCTTGATTGACACTTAAATTAATTACAATTAATTGCAAAGATGGGGGAAGAGTTTGTGGGCTACCCACACTGTAGCAGTGTGAGGTCTCTGGGCTGCGGCCATGCGTCCACAGTTCTAACATGCTCTGTGGCCAGCATCGGTCCAGCCCTGTCACACTGCCTGATGCCACCAGACATGGGAATATCACGAGTCAGCAACGTTTGGAATCCTTCCCCTTTGCCTGCTGGGTTTTGGCAGCTGGTGTGCCCTGTCCTCCTGCCAGCGAATGCTTCTCATAACCAAGGGCGGCCAGAACATCTCTGCGGAAATCAATGTATCACGAGCCATTTGGGGATTTCTTTTAGAAAAGTATTGTCACGTCAGGAGCAGAGCAGGAGTCGGGAAGATAACTTGTTGCGTTAATTAATTCTGTTAGACAGGGGACTGGATGCTCCCAGGAGCGAGCTGCCGCAGGCCGTGAGAACAGGGCTGGCTGCTCCCTCAGACCCGACGGGCGCTGCCCAAATCTCTCAGTCGCAGGTCTAGAGCACCCCGAGTGCCGTCGTACGCGGGGCGTTTCCTCCTCTAATTCTATTTCTTTACTTCAGAATCAGCTCGGGCTCGCTGCCATCATCATCTCCCGCTGCCTCCCTCGGTCGGTGGGCTGAGGACGGTGCTCCGCAGCAGCGGCTCCTCCTGAGGGCGCAACAGCGGCGTGAGGGGGCACCGGAGGCCACCAGGTGGCGCCCACGGCCCGCGGCAGACTCGGGGCGGGCGCTCGGCGGCCCCGATGGCGGGGGCGGCCCCGGCCGGCCTGGGGGGATCGCCCTCCTCCTCATCGCCCCTGCCTCGGAGCGGCCCCGGCCGGCCTGGGGGGATTGCCCCCTCATCGCCAGAGCCGTGGCACCGCAGTGGGTCACGAGGAACAGTAAATTGCAACAAAGCTCGCTCGGAAGCTGCCGGGAAAACATCCCGGGCTGTGCAGGAGAGAAAACTCACACACAACCCTCCCCACGCCGCAGCCAAACTCCAACCACAGCGTAGCGAAACTTCGCATTTCTTAAACGAAGGAGCCACGTGTGCGTACTAAAGAGTCATTTAAAGTGTATTTTTAATAATGTCACCACAGACCGCTAAGAATCCAAGGGCAAAGCTCACTGGTTCCTTGTGAGCTCCTACCTCAGCTCTCCCCTCCGTGCCGGCTCTCAGGCGGAGCTCGGGTGGCTCAGGCTGAAGCGATGAAGCACAGCCAGAGATCAGGGACATTTCTGTAACAGCCATTTAGTATTTTAATGCTCATAAGAACACAGGCAAAGTAAACAAAAAAAAGTAATAAGTGCTAAGAATGCCAAACCCTTAAACAACGTCATTGCTTCAGCATTAGGATCTTCTCCCATGGATCCATGACAAACATCCCATGGAAACACCCACAAACCCTTGAAACATTTCTGATATGTGCGCGACTGTTAACCAGCAGCAAGTGTACTGCAAGTACTGCCGTGGTATTAGGCTCAGCAGAAAATTCTCATTTAAAAAGATACTGAAGTAAAGGTCAGGTATTTGGAGCTGGAACAGTCCATGCTTGCCATCTTTAAAGGTCTGTCAGCACTTCTCCCAGCACCAGCAGATAAATGAGGGTAGACGTGAACCAAATCTCAGTATGTAACACCCCACATTTTGTCTAATAGCATTTTCATGTTTTAATTGCATACTCTCAGAAGTGACTTTACAAAAAAAAAAAAAATCCTCTTTTTACATGAGCATTTGTATGGAACTTCCAACATAAGTAAAAGATGCTGCACATTATGGTCACAAAAATCCAGTTGTTTGTTGCTTCCCATTTGACCCAGCAGCATGTGGAAAGGACCCAAAACACAGCTAAAAGGCGTGCCCAGAAATAACCATGAGAAGGGAAATACCACTAAATGAATGCACACTACACTAATGGATATAATCCATGTTTTTATTACTATTCCAGATTGGGAACAGAAATATTCCACTGCAAAGGGAAACTGACAAACACAATAAACCCACTTACAATAAATGTAGCCTTTTCATGCCACGTAACAACCCAACCAGCTTTTTATTTGAGTTTTCCTCTCTGCCAGTTGGTTCCCAGGAAGCACTTCTACCTGCCATTAAGACACTACTGCTACAGGTGTGAGCCAGTTTTATCATTACTGACTCGCCTTGCATAGAATCGCTTCTGTCTTTGCTCACCGGTCTGATAAGGAAACAACGACCTTTGGTAAAAGCAGGGCTGAATCATCCATGCATGAGCTGTCTCTTGTTTGCTCGGTTCTACTTCCCCTAGGAGAGCAGTCACCATAAATTAAATGTGTATTTGTGCCCGGCCGAGGGCCTGTTGCAGCAATGAGCCAAACACCAGAACAGGACATTAGAGGGCAGCAAGCACACTTTTATCCAGCGCCAAGGGAAAAGTAAGAAAACCCTGTCCCAACGCTTGGGGGCGAAAGGTTTCCACGCCCATTCCGAAATCGTTCCAAATTTCCTGCTTTTGAACAACTGCAGTGTGCAAGAGGCAGATTTAGGAATATACCACACCCAGCTGAACCACGTGAAGAGTGCAAGGTTACGTGAACCAACCTGGAGAATTTCTACAGCACAGGAAGAGCATAAACGTTCAGGACACTCAGACAGTAACTTGTGAAATCCAGGGTGTCATAATCTCATGTGAAAGAATTTTTATTTATGAAGGCGTGATTAGGTCTCCTTGCAATATACACAGCCACCCCCTACTCCAGCTGTACCAGGCAGGAATGCAATGCTACAGTTCACACAAACAGACCGATGCTCTGGTCATTGGTTATCTCAAGTGGTGGGAGGTTTTATTCAGGACACCTGAGGAAAGGCTGTCTGGCACTGAAAGTTATTAAGGCTTTTTACATATTTTAATAAAATGGAGCTATATAAACTAGCAACATTCCCTACCACAACTCCAATTACACCACAAGCTTCTGTAACAGTTGGAAAGTAAGTCTGAAAGCCATTTTTAATAAGACTCGCTTGAGAGATAGCAAGAAATAGACACAACTTCCTTCTCATGTTCAAAGTAGTGATTTATGACATTTTAGGATAACTCACATTTGCACAGTTCTCTTTACTGCAGAACCCTTTTACTTCTCCAGTTGCCTATCAGCATTATAACAAATACAACTATTTAAGGTTTAAAGGCTGATGACTAGTAAAGTCATGCACACTTACAAAGAGTAAAATGAGCAGGTTCAAGTTTTCCATTACTAATTTTTGAGTTGAAGAGAAACGCAGCAGTATGTGATTCTATTTCACTTACCCATTTTGTGACCTCAGAAAAAAAACATCTAGAGGAGCAGGTAGTTAAGAAAAAGGTTATAGTGTTTGCTTCTAAAATAAAAAAAACCCAAAACCCAAAAACCACCATCACCAGAAAAAAAAGTCAGACAATTACAGCCCTATCAAAAGCTGAGAAACGTCAGTGTCACTGGTTTAAGACTAGAAACAAGGCATCATTCATAACCAAAAGACACAGTTCATTATTTGCCTGGGTGCTGCAGCTGGACAATGCATACAAGCACACAACATTTCAGGGAGGTTTTTGGTTTCTGGTAGGTTGTTTTGGTGTGTTCTGGGGATTTTTTGGTTTGTTTTTTTTAAGATTTTAATTTTTTTCTTTTTGTGGTTTTTGTATCAGAAGAAGCCCAGACACACTTTGTGAGGCACCAAAGAGCGTTATACTGAAAAGAGAACACATACAAAAAATTCAATGTCTGGCTGCATGGTCTCTAGCTTTTAAGTGGTCTAGCACATAAAACCACCTCAAACTAAAAATACATACTACAGATCTTAACATGCAATGGCAGCAATGAATTGCACCTTACATGCTTCTTCCACCATGAAGGGGTAGAAATATGACTCAGAAAAGGGCATTTAGTGACAACAGCAATACAGGTAATCCAAAGCACAAATGCTTTGCTATCGTGTAAGAGAACTAGTCAAACACACTAGCAAGCCTCCTTAAGAGCCTGAGCTGGAGGCTTAAGCTCTACTCTGTCTTCTGCAAAGAAGGTGGCTCAGCTACTCCACAGCTAAAGCCTAAACACAGGCAGTTCATAACAGAGTGTTTCATGTGAGAACTTCAGTCTGAGAGCAACAATGCAGGATGGAACAAGACCTCAAGCAAATCACTGAGACTTTTATGTGCATTAATTTTAATCCAATATCAACTGATAATACTTTCAAACCAGAGAAAGCTTCCTGATCATAAGCCAGCCACCTGCACTATGAAGGGAGCTGCTGTGAACCACTGACTGCAAGACTAAGTATCAAGACGCCCTTCTCAGCTATGAGAGTGTCTTAAGAAGTAGGCTCCCGGCATTCCCTCAAGCTCAGTAAATCCCAACTCTTACAAGTAAGCAGTGCAACTACATATATTTAATATATTCCCCATTAAAAACATTCACAGCTAGTTCAACCTTAAGGGATGTTAGGTTCACAGACCAAATATCCCTCATACTTCTATTCTCTCTTATTAGTATCCTGGAAAAACATGAGTTTTCCCATTATTCTGCAAGTTTCTGGACTTAAAATGGGTATCTGCCAAGATTTACTAGTTAAAGGGAAAGCAAGATCAGATGCATTTTCCTCAATCTCCATTTAAAATTGTCTTTATTTCAGTCATTTTAAGCAGAAACCTTCACAGCAGTTGGGATAAGCAGGCTGTTATACCATACACTGTTACATTCAATTGCAGAGATACATCTCACTTCATACAAATATAAGCAAAAGGTGTTTGTGGTGAGGTTTTTCAAGGAACATTTCTTAAATGTCTCAGTGTGCCAAGTACATCGATCTGCACTTTTTGCATCAGGAGGCCAACTAGGAACACAGTATATCTCGCCTGTGGATCACAGGGGGAATTAAACCATTGTGTTGTGACAAACCTTACCTGACAGAAAAGCACATTCAATTTGCTTGAGGAATCCAACTGTTCACCTATATTCAGTATTGTCATGGGTGGGGGTCCTTAACTGCACAAAGGTACAGACCACTACTTCATGGATTACTTAAAGTTAAAACTTAACTGAGCACTACCCTCCTATCTTCACTCTTAAAATATCTGAGGCACAAGTATGTGTGTGTACTTGTTTTATTCATAATTTGTCTCGGGATACCAAATGTATTTCTAGCTCAGGTCATTCAACAAAATTGTTGACCTCATTTCAAAACATCCAGTGATCCATTTTTCATTCAATGGCAATATCGAATGTTAAAAGGAACATAAAAACAAACATGCACACAATTGTACAGTTTTCATAAATGTCTATTTCATTATTTGTGGGTAGCGCATTAAACAGTTAAATACATTTAAATAATGTTTAAGTGACTGCACTAATGCAGAATTTTAACTAGATGGGTAACCAATTTAACTAGAAACCAGCTAACAAGTAACTGTCTAAATACTTCAAATACAGCTCTTGTTCTAGGTCATCCTTCCTGGAAAAAAAAAGCCTGCTGGTCACATTGGAAATACATTTTAAGGCCAAATTCTTCTGATATCCCTTCTCTGCAGCAGTTTCTTCACCTTTTTAAGCCTCCAATTCCAGGCCAAGACCAAGTTTATGGCCACCAGCATTGATGCTCTTTCCGTCTATCAGGGCGGACAGCGTAAGCTTCACACCTGTAAGATTTTTAAGCGGCATGTTTACAACACACACAGTAGCTTTCATGCAACTCAACCTCTGTCATTACAAGTCCCTCTCTTTCTATACAATTACTTTCCTCTAAAGATTTTTAGAGGAGAATACATTTACCCATGAAATATGCTGAAAGTCAGTCATGTGAAGAAAGCTATATGATTTTTGTAAACAGTTAGAAAGCGGATATAAGAAGTCTCTAATTGCTAAATACACAAGAGTTCTCCTTTACTACATTAAGACATGCAAAGGAGGAGGAAAATTGTGCATACACAGACACTCCTACCTATAAAGGGATAGAATTAAATTAGGATTTTTACTGGTTCTCAAATAAGGAACTAACCAATGGTAATATAGCCTTAACAGGTGCTTTCATATTTAAGCAGAATAAGTTAAGTACTGGAGGATTTTTTTACTAAATATGAAAAGCAGGAAGTGTGGGGTTTTGACAATCATAATTTGAAGACCTGCTATCATTCAACATGGTATAATTGGACAAAGCAATGCTTTGCCTAGCCTAAAGCTAAGCTGTCAAATATAATACAGTCCACTCCTGCATGGATCAGTGAAGAATATAATGCATTAATACCTTTAGATAAAATAGAGTTTGTCTTGTTCAGATAAAGGTTTGATGTATGACTGAAGCTACTGTAAAACACCTACTTAGCCTTCAGAGAAAAAATTATTCTGAAGGAAAATAGTTGCACATAAATGCAGATATCTCAATTATTTGCTTTAGGATGCATAGAAGATATATATGACATAATTCAGGTGACAGCTCTTACCTGGCCTCAGGGTCTGGGTGTAACCCACTCCAACTAGACTAGAATTGTTCACTTTTGCCTTAAAAAAAAAAAAAAAAAAAAAAGCAATTGAAATGTTGTAACTGATTAGTTATTTGTTACCACTCAGAACTACAGCAACACTGCCATTATCAGTTAAACCAAATTTTACCGTTCTTTCAGTACCCCTGTGCTTCCTGAATTCTCTCCTTCCAGCTGTGCCCTCGTCCCTCTACTTACAGCTAAAGCAGTAACATATTTAAGAGCAGAGGGAACATAAGGGCAGGGAGAACTGTTACTGGAACGTGGTTTCGCAGGTGAACTTCACCACTTCCCCCTCTGCAGAAGGCCAGAGCCATTTACCACCAGTCTCCCAAAAAATGCCACATCAGAAGAATCGTACATGTTCATATTTGTATCATATTACAAGAATTAGTATCTTGCAAGTCCAATCAGTCATGCAGCAAACATGTCATAATATCATCGTAAACAATATGTACAAAATTATTTATGTCACTTTGCATCACTTCCTCAACAGGATGATTCCAATTTTATAACATACAGGAAACTTTTCTGCTTACCAACTTCTAACCAGTATTGCCAGAGTTCTTACCATGAGACAGAGCTCCCCAAAAACTGGTTTAAAAAAAAATCTGTAAAGTTACAGACCCAGGTTACAAAGGTTTTTTGACAATTGTGGTTTTTTTTTAATAAATACAGTAGGATCTCTAATGTAAGCATATTTGACAGCCAGATTCTACAAGACTTTGCTGTAAGCAACACTACAGAATTTAAATACTGCTGATTTAATTATAATTGCCTGGACTGTAAGAGTAATTCCAACAAGGCGTCCCAGTCTATTTTGTACTAATAACACACGGCTTCACAGAAACTGCAAATACGCTGTACTTTGCACAACCCTTCAGGTTACAGCCATACTTACTGAGATAGAAGCAGTGGAATCCAACTTGTATTTAGCTGCAATGCCGAAGCGAGTGCTGTTGCTGCCTGCTGTCCAAGCCAGGTTTACAGCAGTTTCAAGACAGTCACTCACTTTTTGGTAAATTGACCCACCAAATTCGGAACCATCATTGCTGCACAAATTAAGAGAAAAGTTAGTTTCCTATTTGCATAATCCCCTCCTTTTTTTTTTCCTTTTATTTTACTACTTCAGATTTTTATTCAAATAAGAATTTCAAACCTTTGAGTTGTTTCCCATTTTTTGAGAAGAGAGAGAAGATGAACAAAGGCTTCAGGGCAAAATTAAACTGCAGTAATTCACGGAAATAAAAAGGTATTTCAGAGTGCTACAGCTAATTCTCATGTTAATTGTCAAACAGAGTCCTTGAACAAAATTCCAGATCACATCCTTACAAAACTGACAGATATGTTAACAGTTACAAAATGCGTATTCTAAATTATATGATTATTGAATACGTGAAACTCCTAAAGAACTGGATGACCTTTCAAAAATCTGTCACAAATGTTTTACATTAGTAAATTGAAATAGAATTCTTCCACTCCAGACTACAAAATATTTTGTAGTTTTCTCCTATATTCCTCAATTTCCATGAATTCAGAAAGATACAATCCCCATGCTTCCCTTCAAAAGCAAAAACTTTTAACTATCTAAATGCACTAGAACTCCACCAATTTTATTAATTTGGATTGAAAACACCATGTTTTTCAGTATGTTTTGATCAGACTGCTCTGAAGATCTAAAGGCAGAAGTCCGAAGAAAGTTCATAAACAAGATGCCTTACACTTGTTTAGTTATACTGTTTTATGCACTCTTCATCCCTGATAGGCAAGAAGATGAACCTCCACAAAAAGTCCAGTAGCAAAGCTCTAGTCCTGCTCTAGAAACTACTACAGCATTAGTGCAACACTAATTACTACCTCTAAAAAATCTACTGCGCTTAAATTACAATCTGATACAATTCAATATAATGGGATAGCCAGAAAAAGCATTATGATCAGTTCTGCATAACTGAAGTACTGCACTTCCAATTTGCATGTACTTCAGTATTTGGCAAGCTGCATCACACATCATGCTGCAAGCGCTAACCAGTCACAGGTGTTTACTGTTTTGAAAAAGAGAGATACAAAGTATCATTTACATTTCTTTAGAGTTTCCTATTGAAAAACACGCTCCATTAATGGCCTTGTAAACATCTCTTCGTATTTCACGCATTTGTATTTTAACTAGAAGGAAAAGTGAAGAAAGCCTGCTTCTGGAAAGCTGGAGAAGTTTTCAGTACTTACACATTAGTGTGCAGTTGGAAGTCACCAGTCTTGTAACCCACAGAGAAATTATTTCTTGTCAATTTTGATTTGGCACTATCAAAAGTCATCTGATAACCAGCAAGCCAGCCTTCAAAACCAAAGACAGCTGAACCATGGATTGCAGGTCCGGCAAAATCAAAGTCAACATCACAACCTAGGTTTACACATTCACGTTTATAAGCTGACTTAATTTTGCCACTTTTCTTTCTGAAACAGAGAAAGAGTTATGTTAAGAAAAGCATACATGATCTTCCTCAATGATCTGCCCAATTCAGGCCCTATGACTCTACACAATGTATCTAAATGCCTTGCACATGCATCCCATCCCCTGGACCAGGCAAAAGTACAGCCAGACCATCCAGAGCACACAGGGCTACGGCAAACAGGCATTTTCTGATGAATGTAGCAGCAGTTGCATGTCTCCTGCAATATTCCAGGTATTTCTATCTCATAAAATAAGCAAAGCTGTGAAATGTGCAATACTAACCCCATAGTGATATGGTGGTAAAGAGCAGAAGCCTTTAGCATTGATTTGCTAAGCTGGATCAATAGCAAACCACACAAACAGCTCTGTCAATACCACAGAGCAGATCAACAGACCATGGGTGTTGTTACTCCCTAAGGTAAAAACATTAACCATTCTTACCCTGTATTTGGTGAGAAAGTTGTATCAAATGTCAACTTCAAGCCTTTGGCAATCTAATTGAAGGGTGGAGAAGATAAGATAAAGCTATAAATTCAGTTCTTACACAGAGGTAAAGCAAATAAATATTCTCCTAATCTATTACCTGATCTTCAATTGCAATTTCTGTTCCCAGAGTGTTATCTGTGTTCCATTTTTCTGTGAAAGTCAGACCATACTCAGCCCACTTGTATTTGGTCTCCAAGCTCCCATTCACTTTTCCAGTGTCTGTGTTCGATGAACCAGATGTTGTGAATTCCTAAAAAGCACAGAAGATACATCTCATCCCGAAAGCATTACACAGTGTTTCCTTCAGCAAGCACTAAAATCTTGTTATAATATGGAAAAAATTTAAAATCAGTAGACAACTTGCAGGGGGAGAAGGGAGAATAGCATAGCCAAGAACTAATGACTCATGCCCACATGGAGGCCTCCCCTCAATCCCCATCTCAACTGCAGTGTTCCTGCCACTACAACAAAATGTACAGGGTGGCGACCTAACTCCAAAGCAAGACAGCAGCCACCATAAGGATTCTCCTCTAAAGCAGAAACAAGTTCTTGAAATGTAAGGCTCAGTTTGATACTCCCAATGAGCAAGTTAAAAATCAAACCAAGAGCCAAGAACGCTATAAGGCACATAATGCAACTCCAGTAAAATTCTTTAAGGATCACATACGTATTTTCATTATTCTTGTCAACCATCCCTGAAGACAAATAATGTGCAACTGTAAAATGTCATAGAATGGCATCATTTTTCAAATTGGGGGTAGGGTGGGTGGTTTAGTTTTTTGTTTGGTTTGGGTTTTTAATTGTTTCTTGAAGAGAGTTCTTAGTCTACCCAATGCACTAGCCTTTCACATCAGCCATAGGCAGACATGTTTTACTGACACCTAATAAAATTCCCATTCCCCTGGCACTTTGGTTCCATGACACAGAAATAACATTCATGTTTGAAGTGGGAGCTAAGCAAACGGTCTGGGTTTATAGTGTGGTATGATCTGACCTGGAACTCTTGAAAGTACTTAGAAGTCAACAGTAGCACTCACATTTCTTTATTAAAAGAAGTAATCACTGATGTCTCTCTCTATTTGGATTCTCACAAAGAACAGAATGAATAGTTTCTGTGTACCACTATTCAAAAACTAAAGACAATTAGAAGTGGAAGCCAGGTTTGCAAATACATATTAAAGAGCTCTTTCCAGTGGAAGAGCTCTTTCCAGTGAAGAGCTCTTTCCCAGTACTATTGCCCTTACGATTTAAGAAGTTCATTATTTCAACTTTTTAAAACATATAAATAAACATTTTGATCTCTGTCTTCCTCCATGCACAACACTATTTTCAAACAGACTTCTCGCACTCATCTTCCCCAGAGGGAAACACAGATTTGAAATCAGAAGTCCTTAAGCACTCTTACGGCAAAAGCCCCGACAGCGCAAAATGAACGTGGTTGAGACTGTTCTTTAATGGCAGCTAATCAAATTTAACCACGTCCAAGACATTTACTTGTACTATGTTAGTGACCCACTACACTATACACAGTTGCATAATTCTAGTAGGTCTATTTCTTGGCAAGGGAGGGAACTACACAAATACCGTCAGCTTTAACTTCCTGCTTTGTGCTATTCCTACTGCACAGGGTCTGTGTGACTGTTACCATTGCGGCAATAGCTTCAGGAGAAGCAAAGTATTATCTCTTATCTCTGCCTTAAAACATTTGTAGTACATATATGCCAGCAGTTTCTCCTCCTGGGAAGGATGGCTTATAACTGATACAGGATTCACATTAGGGCTTGGATTTTTCAGAGTTTTACCAGCATAACTGGTAGTTCTCTAAAGAAACAAGCTAAGGTAAGAACAACTACCTGTGTAATAGGGCTCTCGCAAACTGTTTTTTAGTTGGGATACAGACTTCTAGAAAAAACAGCGCATACAACCCACGAACCTTGTTTCTAACAGCAAGTTACACTGCTCAGGCTCCAGTTACGGGGAGAAAAAAAATAAATCTACCTTTGTATCTTTCAAAGTCTGCTCTAGAAATAGATAAAAGTTACAGGGGGCACTGCTTGCATGACCAAGACATCTTGCATGGAACACTACTGCAACGCTTTAATACCTAGAGGAGCCAAAGATTCAACATCCTTATTCAATGCCAACTACTTCATAGAAGAATCAAGATGACAAATTTCCACCAAACAGTATCACAAGATACTTCAGAAATAAAATCTGTATACTATAATTGGTATATTAAAATACTTTATTTGTTCACCTTCACACATAAGACCAGGGACAACTAACAAACCCTTTTATTATACAAAGATTACTCAACAAGACAATATTCCTGATACATTCAGATCTTTAGGAGCTTCTGAAATTCTCTTACACCAGAAATCTGTCATTCATATAACCTATAAAATACTTAACAGCATCTGAAAAGTGTCCTTTTTAACTAAGTATCAGAACATAGCTAGAAAAAAGATACAATTAATTAAATTTACTTAAACTCACCACTCCGCTTGCAGATTTTGTTTTCACATCCAGTTTCACCAACCCAAAACCTTAACAAAGAGAAGTCAAAAGTTAGATGATTAGGCCTTAACTAAGGTCCGGCAGGTTTTTTAATAAGCTGGTCTTTCAGGCAGTCTCAGCAGTGTACCACATATATACCTATATATAAACAGCTACAGACCGACTTAGCAACATTCAACTTTTAGATGCCGCAGCAGGTAAAGGAGGCCTCTCCAAAACAAGGCAGGGAAGCACCTCTCAGTTCTACACAAGTACATTTAACTACCAAATGATGCTTCCAAGAGGAAATACATTATTTTCTGTTCCTGGAATGGAATAGTTTTTATAGTCAATGTCTTTTAAAGAGCTATCCCAATGCATAACATGCCTCTTTCAGCACCAAGACAAAATATCTCAAAGTAAAAAACTGTAAAAGCAAAGTCACTGGGAAATACACAACCACTGGAACTGTAATAATGTAAGTAGGTTCTATGGGAGTGTCAGTTCACATTGTTATCCAGAGAGGTGAGCAACAGTCTTGGTGAAAAAAAACGCACTTTTCCAAGGACCAGAAAGAAACAGCACTGTGACAAAGAATGATTTAATTATGCAGCTGTCTGGCATTAAAGCATTTTAAGATGTGGAAGGATTCTTTATCCCAATAGCCATTCCTCTTTCTAGTCCAAAAAAGGCTACAACATTATAACCTTTTCTGTATCAACAAATGTTGTGGCACAGACAGACCAGTAAACAAAGCGTGCTCCTAAGTTAAACTACACTTGCTGCTTACATTCTTTCATACTTGTACACCTCTGACATTTATGTGGCTCGAGCAGTAAGATTTAATAACCTTCACATCAAAACAGCCCACAAAAAGCCTTCAATGATCTGTTAGTTGGCAGTAAAGATATAAACACAGCACACCTTCCTCCTCCCCAAAAACACTGGTATTTGATAATTTGATTTTCCATGCAGACTTAAAAAGGCAATTCATTGTTGCACCTCAAACACCACTTATAAAAGCACTATTCTTACCATATCCTTTATTGAAGATATCTCTGGCAGGTTTGCCAAGGTCTACATATGATGGAGGAATCGCCATTGGAGCTGAAAGGTAAAGAGCTAGTTAATAATGAACCTTTTACCACTGCACACATGAAAAAATGCTACCACAATTCTTTCAAGATAGTCTTTAAGACAGATTAATCGACAAAAAGGCAATTAATAGATAAAATGGATATAATTATATATCTATAATTAATAGATATAATACTACAGTATTCTGTGAAACACCTAGATTTTCAATGAAGGTCACTGTGAACATGGGATGTTTTCTCAGCTTAGGCAGAGAAGAGGCATTACAGAGAAAAGGCATTACAAGATCACCCAGTTTTTAATTTTTCAGGTACATTTCTCCATACAACTTTCATTACCAGCAATTAACTAATAACTCACATTTCCAGAGTTGGCATAGTTACTGCCAAAAACCTGGACACTGGAAATCTAAAAACCTGTAATGCAGACAGTTATTCCCTGAAGTTCCACAAAGTCAAATTTGACACATGCTTACGAAAACTACCTGAAAGTACCTACAAGGTTTAATTTTTGAAAATGTAAAAAGAGAGCATACCTGCTCTCCAACATCCTTTTTGCCCCATATTTTAGATGGCAGACATACAATTTAAAAAAGAACATCTAACGCCATTAACCAGCAATCAATCTGATAACATACAAGAGTTTAAGTTTGGGAGGTTGTCTTGTTAGTTTAAAACATCCAAGTAGGAGGAGTGCGGGGTCTGTGAGAAGAGATCTCTTTACAAGTCCCCTTCTCAGACAGGGAGCCTCTGGCAACCTCGCTGTTAAAGAACCTGTCACTGCAGATGAGCTCTGGCCCCGTGGACAGACACCAGGCTAAGGTCTCACCCAGGCCCCTATCTCACTCTCCTCCCTGGGAAGATAAAGAGTGTATCTGTATCCTCCTTGAAAGACTGTTTTCCCATGATTTCAACAGCAAGAGGCTGCTGTTACAGAGGTCCTGTATTTTAAAGTTGAGATATACAGAAAACAGAGTCTATTAGTAACTCATCCCATGCTGTGAAAAGGGGGAGAAGGGATGGGGGGGGAACAACAAAACTAACTAGACAAGCCAATGAAAAGGCTAAGCACAAGCAAACAAAAATCTTATCTTCTCAAACTGATTGGTCACATTTGTTTAGCAGGGAGAGTCAGATTAACATAATTGACTTTTCATCTTGCTTTTGTGTGGTGGATTGATATTTTTTTCTTTTTAAGTAAATGAAAAAATTATCTTTAGAACTTGAAAAATAACAAGTGCGGTGTTCTCACATGTTAACTTCCAAACCCTAATTACACCTGCCATATACAGCCAAATTGTATGAACTGCTACTATTTAAAAAAAAAACAACAAACTGTTTTAGCAATCAATGGGAAAGCACAAGACTGTTTCTTATCCTTCTACAATTCATAATGCAGTTTTCCAGAGTACTCCAGCTCTCTACTGCCCTAAGAGGATAATTTCAACCTCCTCTGAGAAACAATATTTACACTCAGTTTCACACACATACACACAAATTCAGAAAAACTTCTTTGGCAAAGATGTCTAAACTCAGCAACCAGGTCATTATATCAAGATATCTATCACTTGCTCAAGGACAAGTCTGGTTTTCCAGGGAGGTAAACTAAACTTTATTTTTTTTAAAGAGACATAAAAACAGCTTAGAGCACCTGAAGTTTGAAGAGACTTAGCCCAAGTTCAAGTCTACAGAAGAACAGACCCTAATCCCAGTGACAAGCCATTAAATGGTTCCTATTATTTATTCCATAAAAAGAAGGTGAGAGATCCTATTACAAGGGAGTGAGACCTCTCGCCTGTAAATTTCTACTGTACAGCAACTGTACAATTCTTTAGCAGTTTAAAATATTACAGAGATGGTTTAGCCACATGTTTCCTTTATTGAACAGATCTCACCTCTAACAGCATCTTCAGAAGAATAATTATTTCTAGTTTTGAAGTTTTATATTAGCCTTTAGCACAGACATGCTTTTACAGTGAAAATAAATGAGCTTTTCCCTTTTGTTTTCAATGTTTCCAATCTGACTAGACAACCAGTACAGACAAGAGATTTATGCTAAGCAAAAATGTCCTGAGAAGTTAACAAACTTGTATCTGCGACAAAATTCAGAGGATTATTACAGTAAAAAGGATGCTGCCATTTTACCTGGCCTAGATAAGCATCCTTATCACTTCAGGGGAACCAGCCAGTATTTGTAAGACATTCCAGCCTACAGATGCAAGTTTTGTAATAAAATGTTGAACAACTGTCAAACTGCTGTTCTAATACTATATACTATAATACTGACAAGGATGGATGAGGACAAAACAGGCAACCAAGAGTTAATTTCGGATATACTGAATACCTGGTAAATCAGTGTCATCATCAGAACGCTCATTAAACGAAAACAGGGCCATGAAAAAATCAGCCCTGTGTCCTCCAATGTTAGCTCGATTTGCAAATTCTTATAATCACAAGTAATTTTCTTCAACCCTATTATGAAGCGATTTTCACTTAAAAACTAATTAGGAGTGACTAAACTATAAGTACCATTTAGCAACTACAGGTTTGTTGTAAAAACTGTAAGATAATTGACTGGAAGTACAGAATATACTTGAACCAAGTGAGAGCTCCACCTTAATCTTTGTTTCATACCATCGTGACAAAAAAAAAAAAGCTTAATTAATCTGTTACTGAACAGTCAGAATCATGCTTTCTTCCGTGATTAAAAAAAAAAAATCACCTCAATAACAGAAAAATGTATTAACGTTATTGGAATTACTACATTACAATTTTCCTTGGAGGCAGTATTTCAAAACTCTCACGCCCTACAATTAAGGAATGCCACAGACCTCTATTAAGATTTCTAACAAAGATCTCAAGATAGTCAAGATCAAGCTACAAACCAGATCAGGCTACAATAAATAAAAAAGTGTACTCATGCAATTTAAAAAAGCAGCAACAACTACGCCGAAATTATCCCAGTATCCCAACAAATAACAAAAAAAAAATTGAGATTATTTTAAAATTAAGTTAACTAATTAAGTTAAAATACATCGGACACACAGTGACCTTCAGGCTTACGCTGATACTACACAGAGCTTAAAAAAAAGAAAAGCCACCTCCTTACCCTTGCATTAACTCTCACCCTACTCACAGATCGGAGGTGGACACGCAAGCCTAATATTG
>VZTI01005243.1:1678679-1711333 GCA_013397865.1 Struthidea cinerea | reverse complement strand
CCACGCGGGAGTGTTCCGCCTTGAGGCTTGCAGGGGAACGTTCCTGTCTCCTTGGGGGCGGGCGGTCGGCCCTCGACTGTACATACAGCAGGATCCAGGCGCTGCTGCCCTTCCCGGGAAACTACCAGTCACCCTCCCAGGGCCCACCTGCCTCCCGCCCTGGTGCGCGGACTGGAGAAGCCCTTCAGCTGGGGCCAGCCGCGGAGACCCGCCCCGCAGCCGGGGGCGTTTGTGCAGATGGCGCTTGCCGGGAGCAGCCCCTGTTCCTTACAGCCCCCGTTCCTTACAGCCCCCAGGAACCCTTTCCGTTCCTACAGGGAACGGTGGCCTCGGAGCACGGGGCGATGACGCAGTGCCCAGCGTCGCCCCACAGGGATGCTGGTCTTGGCTGTCCCACTGCCACTGAACACATCACACCTCACACGCTCTGCTGCTGCTACCCGAAAGACACAGCCACAGAGGGACACGCCGCAGGACGGCTGTCCCATAGACACACAGTGACATTCCGCCGGACGGCTGTCCCATTGCTGGTCGGGCAGTTGGACTCCATCTAAGAAGGTTTGGTGCCTCTTGCACACAAGTCGCCACAGACTTTCGAATTGGCTAAGCTCCGTTTTTACCTCTTCCAGTAATCCCCCACAGACACCCCGCAGAAGAACACAGCGTATCTCAGGCCAAGAGAAGCAATAGCCCTCAGAAACCATTCCTAGACAGTGCTGTCTGACCATAAATCATACCCGGAGAACACAGTCACACGACTGTTGTGCTGCAGCCACTGCACAGCTCTGCAGGAGGAATTGTCGAGTCACCAATGCAGACCATTGCTCAGCCAAGGAACTGCACGATAGCCATTTCTAAAATTAATATTCTTCCCTCCTTGCTTGGATTATGACATGATCTCGAATTCCTCAAGAAAGTAAAATTCATTTACAAATAAAAATTATATTTGTGTAATATGAAAAATACATGATAACACAATTCATTTTCCAGAACACAAGGTACAACAGTAATTTTCCAGGATATTAAGAAGAGAGCAGATTAGCAGCAAGGCCCAACATGATGCCAGTCAGCACCTGCTTGTTACATCAGAAGATAAGCAACAGGTTTGGGTTTTTTTGTGCAAGTCCAATGCTTTCACATCAAAAGACCCAAGAGATGTTTCATTTTGATAGTTTCAAATAAGACAGTTTGGCATTCCACAGACAGATATGTCTTGAATCAAGAAGGAAAGCAACATACTGAGAAAATAAATAGCAGTAGGAAAAGAAACCCAGCGTGTCTTACTGTGCATGAAAGCATACATTAGGAATAAATAGAGACCTGATTAAGTAAAAATAGTTTGTGGTATAAGTTGCTCATTATTTAAAGACATGCATTTATTATTCATACAAGTACTATGAATCCATTCTGAATGAGAGTTCAGTTGCTTATAGGCCATGTCAGCATTCTGCCTTTTTTTTTTCCTTTAAAGATTAATATTTCAGTAATGGTTTGGCTTTATTGCTAGCAATCCAGGAAAGCAATTAGTGCCCCACCCTGAGCAAAAAAGCAATGAATCACTTGCTTTGTGAGAAAAGGCAGAGGCATAATCTGAGAAAGACAACAGCACACAAACTCCTCTGCATTACTCTTCCAGGCTTCCGTAGCAACAGCCTCTGCCTGCCAGTGTTTTTTACTCATTCTTCCCCCACCCCTCCCTCGTACAACCCTGCCTTATTTCTCTCAGCATATCTGCTGAAGCTCAGAACACCAAAAACACACAGCTTCAGGCCTGCTGTAGCAAACCTTCTGAATTGCTCTGGACCTTTCTTCTTAGTGATCCCCTCATACCATTCAGTGCACACACCTCCTGTGTAGGTGCACTCCCTCTGAATGGGCTGGTTTTCTATTGAAATTCAGCTCTCAGGTTTTTGGGCCAGTTGCAGTTGAACTGTTACCATTTTGTATGAATACAGCCATAGTTATGTATAACTGACATCGGAGTCACATGTTTTACTGGTACCACTCGGAAAGAAACAACCCACAGGTCACTGTAAGTTAACTGCCATTTGAACACAAGCTCTGCTTCTCTCTCCACAATTTATGATCACAATGACTGAAGTAGTGTATGTGAGCAACAAAAAGAGAACAAGTGGCTACAGTACCTACCAGTGCCCACCAAACAGTGTAGATAACTTACGTTCACTTTTGACAGAAGCCTGAAGTCATTGTTTTCTCTCCCCTCCAGATGCAGACCTTCAAGTTGAAGATTCAATGGAGAAGCCTTACCAAAGGTCTAGCAATGAATAGCTAAGTGATTTAGGACTCCTCATTCTGAAACAAGCTGACTTAGGGGATATAGCAGAGATTACGGAAGTGGAGAGGGTGGAAATTAGTTGAAGCTAACAAGAAACAAGTTCGGAACAAACAGAGCCAAGGGGTTTTTTCTATGAAGGAGTGCAATCCAGTGGAATTACCTGACACAGAAAGCTAAATGTTTATATGGGCTCCAGGGGAAACTAGACAGGCTTGTGGAAGAGAAATCCAGCACAGATTACTAATTACTAATCCATTCAACAGCCACATATGGCTGTATAGCCTGTTTGGAGTCAGAAAATCCCTGCATTGGAAATGGAGGTATCATTTAAGTTTATCCTCTTCTTATCACTGTTTCTTTTACATATGTGCTGCCTAAATCATTGCTCAATTCATCATCCCAGAGGCAGGGATATTAGATTGTCTACACCTTTTGTTTGATACCTTACAACTGCCCTTATGCAAACTAGGCCTCTGGAAAGCCCTAAGAGGGCAACAGAAGACCATACTGCCTGGATGTTTTAGTCTAAAAAACTTAATGCCTTTCCATTTTTTTTCCTAAACAGTCTTAAATAACCTTCTTTCACTTCAGCTTAAACTACTAGGAGGAAGTTTAACTTAAACCAGATTCTAAAATTCCACACTTAAAACATGTCCACACAGAGCTAACACATTTAAATAATCTGATAGAGATAATACCTTAGCTCAGAGGAACACCAGCTAATATTAACCAGTGATTTTAGAGCTGAGAAAGTAAACAGAAACCGAATTTGAGAAAGCCAACAAGGGAACCAACTTTTTTGGAGTCCCTACTAAGACTAATGGAGACACAGAGCACCTTACAACTGCATAGCTAATGAAAGGTGATTGATTACCCATAGCTCTACAGGCAAAGCAAACTAAAAATCCAATCCTTCTTTTTATGACCTGTGGAGACACTGGACACTCTTCTTGTACATGTTCAACACTAAAGTACCTCATTCCCAAATAAATAATAAGAGGGATGTGGAAAAGGTTCTGTTAAAGAGCAAGAAGAAACTGAAATAAAAAACAACTCTATGCAGAAGAGCCTGTATTTACTTGTTCTTCCAAATTTTAATTTGGTTGATAATAATTTTTTCCTTAATTTTTCTTTTTCTTGCAGTTTTCATTGCGTTAGGATTTTTTTCTATTGTTGTTGGTTGGTGGGTTTTTTTGTTTGGTTTTTTTTTTTTTTTATCTTCAAGGAATAAGACTTTTTTTATCTTCCTGATAGATTTACAAACCATCAGGTGTCCTGACACCCTGAAATAAGTTCATTAATAGCCTTCATTCCTTGCAGGGGATAAATCCAAGAAAGGGAGGGGCGATCATACAATCAAATGCTGACCTGTAAGCAAAACACAATTAATGCAAAACTCACTGAGAAACTCAAAGAGATATGCCCAGCATTCCAAATCACTTATGCGGAACAATAGGTTTGAGTGATTGGTGCAGTAGTTCTCACCTGAAATAAATATGAGAACAGCTACTCATTTGTGCTGTATTGTTGACATTTCTGCTCGTGGTGCAGGCTGTAGCAGTTACTGTGTCAAATGGATGTATGGCACTCCGTTTTAGAGGTTACAAATTTGTCAGTTATCTCAAGTTTTTTGTAAGAAGTTTAATGAGGATTACATGTCTCAGAAAACCCAGGGCACTTTACACCAAAGGAATTACACTGCAGAGCAAAAGGCCTCCAAGACTTTACTTGCCTTGCTGAAAATAATTTGGTTGCCTCCACAACACTACTTCTCTCATTGTAAAGCTTAACCCAGTGAGGGACGCTCAAACGCACAAGATGTTGAGCAATGTTTTTATGGCCTTGTCTCTCACTGAAGCCACTCCAGGGTTAAGCCTAAATGCTGTAAATAACACCTTGATGGGAACAGAGCAAAGCTCAGCCATGGAGGAAGAACATGCAGAGAACTGTGCCCAAGAGTTTTGTACTATGTTCAGAAGGGGGCTTGGAGAAGGCGAATAGAAAATGGCTTGCCCCCAGGCAAATCCCTGCCTGAGAAAAAAATGTGCTACCCTGGCTTCACGACCTTTAACATTATTTACAGGGTGTCCTTATTGTGCTCAGAGCATTCTGATGGTGGTTTTTACTGTAAGCTGCTCTGATGCACCACTCTAAACCTGAGAGCATCTCTACAGTAACAGCACATATTGTTGGCCATTTGCTGTTGAGGGACTAAGTTTCATTCTTAAACAAATAAACAATGCTAAAATTCTAATAATATTTGCTGTTTTACCAATCTGCACTTCAATCAATTTCTCCCTGAAAGCAGGTCTTTCTTAAGGTCACCTCTCTTTCTAGGGTGCCTGTTTGTAGCAGGCTTTACAAGCATAGCAAGTGATGGCAGGCCATTTGCAGTAGCCAGGCTGGAGGGGTTTCAGGCTTCTGGAACCTGAGCTCCTGCCCCAAATGGCTCGGACTTGGAGGAAGGTTCAGCCGGGCTAGGCTGGCTGAGCTCTGACAAGGAGCGTGCCTTGGCTCTGGAGGCCGAAGGGCACCATCCCCTCTGGGTGGGAAGGAAGATTGATGGGTCTTTAAACAAGGGGAAAGCAGCAGATTCTTGGAAGCAGATGTGCTGTGAGAAGGATGGTGGTGCTGAGCTGGCCAGCGGGTCCCGCACCCTGCGGCGGCTGTCGCGTTTGGCTTTCTGGGTGCGATGCCAGTGACCCCCGAGCGAATGGGACCAGCCGTCGCACCCCCTTCAAGAGTGTGGGGTGGCCCAAGTTTTATCCTACAGGCGCACGGGAATGAAGGGTGAAGTGCCGGCCGAACACGGGCGCTCTATCCTGCAGCCCCGGCAGGGCCGGCACTTCGCGGAGCGATTCATCCCCTGTCGTTCCCTGGGTGCTGCCTTTCGGGAGCGCCGGCAGCGGAGGGCAGGCTTTCCCGGCCGGCACAGCGCCGCAGACGGAACTGTGGGTGCTGAGAGATAGCCCAGGCTTTGAAAAAGGAGACAGCGACAGAGAGGGAGTTCGGGCTTGGCACCGTCTTCCTAAAAGCAGACTGACATGCTGGAGTACACTGAGTGCTCCTGCACGCCCGGCAGCACATCCCGTGGGGAAGCGGACAGTACAAGTGGAGCTGACCTAAAACCGATCAGCTGGAGTTTAACCGGAGCAATCTGACACAGCTAGCTACCTGGGAGGAGAGGCTTGTCTTGATAGGACAAACCTCTTAAAAACCTTCAAGAAGTGATTTTTCTACAGCTGTATTTTGACAGCTATCATGCTAACAAACATAAAAGTAGTGAATTAATTACTTTTTCTGCCTGCATGATTTCCTTGAAAATGGTGTAGTCCACACCCTTCCACACTATGTGGAAAGTAAGCAACCTTTGCCAACATATGTGACTCATCCAGTCCTTTAAGGGTTTCATTTTCATTTGAATGTAAGATAGTAGAACACACACCCTCACACACACAAAAAAAGGGGCCTGTAGCAGATTTTTCCTCTTTCACAGAAATTTGAGTGTGTGTACATATAATCATGTTCTAGTTAGTTGCCAGGTGCTCAGTGCAGGACTCAGCACAGCAGAGCTGATGATAGTGGTTCTTATAATTAGATCTCCCTAACCACCACCAGTAAAATGTCTTATTTTACTAATACCTTATTTCATTGATTAATTTTTATTTACTCACATTGGAGATTCCAGTCCAGAAATTTGTGTTCAGAAGTTTTGATTAAAATGTTCGGTGCTTTATAAGGGAAAAATGTTGTTTGCCCAATTGAAATAGTTCTTAAAATTATTTAATTGAGATGGCTCTGTGCAATTCATTTTGAGGTGGGTATTTCAGACATCACATGAAAGAATTGCCCTTTTGCTGTCTAGTAAAACTCACTCACTCAACCTATAAACTTCAGAAGGATGTCCCATGGTACAGTTTGGCAGCTGATTTCTGTTAAGGGTGTACGATGGAGGTGCATGCTTAATTCCTGCACTTAATGTAATTGCTCTAAGCCATCTCCCAGGAGCACCTGTGCATACTGCATCCCACAGCTGAAACAGTGGAATGAGATTTCTACAGTTTAACCCTGTAGGGTAAGTTTGGCTGTGGTTGTGAGCATAACGGAAAGTCCCTACAGGTAACCATTCAGGAGCGTAAGAATCCTAAATGGCTCCTGTGTTCAGGAGCGAAGAACAGAAAAGGGTGCAAAAACCCAAGGTAGACAGACAGAAGCACGAGTAAGTACTAATACAAGGGGATAATGAACTGTGACAGGAACGAGGGCAGAGGTGTCTGCTGACAAGAATGAAGAAATCAGGGCTTTACTACAGGTTTACCTGCAGCAACTCATTTCACTTCTTTTAAAGACTCTTGGTCCTTCTGCACAAAAGGAGTAATGACATTGACCTCTTTTGTACAGCCCAGCACAAAGCAAACACTGAAAAAAATTGTCCTGCTTTCTAACCCTTACGTAACTACAACTTTTTTTTTTAAGGTCACATTGAAAAAGTTGCATACCTGGGTGTAAAACTGACAGAGAGTGTAACAGAAAGACAGACAAGATACTGCTTAAAAATCTACACAGACTAAAATCCTCCACATTCAAAGGTAACAAGACAGGTACAATAAATGTGACATATCACAGTCTAAAGAGGCCATATTATTTGTATACAACCAAACCACCAGGAGAAACCATGCTCCATTCTAAAATAAAACTAAACAACTTCCTAGCTGTCCCCTTTCTGTTTGGAAGGAAGATGTGTCTAGGCATACCTATTTCATACCCTGAGAACACATTCATCACATTTTTAGAATTCAGGCATTTTAAAAATTTCTCCTACGCTATGGTTTGGAGAGACATTTGTCTGACACTACTGCCTACTAAGTAGAAGTAGTTATTGCTAAAAACTTCTGGCTTTCAGATACAATATGCTGCAGAGACTTGAAAAGCCTGTGCTGGGGAAAATGGATGGTGTGTGGTTGCAGATGGACTCACGGGTGCAGGTGGTGGAAAATTTCAGTGTCACTCACTTCATCAGTGTCAGTTACAACCAGAACCAAAGACAGATCTTTAGGACACAGATCTGCAAGTAATGATCCATAAAATACATATTTCTAAAAAATGTCACTGAGGCCTGCCAACCAAACAGACCTCTGTCTCTCAGTGGGCATTCACAGCAGGACATGGGCCTGTGATTCGATTAACCCAGCAACAGATTAGGGAAGTAATAAAAATTAAGAGGCTAGCCAGGACATCTATAGGGAAATAGCACGTGGATCATTGATCATAAGGAGTGATCACAAGGAAGGAGTCCTTTCAGAGAGAGAAGTGAGCCTTTGCTCCATTCTTGTCATGTAGAGATAAAGTTTTCTGGTAGGATGTTGTCAGACCCAGGGTAAAAGTTTCCAGGCAACTCACATGATTCAAACAGAAAATAAAACCTTCAGAAACAGAATATAACAAAGAACTACAATTCAATTAAATTCTTATATACATTTAAACTTCACATTTTGAACTGCATTTTGATTAAAACAGGTGCACACAGCATATTTAAGTTTATCAATGTAGAAAAAATATGTCTTTTGAAACAAGTTGATTTTTTTTTCTGAAATAGCTTCCCACATTTTAGAAAATTATTGAATATATTATAAACCATACTGTTCTGTAGCGATTGTCTACAAATGTATTATCCAGGTGAACGTCAACAGCTTAGTAATGCTTCCTAAGTTACACTGAGACTGGTGTATTACAGTCACCCAGCACATCCAAGGTTCTCCTTGTGTGAATCTATGCACTTTTGTCTGACAGGGCCCATGAAACTGAGAAATAGAAATGCTTTTGAAGCTTCAGTTCATGGATATTTGACTTTGTGCATTTCAGGAGTTAAGAAACTCAGAAACTTTCTATTGTGTATTTGCACTAAATCTGACCTATCAGGTCTTCAGTCCCATGTGCCAAACTGCTTTAAGTTATCCCACCTTCAGTATCCCTGTGAAAAGGATTAAAAAAAAAAAATCTTACTTTATTTCAACACTTCCATTCTTCCTGCAGACAGGCTTGGAGATTCAACCAAGCCACAGCAATTATAGTTCTGATTCAGGCTTCAACTGCTGTGTTTGCTTTATTAGTACAGCTTCTCTCTATTTCTCCTGGTAAGAGGGACAAAATGTAAAGCTTTTTATGACTGTAATAGAAAGCCACTAATTAGAATAACCTAGATATATTCATTCTTTCAGAGAACAAAAAAAAAAAAAATTATGCTCTACCAAGGTTGCAAGTAATAGCAGTTACAGAGATTCAACTATGCAGGGAGTCCCATGGTTGGTGTTAACAATCCTGCATTTCCAGTATAATTAAATCAGCAGCTACCCAAAAGTCATCCTTCAATGTGCTAGATTCATCCACCAAGATTAGATATTCATAGGAGAAGGCTGTAATGAGATCAGAAGATAATAATATGAGATTTATTATACAGAATGCTAAAATAGAAGCTAGAGAATGACAAAAAGCTTGCAAGATGCTTCACATGGAGATCTCTGTTCTGTTTAGACACAGGAAACAGCTCCATCAAGCAGCAGCCTAACATACCTCAGCTTGATGGCATCATCATCCAGGGTTCTGCCATCACTGAAAATTCACCCAGCAGCAGTAAATGGAAACATCTGCACTTTGTGTAATCAAAGTGGTGTTTTTTCAAACACTTTAAAGCCAGAAAGGGCCGAATAATCTATCCTTTGAAAATCAAACCTTGTGATATCCAAGATTGTTGACAGTGTCTCAGGTTATGAAAAAGAATTAACAAAAACCAAAACAAAAATCCCAAAATAAAGATGACTTTTGCATTAATCAAATGCAGTTCCAGGCTCTGTATCCACCAGCCCAGTCCAGGATGACTGATCCAGAGATATAGTGAACTTCTGAACTTTGTGCCATTATACGGCTGTTAACATTTGTTCAGTAATATAGCATAAGATTAGCTGCACTAAGCGCCAAATATAACATGAGTCATATTGCGTAGGACTTCATTCTGGGGTATCTCAGCTGAGCTGTGGTTGTTCCCAGGAGGGGGACATTCTGTTCCAGGCTTTTATGCCTCCAGCACCATTTTCAATATACTTGGCAGCTTTCTGCTGACACAAGTTGCAGTGAAAGTAGCACGAAGTGTTGCTGTGGATGCTTTCTGATACATCTGCCTCCCTGGCCTTTCTCTGCAGTATCCAACCTGCCGATCAATCCACAGCCTTGTCTTCTCCATGCTTCTACAGCTGGCACTGCCAGCAGCTCACAGCTCATCAGGCTTCTGTGAGCTGGCTTAGACTGCAAGATGCATGGATGCATGGGACCAAGAACAATTGCATGCACATCATTTTTCTCTCTCTCTCGTTTTTTTGGGGTTTGGCTTTTTTTTGGAGGGGGGGGGAGGAGGTTGGGTTTTGGGTTTTTTGTTTATAGGTTTTTCTTTTTAGTTTTACTCAGCTATTCATTGCAGGCACAAATAGACAGCTTTATAAGTAATGTGTTTATTTTCTTCTATTGTAGACTTGATTCCTTACAGCTCAGGGAATTCATGTATAGGAGACTGATTTGAAGATATTCTCACTGTTTTAAATAAGCTGAGAAGCCAGGGCAGTATAATAGGCTTGTCTGATTAAGCCCATTGCAATCTTTGGCATGCCTGGGACTACTGTGCTTTCATTTTCCAAGAGGATGAATCTCAGATGTGCTTTGAAATCCTCAGAGCAGGATACAGACATGCAGGTGACAAAAGCTGGTGCTCAGTAGTCCTAATGCACGGGCATACTTCTTTTGGCAGGATCCTGGCACTCAAGTTATTCCGATCTGCTGGCCGTCTGCTTTCCATTAATCACTTCTGGCAGAAGAAAAGGCCTTCCAAAAATCTTTCACCTTTGGCCTATACTCAGGCAGCAAAAAGGATGTAGCAGCACACAAGGTTTGTGCCAGAAGGGATCTTCAGCCTGAGAGCACGATTCTGAGGTTTTTGCCATGAGATACCCCACAGGTCTGTCCTGGAAGACTCAACAATCTTGTCAGCCACACCCGGTCTTAGGTTCCTTTATCTAAATAGGGTGGTAGTCCTCAGTTACCCTGCCTGTTTTTGTAGCTAGCTGACAAGTTAGTTCATGCCTAGCACAGATCCGGCAGGACAATATCCAGGGATGATGATTAGAAGATGGATGATTAGAAGATGGATAATGACATACAAGCTTTTTTTTTTTTAAGGCTTCTGTGATTCAGGGAAGAAAAGGAGGAAAGGGAATCAAGAAAATATGGATCTGAATCCTAGTCAACTTCAGCCTTTTCTTCCCTGTGCTTGGGAACATTAATGTACAAAAATCCTTAGACAAAACTAAACTCCTCTTAGTGATCTAAAACAGAGAAAACCTTCCAAGAACACCACATATGACTAACTATTAAGATAGAATCTTTAAGAAAGTCAGCACTCTTGATTAAGGAACCCAAAATACCTTATTTTACTCCTGATAGATGCCTTCAGAAACACTGATGAATTTATATGTCTGCTGCTTGACCCTCAGTTAAGCTTCCTCATTTCTTACCAATGGAAGTAAGAAATCCTCCTTTCTAGGCCAGCAATTTTCTCACCTGAGAATGAATTCTCATAGTTCTTCAGTGGTCAGACTGGCATTTGAGATACCAGGGACCTGCATCCCAACCACCTACTGCCCCAGGATCCAAATGGGTTTAAATTCCCACATCTTGCACAGCTGGCACTGGTGGCCAGTGCCTCTTAAAAGCTGAAACAAGAATAATGATAACAGTATGTGTGTTTAGCCTTATGTGGGGGATTTCTGAAGATTAACTCAAAGCGGAGACAGATCCTTAATCTTTGTGCATGCAGCTCTAGGTGTAAATTCTTCCTACATCTGATGTGGTAGCATTTTTTAGCATTGGATTAGCTGGAATTGAACTTTGAACGTCTAGGCAAAATGTGAATAAAGGTAAGCTCAGGCTACGGTCTTATGGATGATACGCTCACCACACCACGTGCTGGCAGGGAATATCCTGTGGCTTCCCCTGGTGCTGCAGTGATCTGGGCTATTCTGTCATTCATTGCCAGTTCTCCCGTTCCACAGGAAAAGCAGAGAAGGGATTTGTACTTACAAATAGTATGTGGAAAAGGGCAAATCAACAGCCATCAGATGACAAAGTCCACATCCCCCCTGGAAAGCCAAAGTGAAAATGGCACAGGTTGTGAACTGTCTTGGGGTGACTTTGTGATGTTGTATCCCCTATCCTTGCTCTATGCCCCTAAATTAATTTTGTGCCTTTTCTGTGCCTTTAAACTGATTTCTCCATCCGTGAACCACACCAGCTAGGGCAGGCTTGAAATTAACTCCGATGCATTTGGATGTGGTAGAGATAATGCCTGAGAAGGAGCCTGTCTGAGGTTTCAGCTACTGGTGTAACTGTCCTGTAGGCAACTATACCTGGAAGATAATAAATTAATCCTGGCATATAAACCCCAGCCCATTCCTGGTCAGTGTGCACACCACATCAGTACAGCCCTGACTGGGTCATGCTTTCACACCAGCCTGTCCCTGCTTCCCGAATCCCAGTCCAAATCACCAATGCAGCATTTCTGCAGTGCTGGGATAGAGATAGCACCTGAGTGGTATTCCATGCTCCATCTTGCCAGAAGCAGATGCCAGCCTTCTGCTAAAGCTCTGGTTTTCAGTTACTGCAACCCACAGCTTGCAGAAACAGCCTGATTAAGAGAAAACCAGAACAACCAAGCACAAGACCACCTTTGGGAAGCTGAGAGTCTCAAGAGCAGCCAGAGGCCTTCAGCAAGGGCCGCCTTCAGCAGAGCCTGCTGCAAACCGCTCTCCTTTTTCCTCCACTTTCTCCTCTTGATCACTTCATGGAGCCTGCAGGAGAGCAGATGCTTTTCTAGGTATTTCCAGCCTCCTGACTGACAGCTTGCACCTGTCCCATGGGGGGCTGTTAACTCCCTTGGCATTAGCCAGGGGGGCTATTTTTAATTCCCAGGGCAGAAACAAGAGGTAGAGCCTTTGGCCGAGTACCCTGCAACCCTGTTACTCACAGACTGAATCACTTTTGGCATCCTCATTAAAGCACTTGCTAACAAACTTTGCTTTCCTCTTGAGGAACACTAGTGCCGAGCTGCGCCCTGCAGCGCTCTTTGCTGGTGGGAGCAGGAGAGCACACCTTCAAATCATTCATCAGGAAACTCTGAACTAATGCAACAGCCTCCACAGCCTAGTCAGTATCTCACAAGAGAAGGCAGAGCTTGCTAAGACACACTGGGACCCACTGGTAAGCAAAATATGGACTGCTAGAACCCAGACGTAATTTGGGTACTGGCTACAGTTTAGTTTGGCTGGAGCCTGATGAAGTGCAAAAGAACATTTGTGGTTTTACAGAAGATGAAGCTTGTGCATTGTTTTTGTTGCTGCCTTCCCTCTCCATGACTTGGGCGCATTTGCAGGTCAAACTGCCACTTGGAGCAAACAATTCAAGTGTGCCTCTGAAAGGCCCTTTGGAGCACAGCGCTGCCACAACCCTGCTCCTCCCGCAGGACACGCTCCCTTTACTTTCTGCCATAACATGAAGTGCAGCTTGGTTCTTACCTTGCAGCACAGGAGGATGGGCACATCACTCATCACAATTCTGGCAGAATCATGCACAAAACAGTTTTTGTGATGTGTCATGTTTCATGCCTATGTAAACAAGTTATTGTTCTGTACAGATTCAGTATTACAAACCTCCCTGAAATACTAAAAAAAACCCACCAAGGAATCTCTTTCTAAGTGCCATTAGGATACAGAAGTCTTCTCTGTTTAGCTTTGCCAAAAATACCCCAAAAACCCGTAACATCATAACGTTATTTGAATCAAAAAACTCTGGAAGGGGCCTTTGTGATGAGACTTTAAATGAAGTTGCAGAATCACGCAAAATTGCAGATTAATTTTATCAGCCCCTTTCTAGTGCTTCCATTCACACATCAGAGAGATTCCTTAGTGGACAGTCACCTCTTGAATATTTTTTGGTACCCCCCCCAAGTTTCATTTTCCACTCTCCCTCACAATATTTGTGAAATGAATTGCTATTCCCTAAAGACCCTTCTTCAGTGTTACTGTTAGAAAAGCAAACTTGCTGCCTGCTGTTCTCTGATCTTCCTTTCTGCCCCATTCTTTTTAGGGCTATTAACCTCCAATTACAGTACATGATAATCTATCTGTGATCAAGAGACAGATTCAGTTTTGATTACTTCATCTAGCAGAGTGAGGGGGGAAAAAGAGTGAATTGGTTTTTTATATTTAAAATGAATGATGAATCCTTGTTTGAAAAGCATTCCCTATCTCTTTCAAATTGACCTCGCATGCTGTGGTACACTAGGCATTAGAACTTGAACTTTTTGATAAACTAATGACACTACTAGAAAAAAACAAAACCGTTACCAAGTTGGCTGTCAATATTTTGCAAAAGTCAAATGATTTCTACGAATAGTCCAAAGAGTACCTATCCTATCCTAGTATCAAACTTCAGTACAATTTTGACAGCAACAGGAATTTAGTATTTGGCAGCTGTTTCCCTGTTCCAGGGAAAACCAGCAATTTTACCAGAATCTGTCACAGATCGGTGCCAAAATAAAATGCAACCCCCTTATAGGTAGCTGCAGACTTAAGACCACAGCTGTAAACCTGTAATTCCTACATCACCTAGAACAGTTATTTCTCCAGAAAAGTATTTGAAGTATATACACATACTTGTAACAGAGTCCCACAGGATGTGCCAATTATATTTTGTCAGCATTACTTACTTCCATACTGAAGAAAGATCTCATAACACCATCACACCCATGCTCAGGAATACTTTCACAGTCACAGTGCTAATAGACAATGAGCCATCATTTTGCATATAAAATAAATTAAGCATTTGTCATCTTTCAAATATTTTATTTTAGTATTTTTAAATATGTTTAACACAACAAAGATATAAAACAATATATTAATTCAATCTCAGTTTAGAATCAAAACAATATTTACTTATTTACAGTACTCTAAACTTCGCTGGCATACCTTCTAGCCATTAGATAACACTATCTTCTCAGAACAAACCGACGTAACTGTTCAGTGTGAAAAGCCTTCTACATCCTTATTATGTTAAGTACCATGTACAATGCAGTTTGTGGTTTATCAAATTTGACAAAATTTCTCCTTTTTTGACAAAACTGAATTGGAAGAGCAAAACTAAGTTACACTCAGTCTTTCTAACTACACAGTCAGGTTGTTGTGCTCCACATTTATCACCTTAAGTTCTTACACACCTATTACAAACTGGCTTTTAAAATGTGCATGTCACTGAATTATGTACATAATACTCACTGTAAATTTGTTAGGATACAATGGGTAAGTCTGCAGGATACTGCTATATGGAAGGTTCAGTGTTCACAATACCGTAGTGTTTGAGGAGTTGTGAGGGGTTTTTTGGTGTTTTTCTTCATATAATGAACAAGACATCAGCAGATTCACTCTAAAGGACTTTTTTCCCCCCAGGAATACTGTTTCAATTAGGATAGTGACAAGGTCAACTTGTCAACTTGACAGATCAGAAACAGTAATTTTATAAATCAGTGGTCTATCAATTAACCCTTATTGTTGAAGTCTACATGCACAAAATAATTCAGAGGGTAAGCTGTCTCACGGCTAGGACTTCTGTCAAATATACTTCCATCTTAACAACACTGTGGTGGTTTTTGTAGTTACAGGTCAGATTTTTTAAAAGGTACCCTATGTTATTAAAAAAAAAAAAAATAAAATCAGTATTGTCTGTAGATTACTGCGAATTCTCCCTAACTCTGCAGTAGGAATTACATGGACAGGATGAAAAACCATCATAGTAGTTGTAAGTTATTTTTGTTACACTCCAGGTCCATAAAACCTACTGTTTGGGTTTTTTTTCCAGGACTGATGCTTGAAAACCAAGTGGGCTTTCATACAGCAGAAAATGAGCTACACAGTAATGGACAAGTATATCACTAAGCATGCAAGCAGTGGTTAAAAAACAAGGAGGCATTAATTGCTGCAAAAGACGTGTACTGGTGTCTGAGTTCAACTCTTCCCTCTTAAATTCTTTTTGGCACTACATGAGACAACTGTACAGAGAAGATTATAGGAACCTGTGCTTTTATCCTCCTTGGAGGGTTTCAGTAATTTTAAATGACCTCATTTAATATGCTTGCATCAAAAATAACTTTTTTTCTCAATCATTTAACTGACCCTTGCTTCTTAAAGCAGGTAACTATCAAGGTTTTATTTAGAGTATTTTGTTTTTTTACAGATTTCTTCTCTCAGAACCCAGTTAAGTAGCAATTTCTTTGAAATTCTACTGGAATGTTTTCTTCTATAGTAGATAGAGGGGGAGACATCAGAGAAAACCAAAAATAAAGTGACATTACCTATTCTCATTACTGTAGCAGTATACCACACACAGTATGCACTTGGCCTTATCCAAAAAAATGTTCAAATTAAAATGATAACACTCACTGAAGTCAAGAGTATTTAGTAATTTGCTTGAAGTTAAGCATACACATGAAGCTGTGCATTTATGGGATCCAATTCTTGCTAGTCTTGGACATTTAAATACTTCAGGCCTATCTACATTTCTGTACTGACACTTTGTGTAAGTGTTGTCATGTCTGCCACAGGACATGAAGATTATTTGCCTGTATGGAAGCTTTCTATAGCATTGTTCAAGCTCAGTTGGAGGAACCTTGCCTAAAGATCCTTTCCTAAGTTTTTGTCAGTGTAATTTGTCAAATTTTGTCAGAATTTGTTAAAAAACACATCTATGAAGGTCTAATTCTGTGTAGGTGTAATTCATAACCCACTTAAGGGACCTTTCAGAAGTGAAAAACTAAAGGCAAAGAAAGCTATTATAAGAAACTCTGTCATAAGGTACAAACAAACCAATGAAAAGGGATGGGGGAAGAGCCTGTGTATTTATCACTTGCAGGTATGTGCATACATATCCCCAAACTAGTAAGGAAGAGCTCAACCCTATTGCCAAGTCTCAGATATTACTAAAATTGCTAAGCTAGCAAAAAAGTGTGACCCTCCCCTTCTTTTGTATATACAGTTACTAATTTCAGACTTTGCTACTTGATTAGTTTGTGCACTTTGTAGTACTGATGTTGTTAAGACACTTGCACTTGCTGGCATTACACAGCAATTCATTAATTACTCTGAATTCAGATTACGTGGGCACTCACACAGACCACAGAGACAACTTAGCACAAAAGAGGTGCAACATGTTAAAGGAGAGCAAAAAGACTAGTGTGTGAACATAAAGGAAGACATCCCTGAACATACCAAGCATTAAATCCAAGGCCCAATGGTGCTCTGCTGTCTTTACTTAAAAGTGCCTGTCAGCAACAGAAGCAGCAAAATGCTTTTAAAACACTGACTCTTTCAAAAGGCGGTACAAAATGTTAAGGCTATCAGTTACTTGCAACTTGTTTCCATCTAATTAACAACAAAGCTTACATTCCCAGCTTTACAGACTGACCTGTGCTCTTTTGCAAGCAAGATCAGATTTTTCCGTCTTCTATCAATTTCAAGCTTTCCTCTTGCATGTTTACAGACAGACAAAATGAACTTCCAAAACAGCAGAGGACAATTATCCTGACAATGCTTTAACCCACTCCAATGCTAACAAAACCAACCTTTTTATATTACTTATCCTGGACTTAGATACCTAGCATCAAGGGAAACAGCACAAAAGAACAAGCTTCTTTAAAAAAAAATATTATAAGCAAGGCTGATTTAAAACACAATTTACTTAACAGAATTTGAAAAATTAAATTAGAACAAAGAATCCTTACATTTCAAAGTATATGAACTTCATTACAAAAAATAAAAATATTGAAATGATAGCTTTAGTTTATGTAAACATTGTTACACTGGGCTGTACTTGAAAATTCTCCTGCATGTCTAAGTTGTAAAATAGTATTTCAGTTTAGACGCAGTTATGCCAGTTACCGCTCAAACGGTTATTTTCAGAATCAGCAGCTTTGCAAATTGAATTGCATACCTCTCTATACAACTCAGATTACAATCCCTCACATCCTGAGAATAGATGTTTCCTAGAGTTTAGAAAAATAGCATTCATAACTGTGTGCATTGCAAAGGCAAATATAAATTAACAAATAGAGCTCTTTCATTATAAAGTCTCAAGAGGAATGTTCGAATTGCCTTTCCGAAATCAGAAAGTTAAGAGCAGCAAATGGCAAGTCTTTAAATCTTCCAGAATATTTTCTCCTTTTTTTGTTAGTGTGAGCATACTCCCCCAATTTGGATGGCAAAAGCCATCAGGCTATGATAGATTGAACAATATAGTATTAAACCTGCAATTTTACTAAAAAATTGGAATGTTACAAATATAAAATCCTCTGGAATAGTACAGTGTACATGTGCTCAATAGAGTTGGCAGAGATATTCCAAGATGTGTAATTCCTCTGTGGAATAGGAGCTAAATTAAGTTACAAAAGGAATATACTACGAAGAGTGTAAGGTAGTCAAGTTAGTACAATCAAGGTTTATAAAAGGAACACAGTACAGCAAGGAGTAGCCCACAGTAGGTTACAAGCCTCCAAACACAAAACCTTGCAAACTCCAAATGGATTCATTTCTGTGCACACACAAGTACATTGTGCCCATTAAGTCAGCTTGTACCAAGATGGAAATGCTTTGTATAACTTTCTAAAGCTGACTTACACTTCCTTTTGCACATCTTACCTATTCTGAAATTGCAATAATCAAATTAAAAGGTCTATACCATTTTTATGATTTTGTACCTTGTATCTATCAGTTTTGATTTAGCACAAATCTAATTTCAAGTCTCTACAGACAACATTAGTATTGTCCCCTTACAATCCACTGCCTAAGAGATCACCAACCCTTGTGTGACCCTTGCTTATGCATTATGGACTCGGAGTGTTGGTTTGAGGGTTTTGGGGATGTTTTCTTGTGGGTTGTGGTTTGGTTTTTTCAACAAGCAAAACTCAACTGTTAATGGTACTTTTATCTTTCAGTGTAGTAAATGAGCAACTTAATTTAAGAACACTAGTTTTCTTTTCATAGGTGTTAGAAAAACATATACTGTGTGTGTTTATATATATAAACTAATATCCTGTGCATATATATATATCCAGAGATATTCACCATATTGTTGACACCAGAGTGCTATAACATACATCAACATGAGCACTATTTCCAACACTCACTATTATTACTATTCCTGAAAGAGTTACTACATGCATTTTTCCCATCCATTTACAGGACAGTAAGATACACGAAGACAACTGTTCTGTTTTTCCAATGTTAAAGAACTGCTCCTGAAAAGCATGCATGGGTTTGGGTATAAAGCAATTAAGACCACACAAAAGTTATTTTGTGGCTTTAAAACTCACTAAAGCTAAGTTTACTTTCAGTGGATGTTCCACTTACTTTAACTCATTCAAACACAAAAGGGAAAACTTTCAAGTGCTAGAACAACCATATAGACAACAGATAGACTAGACTAAGTAAGTTCTCATTAAAAAAAATATCATCACTGCACAGCCACAAGGCAGACTTTCATTTTTGGCAACCTGTATGCAGACCATGTATACTGTCAAGACCTGTAATTCAACAGTTAAGAGACCCTCTCAGCAAGGAACTATACTGCTTTCTTCATTACAACACAGACCTCCTCAATCTTTAAATATACAGTTTGTTTTGAAAATTACATTTATGACTGTTTTAAAAGAAAGACTTCATAAAGTTCTAATTTTTTCATCAGTATATGTAAAGGCTGGCACTCATGTAACAGAGATGATCTGGACCTGTAAAGGGTGTATTATATTAAATACAAACATATATTTGATGTTAATGTTCCATAAACATTCACACAGAACCTTACCAAGGGTAGCAGTATTCTGGTTTATAGTCATGCTTCACTGATAGCCTTTACCCATCCCTGCATTGTTTTCTATTTTCACAAAGAGAAAACAAAACACATCCCTGTATAGTATGGGAACCCCATGTCATGGCTAAGAATCTAAGAAACAAGGCAAGGAGATCACAGAGTGAAAAATGATACTTGACTTCCCCCTTGTAGCTAGCCTTGTAGGCTCTTAGTCATAATGCTTCATAAAATCTGAACTGACCCCCACAGTCTTCAACCAATTAATCTTTTTAGTATAGTAGGTTTTGAAAAGGGCCAGCAATACTCATTGGGAACAGTACCATTAACATTGCATTCAAAAAAAGAAAACATTGGAAACCATATCCTTGCTCTCCTACTCTGTTGATATGCTCTAGTATTAGCCAATGTATGGTAATACAGAAAGAGTCTTGTAGTGATGTAAAAGGCAATGAAGACATCTATAGAATAATGTTCATGTGCAGCCAAAATGAAGAAGATTCCAAAGAGATTCAGGACCCAGGACAAAGTGTGCAAGAAGTTCCAGCTCCTTGGCGTATCTAGGAGAAACAGAAAGTGATTGATCTTGAACGTCTTAACAGGCCTAGACATTCCAAGTTTTTGTACAGGCTTTTCATCCAAAAATGAGATGAAGTTACTCTCTTCATTCAGAAATATTGTATACAGGTCCAATAAATCCAACAAAAACAACCACACAAGTTATATATGTCTATCACTTCATGACTTCATTTACAAATGCATTTCTGGATTACCAAGAGCATCCTTAAATGGTTTACCACCCTGCAAAGCAGAATTCTTTGTTCAACCAACTTCTTTTAATGAAAATCAAGCTTTTTCTATGTTATACGGAGGAAGATGTAATGAAAGCTATATTATTGCTACTTGCAGTCATTCCATCGTAGTTGAACTCAAACTAATTATCTTTGCTTGCTATAATATGTATCAAATCAGTGTTGGTGTTTACAGGAGGGTAGTACTGTTTCATATATTCTCACTCATTAAGGGGTTTGGTGTTTGGCTTTATGGGTTATACTAAACGTAGGGAAACCTCGCCAGGTATTTTGGCTGACAGGAGTCAGTGGCAGATACCTATGCAAGGGAATAGTAACAGACAATCCTAACTATCTTTCCAAGTATTCTCCCAGTAGCAAGCCAGAAAGTCTTTCTAATTTCTTGGCTCACAAGTTCATTGAAAAGTGCCTTATTCATCCCACCATTCAAGGAGGTGGTGCTCCTTTCCTGCCTGTGACTTGACTGTCACAAACCTGAGAAAGAGCACGGCAATCTGAATTTGTATTTGTTAGCTTAAATGTTACACTTTAAACTTGAGGAGGTCAAGGAGCAGATACTCTTAATACTTAAAGACATTCAAGTGTTTACACTCTCGCACCTCTGGCTGTACATGTTCTTAAGGACATTTGAGTATTGACACTCTGTACTTACATTCTGTGACAAAGAAGTTGAGCATGGTCAGGACAACAGTGTGACCACTGAACATATAATCTCCACACGTATGTACTCCAGTCAGAGTCATTCCAAAGCCACTCCATATTGCAAATGCCCGCTGGAGTTTTGCCCAAACATTGCCATACAACTGAAAAACAGTGACATTAACCTTTACTAAGTTCCAACTCCACTGCCCAAACAGTATGTCCTTAAAGTTAGCTGTATTGCACTATGTTTGTTTAATACCATTTATCATGTTGTGTCTTTTATTAAAATGCAGGTTAGCACACCTTTGGATTTCAGTGTGGCAATGAGTCACATTAGTAACTACAATTACTAATTGTATTCATCATACCTCTGATGAATACTGGAATTTAGAGCAAGTATTTTGTTCCAAGTGATTTATCCACAGAGCCTGCCATCTTGTTTTGAATGTATTCAGCCTCCCAAATGTGTCATTGTCAAGCTTTCCATTTGTTCAGCTCAAACCTCTCCTAACTAAAAGCTAGGACGAAACCATAAAATCCCATGTTCTAAGGAACATCCCTTATGAGAAGGAGTGAAACAATAATAATTTGTTGGGGGTTTTTTCAAAACCATGCAACCAACAAGACAACGAAGCAATTACTTCCCTTTCAGTTGTTCTTCATGAAGTCGGTAGCTTAAGTGCACACCTCTTTGATGTACTTACTCTCTCTGGTTTACAGTGTGAAACACTCTGAACACCCTTCACCAAATAACCATATACTCTCCAAAGTGGCAAATGCTTCTCAGACCCCTAGGGATGTTTGCCTGCATATGGTAATTAAGGCAAGGGCAAGGAAACAGGAGACAAACACGACGTTCTTAAAAAACACACATCTAACACTATGGTCCCAACAATCTTAATCATGTCTTAAGTATTTTTATACAAAAGAAAACAGGAAAAATAATTTAAAGCATTTGAAGTTTTTACCTTTCCAGTACACTGCAAGTGCTGGCCTGGCACCGAGAGTGAGGTAACAAACATTGTAATGCAACGCAATAGAAATACTGTCCCCATGAGGCTGCACAGCCTGCGCAGAAGTATAGATCTGGGAAAAGTACACAGGAGCTGAGATCAGGGAAGTTATGATAAAAACATTTCACCTCACCCCAACTTAATCCCATTAAGTCCCATCATCATTACTGCAAGTTTCACAACAACTTTTTTTTTTTCTAAATTAAGTAGTACTGTAAAAATATGGTTCCACATGACAGGGTGAGACACTGCAGCAAACTGTCACCAAAAGGGACGTCTCCACCTCTGAAGCTACTCTTGTGCTAGCTTTGGCACTCATGCCTTCTGCTGGCAAATTGATAAAAATCAATGAACCAGTGAAAATTTAACTTAAAATACGCATGAACACAAAAGCATTTTCTATCCCTCAGTGAAAGCAAACTGCCAGGCTGGCTCAGACATCCTGTGGAAACTCATTCTCACAGCACTTTCTTATATACAAAACTGTTATGGTATGCGTGTATATACTGAAAACTCTCTGAAATACCTGTGTTCCAAAGGAAATTACTTATAAATATGGTAGGAAAGTAAATTCAGATGACTCCTTTGAAAGATTCACAAGACATCATTCTTGATTAAATCCTCCCTAATCCAAATTAACAGAGATATACTAGGAGTTGACAACATTCTTACTGAATGGAAATTCTTAAACAATCATCATAAATTCTTGTTACGGTCTTTTCTCTGCATCAAAGTACTAGTTAATTTGGATTTTATAAAATCTACCTGTGTTTGTGAAGCAGAAGAACCAAGAGCCAAATGTAGCAAAGAATTACACCACATACTTCAGTCATAGCAAAAGCCCATGGTATCCTGGGGACACTAAAAAAAAGGACAAAGCAAGAAAGTTAATACAAAGGCTTAATTTTTTTCCTAGTCTCAGTATTGAAAATAAGGGCCTATGAAGTTCTAACCTCAAAACTGCTGACAATAGTATAAACTACAGCCAAAAATTCTTTTGTTAGACCGAATGAAATAGAATTTGAAATATATTCAATTACATTATCTCCTTCCTAATAATGTGTTTCCAGCAGATGTTTACACAGAATTCACTAAGTCAGGGAAAATCCCTAGTGTGCTCTCTTAATTTACACATGACTTACCAACAGGATGTGTTCCTCTACCACTGTTTCACAACAACCTTTTTCATTCTCACAAGAACTTGCATCATGTCAATTATGCTGCTTATGCTTGTAAGAATGCTACATCAACACAATGAATTAAATACTTCAAGGCCAAAAATCTTAAATACTTGCAATGAAGCAGAACTGCACAGAAAAGTATCAGGGAAAATAAAAATTGTTTTCAAATTTTCAGTGATAATCACTACATGCAAACCTTTCAGCCTTCCCTGTCAAAAGATTTAAGACCTTCTTGCACACATAAGGCACTGTAACAATTTCCACTTTCAGTCACCAAAATACAGATCAACAGATTTCAAGAGAAGCTGCTCCTCATAGTTTTGTGCTCACCCTGATACAAAGGGGTAGCAAAGCACTGCTCAAACACGAGCTTTGTAGTAATCCCCTCTCATTGTTTTGTGGGCCGCTACTTTCTGGCATCCCCCATCCTCCTGCCCACTGAATACCATGGTAGCACCCTGGAAACAAAATCCAGTAATCCCATAGCTCCTGTTCTCTCTCCCCTCTTCCACTCTGCCAGATGTGGTCTGTCCTTGCTGAGTTTATATATAAATTTATGGGGGCTTCTGCACACTTACTGAAAAGATTAGAGTCTTACTGACTTCTTGAAAGTCATTAATGAAAATGGAAATTACTGGCAGGAACAGGAAGATAACACAGGCTGAACTTTTTAACAGTTTAGTTCATATCTTTTAAAACTCTCTAGGCAGTTAAGTTCTCCATGGAGCAAGTGCACTTTCTCAAAGGGATCATTTATCCTCTATTAAACCTGTAGTCAATCACTAGAATTTGACCTTTGCCATTGTGTCTCTTCTTTGCCTGAAGTGAAATATTTTCTTTAAAAAAATGAGCAGGTACTGCATAAGTCACAACAGTGGTTTAACACCCTGTTAAAAGAGATGCTGGTCTTTTCATTCTACTTCAGAGTTTCCCTATACCATCTTCAGCAAGCTGACAGGGAGAAAACAACAAAAATACAGTACCAATGCTGTTCACTTCCAATTTCTTTGCTCACTCACAGACTAAAATATTCCTTCATCCAAAGTTTTTCTATAACAAGACATGGTAAGCTTCATAGCAGGAACTGGATTTCAGAAAATGCATATGGCTGCATATCTATGCCAGCTGACCATCATGCTTTTTACTAGAATGCAAGGATGGACAAACTAATTACTGTGTTGTAATGAGTTTAGTTCATACATACAACATATAATCTTAGTTGTATGTTGATGGTACAACCATCATATTTCTATCTTTGTTTGAGCTTGGTAATTAAGATATATGCTTACTGAATTGTGAATCCTTTAAAACTAAATATAAACTAGGTAGAACAACAGCTCAATTTATTTTCCCCTAAAACTAAATCTCTGCATATAACTGATCCACATTTCAATATTAGCAGAAGGATTTGCTAGACTCTTATTACTATTTTGCAGAGGCATCTTCTAGAGCAGATGAAACTTTCTACTAGAGCATATGAAACTTTGAAAGCAAAGAAAACACAGCCTATATTTTAACCATCACATTACTATTTCGTTTAGAAAGAAAATTTCTTACCTGTCTAGAAATATGTCTGGCAGAGGTGGATATGTTTGCATGTCAGGTACTCGCTCGTGTACTATCACCATAACAAATGATGTAAAGCCAAACACTATGAAGACATACACACAACTTAAAACTGTCTTCCAGTACTCTGGGTCCAGTCTTCGTGTGGCATGTTTATTTTTTCCATTTGTATATTGATACTGATCACCATTCAAGTCAGTAATTGGTCCGTCATAGTCCCGAGGTACTTCACCATTACAAAACCAATCTGCCCCCTGTAGTGACCCAACAGGGCACACTGTGCCAGTGTGACCATCACTGGTGTAACCCAGCTCTTCCAGGACGTCAATATGCTGCTTCTGCAGTTTGCGTATGGACAACATTAGCCTCTTGATGTCCCCCAGGATTTTGATTTCCAGAGGAGGGGATCGTAAATCATACTCAGTCAGAGTCAGCAGTGTAATTCCATCTAGCCTGTGTCTGTTGCACAAAACATCCACATATTCACAGAAGCCTTCTTCCTTGAGCCACTTGGCCACGTTCTTGGTAGTCCAACGTCGAATGCAAAGCTGGTTATTGCCTGCCATCCTCCCCCTTTATCCGCCGAGCACACTGACCTGTTGCATATCCAAGAGACACAACACCAGAAAGTTTAACACAGATTACTGAAATGCCAGCGTCCTTTGTGCAATTTTAGATGCTTAATTAGCCCAAGACATTTTACATAAGAGATAGCTAAAAACCAGACCTAATTTCTTAGGTAAGTAATATGAAAATGCCTTTTTTTTTAATTAAAGAAAAAATAAATTAAAATTATCTCATTTGCTCATAAATAGAAATTTAAAGTTTCCAAGAAGCAGAACATTTCCTAGATGTATCCTGTATACTTTTCTAATTTTGTTATAAATAAATAAATCCAGGCTTATTAATTACATTAGGCAATGAAAATCAAATACTACTGTTTAAAAATCAGCTTAATCATTAGCCTTTTCCACTATTTGCAGTTCATCAACTACGCAAGAAAGCATAGCCAGCAAACACACAAAACTGAATTAAAGCTGAAATAATACATTTCAATACAGTCCAACATATCCCACTGTTTGAAAAATATATACTGAAGCTTTGAAGACATGACATTCTCCCACTCCTTCCAAGTAAACCTAAGTCTAGATATCTGCAACAGTATTGAGCTGAAGTATCTTAGTTGTATGTTGATGGTACAACCATCATATTTCTATATTTGTTTGATCTCAGTAATTGAGATATATGCTTACTGAATTGTGAATCCTTTAAAATATTCAGCTTTCAAAAACAACATTACTAGAAATGAAGCATTGGCTTAAGCTTCAAAGCATTTTTAGAAGTGATGTGGTAGTAGATAACATAGTAACACACCAAAACCAGAAGATATTTATTCTCTTCGTACAGATTTCTCAATAATTGTGTTCTTACTCTAGAATATTGCTTGAAGGAGGGAGAGACAGCTCAGCAACATTTTAGTTATGTGGTGGTGACAAGTCACCAGAACAACAACCAGGAAAAGTTAACCACAGGACATTCTGTGGAAAACATGACAAAACTTTGAAAGGCTACCAGTGAAGTAAAAGTACTAAAATGTCTATGCAATATTAAAGACCCACAGCAGTAGAGAATGGATTTGTGCATAATTTATATTTGGTGGCTCATGTACAGCTACCATCTAAGAAACAGCTACAATTTCACAGCTCTTTTGTACTCAGAAAAACAGTCTAATTAACTAGAATGCTTCAATCATGCCAACCAAATCTCAGAAAATACAAGGCAGTACAATACGCTACTGCCACATACATCATTCAAGGCTTTAAGAATGAAAGCAAGGAAACAGTCTATTTAATCTATTATTTAGCTTCTGTCTATAGTAAACTGCTACTCAAACCCATCATGAATATTCAGCACAGTTCTGCATCTTTTTCAGGGGCACAGCTCTTCCAAAACAGAACCTCTTTCCTTCTCGCTTCTTTTTTTTAAGGAGGTACAGTACCTATCGTGCTCTTAATATAATTATTGGATTCAACTTTTTCTTCTGGCTTTCATCTAATAGAACCACAAACTATTTTATACTGTATCAGAGAAGATTCAATTTGCCAAACGAGATTTTCCAGCAGTGCAAAAGGAATATTTTACAAGAAAAATGAGCACACAAATCACACTTACCCTTCTGAAATAATTAAGGGCATGATACTTCTGAAGATATTGTCTCAGGAGTTGATTGTATATTAACAACGTGTACTTAATTCAATGCTAAAATTTCTCAATACTTCATATACAGTCAATAAGTATATAAGCTTTAATACCTTGATTTAAATAGCTGCCAAAAAAAGACCTACTAGAATACCTGCACATCCTTCTCCACATAAAAGGGTATTTTCTGATTTTTATGTTATCTTACTATTTTTGAAAGTTCAAAACGTTCAAAGGCTCAAAAACAACTGTAACAATTATTTTGGTCACACAGCTAATAAAATAAATTATGATATTTAATTTTCAACTAATCATCAGCTAATTGACCTTTTTTGTACTACATATTTTTACTTTATTCCAGGGTTGCTGTTTAATCCCAGATGGCAAGAAGATTAATTTAGCCACTCGCTCACTCATACCCACACTGCCCCCAGCCTGCTCCCCCTGCAGTGGGATGGAGGGGAGAACTGTAAAAAGGTAAACCAAATGAGTTGAGATATGAACAGTTTAATAATAAGTAAAATATAGTAATAATAACAATGGAAATAACAAAAAGAGAGAAGAACAACATCCACGAAAGACAAGTGATGCACATTACAACTGCTCAGCACCTGCTGACGTTTGCCCAGCCAGTTCCCCAGCAGTGGTCGGCCCCTCGTGGCCAACCTCCCCCCTCTATTTATATACCAAGCAGGACATCCCATGGTATGAAATATCCCTTTGGCCAGGTTCAGGTCAGCTGTCCTGGCTGTGCTCTCTCCCAGCTTCTTCTGCACCTCCTCACTGGCAGAGCAGGGGAAACCGAAAACTCCTTGACTTAGGGTCAGCATCACTGACCAACAACTAAAACATGAGTGTGGTATCAACACTGTTCTTATACTAAATCCAAAACATCCAGTAAAAATAAACAAACTTGAGTTGCTTATCTGAACTTCCAGCTTTCTTTACTCAGAAATACAGATGAAATACTGAAAAAAAAAGTTGTTAATCACAGTGGGTTTTATAACACAGTAATCATGACGAGTTTTTCTAAAAGCAGTGAATGTAAACTCACCACCACAAATACATTCAACTTACTGATATTGTCTTCTAACCAAAGCAGCTTCTGAGGACAAAGGCAGGAAACTGTCCCTAACCTAAGAGAATTCCATTCATTTGTCACAAGTCAAGTAGCCTAACAGCAGCCTAGTCTTCCTTCATCTGGCATTGCCGGAATAAAAATCAACCCTTACCACATGTGCAGTAAAAGCAACCTTACAACACTGAATGAGCACACCCATCAAAGGTCACTACGGGCTGGACCTGGGAGAAAGCCTACATTAACCTCAACATGCAACTGATAGGACCTGCTCCTGTTTTTAAATGCTGTAAACGACAAGACACTTAACCAACTGCAAAAGACAAAGAAATGACCACAAAACACAAATTTAAAACATTACACAGAGCAGGTAGATAATTTCATCAACAGCAACAGTTAAATTCATTTTTTAATGACAAAACAACCTATTTCAACCCTAAAACTACCTTCCCTTTCAGACTACTCAGTTGGTGACACGTTTGTGGTTTAAAGGGTAAAAAGCACTTTCCCTAATAATCATAATACCTGGACTACAATACAGATCCCTGTGTGCAACTTCTCCTGTTCATTTTTGAAGCTGAAGAATGCTACATAACTTTTACACCACTAGACTGCTACGCAAGAATAACACAGCAGAGGAGGCCAAGTCCCCTAGATAGCTGCATCTGTCTTCTGAAAGGAAACAGCTCTGGCAACTACTTTGCCTTCCACGTTACTGGTTTTATCACTGAAACCAAATAATGGGTAACATTATTTAATGATGAGTAACACGCATGAGTAACACAAAGCAAGCACAGACTTAAGCATCAGAGGGCAATATACACTTTTCACCTGACATCAGCAATGTCTGTAGCTAGTTAGTTGATTAGTTTCCTGGTACTGTGACTTGACACTTAGCAAGATCGTCAACAGCACATATTGTGTGTCCCATTTTCTTTCACCGGCCTTTCAATTAACAGCATGAACACAAATGCATATGTAGAAGTATTTACTTTTTTAAAAGAAAAATGTTACTTCATGAGCCATGAACATTCCTACAATGTGGTTGGGGCATTTTAAGAAATAAGATGCCTCTGAGAGGCTGTATATACCCTAGCTGATAGCAAAATTTCCTAGATGTATATTTAAATAGAGAAAATTAACCTCCTTTAACATGACTGTCCATGATTCTATCGTGTTCCCATCTACTGAACTGCTGCCAGTCAACCATTAATTCCCTAACTTTCCTAGCTTGTAGACTTTGAGACAGTATGTTGAGGTAAAAATGTGGAAAGTTGAATCTGCTTATCACTACTCTAGCCAAGGAAAAGTAGCATGAATATCACGGTAACATTAGGCTCCAAACTTGATTAGAGCAGAGTCATAGCTGAAGGGTTAAAAAACCTAGTTAGGTCTGCAGCAGTTAGCAGAGGGCTGACTGGTTTTGTTTATTCCAGACACATGCAAAAACTCTACTAGCACCATTACTGCTTTACCACCTGCCCTTAAGTACCTGGGAGAGCCTTGCTGACCTGTCCCTCGATTTTTTTCCCCTAGGTTCAATTCCCACAATCCTGGGGGGGAATTTTGGGAAGGATGCTGAAACACTATCAGATCTCAAGTGATTTAACCTACATTTGTGTGTGAAAGTTTCAAGCTGCGGTTTGAATACAGGCCATTCCAACTCAGCCCCACCTTCGCTGGGTCTGCTGGCTTAGGAGCACATCCCACACCACAGGGGAGAAGTTGTTCCCTGCAAAGGCGGCTACTTCGCCCATGTGGGCAAGGCCCATGTTGGTGGCCTTGGTTCCCCAGCACAAAAAAGCTACACAAAAACCTTGTGCTGAGCCAGCCTGCAATAATAAGGCGACTGTCACACACCAACTGAGCAATGCTGTGCTGGAAAAAGAACACACAACACTGCCTTGTTATGCAGCACAAGGCTGGGCTACTCTGCTGACTCTGACTTACATGAGAAGCTTGTCACCTGTTCTTCCTGGAAACTCTAAACTCTTCAGTGCTTACTTAAAGCAAATAGCACCAAAGATTTCACTGCCATATAGCAGACAGTGACTTAGTCCTTACCTTCTAAATGCCACCAGATACATACAATACAGTATCTTGTGAACAGAAGGACAAAAAGAACACATGCAAAAACAACACATGATTTTTCAAGAGTTTTTAAATACAACGGCTACCATACTATATATAAATTGATCAAACACAGCACAATGCCCACCATGAGACAAATCCCAGTATTTTCCCGAAGCAAGAATACAGTAAGTTCAGATGCATAAATATTGCTGTAAAACTTGCATTGAATTTTAATTAATAACTTTGGTATCATGAGATGATCAGCAGTAGCTTAACTGTACTCAAAAGTCTTAGTGCTATGCATGGAAGTAAGATAAATCTCAGTAACACTAGTTTAGTCTTCGGTTTTAAGCCATCAAGGAAGATGAGTTTTTTGAGAATTATTTATTGAAGTGTAGCTTGTGGATCAAATATTAGCTCTGTATTCTTAGCAAAGTCTTTCTGTTGAGACACCTCCATGCAAGACAGCAGCTGCTACAGAAAGTCCTGAAAGCTACACATATTTGTCTTAAGAACCACCAAGTACAGTTACATATTTCATCAAAATGAACAGAATACATACTGCTCCCTGACTCTTACACCTCATTACGCCACACAGGTTGTACTGTACTCATGTGAACACTAACTCCTAATCTATGAACCAACTAACAAACAAATTTTTATCCTACTGCCATAATTCAAGGCACACACAAGTGATTTTTAAACAACTGATCAAGTACTCCACCACTTATCTTAGGATGTCATTCATAGTATTTCATTACTATTTGTCTAAGTTCTCGAACATTTTACATGCTAAATACCAGGTGTTAAGTATTTTCCCTCCAGTTTCAAGTAATAGTATATCCCTCCTGTAACAGAATGTTGGCTGCTCTTAATCCCTACACAGTTTCGGAGCAACACAACTAAAGTTTCCTTCTCCCTTTTTCTTCCCACACCCTCATCTTACAATGGAAATAGGAGAAGACATGAACAAACTCTCCATCCAAATGAATACCAGAACAATATCTGAAGGCAAACTGTGTTTTGTCTTACTCTCCACAATCATTTACAATCTGATCTTTCTGGTCTAGTGAGACTCTAGTAGCCTGCTTCATTTTAGGTGCATTAAAGTAAGTAAGAAATAAAAAACTTCTAAAAGGTATGCGATTATCAAACATACGTCCATTATGTAATATGGTTAGTAGATCTCAACCAGCTAAGTGGGCTGCAAAGGCAAGCTCTATACAAAGAAAAGTGATACTACAGAACCCACAAGGTTACAATTCCTAGGCCAACCTGTGTTTTTAATAGTATCCTACCAAAATAAACGCTCAACCAGCTGGGAAAAAGAATGTAACATAGAACAGTAAACAAGATAATTTTAAATTCTTGTGCTTTACAAATCTACAGAACACTTCCTTCACATCTAAGCAGTAATTACACAACAAAAACTTACAAAACTTCCCAAATTCCTTTCATTTGGTATAAAAATCACTTCACACTAAACCTGCAGGTTAGTTCCACCTTTCTTCTACATCGCAGAAAGCAAAAGGAAGAACAAGACACAGGCATTTCCTTACCTACGATATCCAGCAAGAGGCACCCCCTACCAAACAGGAGGGGCGCTTAAATGCCAGGAAATGTCTTCTGAGCTCTTGCCACTCCAGAGCACAGCATGATCAGCTGCTCTGTGGAGGTGGCACAGACACCGTGTCCAGCTGCACGAGGGAGCTCTGTGGAGACAGAGCAGACCTTAGCCAAGTGGAATCTTCCATCAAGTCATCTTACGACAAAGAATGAGTGTTGCACATATAAAATTTTTATAAAATTAATTTTGCAAACTGAAGCCTCTAATACAAAACCATGAGACCACTTCAACTTATTACAAATGTTAACATTAAAACTACCTCTCATTTGCCTCTTTTTCCATTAACTTAGAGAGCTGGAAAAAACTACCTTTTTGAAGTGTTAGGGGTTTTTAATAGCAATCAGCAATGACTAAGTGAGTGGTCCGAGGCCACCTAATACATCAGTAATACAGATTTAAGAGACTGAGTGGATAACAGTTCCAGTAGTTCCAACTTTCTCATGCTCAGGCCCTAAACTCGCACAAACCCTCTCTCCCACAGGCAGAACCCTCCATTTAACCCTGACACTCGAAGAGCACACATACAAACCAGTCACAGCACTGTTCCATATTGCCTTGTTAATAATAAAATCCTACATACTCAACAGCATTATTATTCAAAACTAAACGCTTTGTCCTCAGAAAACATACCAATTTTATAGAAAAAAACAGTAAGACCGCTGAGTATCTATTTTGACCCGGTCGAACCGTTTGGTCATCTGACTGTAAGACTGACCCGAAGCATCGTTTCCAGGAACGATCTGTTTGCTGTGGAGGCTGACACGGGAATCAGACACCACACGGATCCCCTCTGCCCCCAGGCCCCACAACGAACCACACAGTGCCCGCAGGCCCCGACCCCGGGTGCCAGCCCTGGCTCCGCTCGGCAGCCGCCCCACACCTTCACACGCCTCTCCTAACGAGGCTGACGAAGTTCAGCCCGAAACCGGCACAGCCGGGCACAAGGGCTGGCCCCCTCAGCCCGAACACGGCCGGCGACATCGCCCCAGCGCGCAGCCGGTGCTCCCGGGCCGGGCGGGCGCGGTAATTAGACGGAGCGGATTTCAGCACGGACACACAGCACAGGAGGCTCGTCCCCTCTGCAGCGGGGCAGCCCTTCCCCCGGGGCGCGCACACGCCGCAGCGGGGGCAGCGACGGGGACCCGGCGGGCTCCCACCTGCGGGGCGGCCCCCGCAGGAAGGAAGGGCCCCCCGGGAAGGGCCCCCCGGGAAGGGCC
>VZTI01005243.1:1620349-1678604 GCA_013397865.1 Struthidea cinerea | reverse complement strand
CCACCGCCACCCCCCATCCCCCGTCCGGAAGCGGCGGCGGCAGCGCCGACGGGCGGTGGCGGAAGGGGCGGGACGGGGCGGAAGGACTGGGTCCCTGGCAGGAGGGGCTTCGAGTTGTGCGAGAGACTTGAAATCATGTATCAGCAGAGCTCCGCATCCTTCATCTCAAGGCATATGCCAGGACAGAATAACAGAGGAAACTTACAGAACCCTCATACTGTCAGTCCTCATATCGAGCACTCACTACAAAACATTTCAGTTGCACCATTCTTTTCTGATGTCTGTAGGAAAAAAAATAAAACTGGCTGTCAGCACTTGGCTGACAGCACTCAGTCATTTATCCACGGGGATCCAAAGCACAGATGTGAACAGCACACACGACTTAAGAAAGCTTCAGCAAGGCACCGTAACTTCGGGAGCTCCATAACCTATAAATAATACAGATGGAGGGGATAGAAGGAGACAGACAAATTAGAAACAAATTACTCCAGAAATAAAATTATTTTGGATACCAACTGTCTGGGGTAGCAGCCAGCCCTTCGCAACAGTTTGAGGAACATTCAGAATTTGTTTTGTTGATGATGTAATTACTCTGAGGTCCAAGACAAGTCTTAAGTTGTAGCTTCAGTTGAGATAAAAAGGAAGTGCCAGCGTAGCTCCCTGAAGTTAATGACACTAGCCTTTTCAGATAAAGTGGCCTTGAGATTTTTGTTTTTAAAAAAAAAAAAAAAAAAAAAAAACTGTTGCAAAGCTTGTATGCTGCTATAGTGAAACAAGGAAATTTTGCACTTCAAAATGGCTCAAAGCTAAGTCAAGTTGTCGAGTCATCGAGCAATCGAATGCAAATATGCACTCTTGTACTATCTCAGTTGTAATGGGCTATCTGTTTACCGGGTACTCAAAACAGAAACTGTCAAGAACATCTCACAGAAGCCGTGAGAACATCGAGCCGTGAGGCTCGTTTCCACAAGCCCTGGTACTGGTTCAGAGAAGCTTATCTCTAAGCAGTCTGTTGTGTTCTGCTTTTGTGTTTTACACTAAGTGATCTGTAGTTTCCCAAAATGAGTTGCTGAAGTTGGAGGGAATGTTCCACTTTCTTTGCCAGTTTAGCAGCGTCTGCAAACAATGTAGGAATCAAGTGCAATTTCAGTCCTCATAATGTTGCCCTTCTTTGCCTTTAAGGCACTGAAAACTGACGAATCTGAATTCATCAGTGACAGACCACAGAACACACACACTCATATATATATCAATCTGAAAAAAAATCAAATAGACCTTGTCTTCCTGTTAATAATGAATCTGTTAATAAAGCTGGTTGAAAGTTGAGGTCATTTTGCTTACTTCAGGTCCACATATTTATATTTTAAAAAACCCCAATGTCTTGGGGTGACTTTATGATGTATCACTGCTCTATGCCCTAGCATTTATCTGACAAGGAAAACAACATTATAGGAGAGCAAGGCAACTAAGTTAAACAACATTTTGTGCTTCTCTTCTTTACTGTTTTTGACATGAATTCTTCACCAACACTGCCAGTCAATCACAATTTTTGGTGCACTTCCAAGTGCCAAGTAGGTATAATTTACAATATATTGCTGCATTTGCTCGTATCTGAACAACTGGTTTAAGCCAAAAATGTAAAAATAAGGACAAACTAAAATTAAAAAATGCTGCAAAAATAACTGTAGCAGGCTACAGAGCTGTCTCATCATGGAATAGGTCACTGTGACAATGTCTTAAGCACAATTCTGAAGCTAACTCACCTTTTGGGATCTCATTATTTTCTTGGGAGGTACCAGGAAACTGCTGTTTTGGCTTTCTTGTTTTATTTTACATATAAACATGCATTGGGGTCTCTCAGCTCACCAGATTGCAGGAAGGAAACAAAAATGGAAGCAGAAGTTTCCTAACTCTGTTTCCCTACGCTGTAGCAAAACCAGCAATCCACCTAAAAATTACTTTCCGAATTCAGTCTCCAGTCTTCAGAAGTCCAGGTTAGGAAATGAGCTGTATTTAGACATGCATGTTAATCCAGGATTATCTGAAGTTTACAGGTCCTAAAGTGTGCTATTCCACCAATAGAGTTCCACGTAGGGAACCCCCAGCCTAGAGCTGCATCCAGAGTAAAGGTGAAGAAGACAGACAGACAGACAGACAGATATACAGTGGAGAGCACCCTGTGCCTGGCTGTGGAGACTGTTGGCTGGTTTGCAGAAGCAATTTGCCCAGTGACAGGACAAGGAGTAATGGCCGTAAACAAAGACACAAGTTCCACCTCAACATGAGGAAGAGCTTCTTTATGTTGAGGTTGGAAGGCACTGAAACAGGCTGCCCAAGGAGAGCATGGAGTCTCCTCTGGAGACATTCCAAAGGCACCTGAATGGTTCCTGTGTCACCTGCTCCAAGTGACCCTGCCTTGGCAGGGGAGTTGGACTGGATGAGTTCCAGAGGTCTCTTCCAACCCTAATGGATCTCTGAGTCTATGAACCTCAGCACTGGAAAAAGACTAGATGGTCAGTTTCTATCTCAAGTTATCACTGGTAATGGCATTTTTCTGCTCTAATTTTGTCACCAAGCAAATATTTTGAAAATAACTAAATTATCTTGCACAGAAAAGTAATAAAGAGCATAATTTAAAATTTGTCACACTTAGATATGTAATAGCTACTTAGTTGTTGCACTTCAAAGCTGAAAACTACTTCTCCTTGCTAACATTTGATGTTCCTTAAAAAGGGTGAATTATCTAAATAGTTGGTGCTTTATTTAACAGAAGTTTCCAATAAACCTAATTCCATCACTTTGAGTTATGTCACTTCATGCTGTGTGACATGAAGGCATTGATGTAAGTTTGACAGGCGGTGCCAGTGCTGACATGTCAGTTTGAGAATTTATGACAAATTATATGCTACAGATATTTTTAAAACAACTGTGGATTGCCAAGGAAAAAAGTATTTAAAATGTGTAATAATACTGATGCATCTTTAGATTGAAAACAATTTATTCAACTCACATAGTTATATTGATTTAATGTTCAGGCTGAAACTTAATGCAATAAAAGAAAGGAAATTTATATTGAAAATTCCTAAGTAGCTCAAGTTACAATGTATTATAGAGCAAAGGAAAATGAGATGTGTTAATGTAATGGGCCTTTTTTTTAAAAAAATGACAGTGTCTTTAAGTAATAGTGTTAGCATTTAATATTTTGAAATAACCTATCTCAAATGTTAAGGCCTTACACAGAAAAAACAGGCCTCAGATGAACACAGAATTAATTGCTTATGAAAATTCTCATTCAGCAAAGAATATGACATGGCAAGGGAGGTATCTTTCACTAGAAGTGCTAATTGATTTAAATCACGGTTTTTTTCTTTTTCTGGGTTTGGGGTGGGGTTTTTGGTAATCTCTTTTTTGTACAGATCAAGTCCTGCCTTATAATTTCTTCATAATCTCTATACTTCAGTTGAAGCGTACTTAGGTCAGTCATGTGTGAACTTTCAAGCATCTATTTTATCTTCAGATTTCTTAATTCTGTCATGGAAGAGTAAGAGATTGAATGCCTAAGGACTAATCAAATTAATGAACCATAATCATTGTTTAAGACAGAAAATGACCTTATTAGAAGAGGATAATAAAGGAAAAAAGAAAAATAATAAACTCTATTTGCTCTCCAGCCAAAATTGTTCCATATGTAAAAAATACTTTGTTGTAGAGCACCAGAAAACCTTGTCTCACTTACTCACTTAGCATTGCCCAAAATGTACCAGAATTCAATTCTATTCTTCTTCAGTAGTTAACCATCCCAAAAATCAAATCCTGAAAACAGGCTGATGAGTGAAATGAGAAGAATGCTTTTGCAGCTGTATCTATAAAATCCTATCTAACTCAGCTGTCATGCTGTAACATTTTCACTGTAAAAGCTGTCTTCTTTCAGGATACGTGAAAGGATTTTGGCTCTGTTTTCAGTAGAGAGATGGCATGGCATCAGTTAGAACTGATAGGAGTATTTTCAAGATAAGAAATAGAAGAGCCATCATGAATTTCCTGTTTTTTGAACTGCTGCACATTTTCCTGGCAATGCCATGTGCTACTAGAGCGCTCCATGGCAATTTACACTGTTGCCACCTAATACATTATTAGCCAGGGAATGTTTGAGTTAGATTATTGCACCAAATACTACCTTGCAAGCAATCACAAAGGCATAGGCCAGTTAGAATGCTTTTTGTTTCATGTTCCAAAATTAATCACGCATTAATTTCAGCTAAAACAGCAGCTATTTAATGTTCGTATATAATTGCACGCAAATGCTTGGTTTAGAGCTGCCCAGCATTCCAACAGCCAGGAGAACCTCCAAATGCTTGGAATTTCGAAAAGTGCCTCCTGCACAGAGTGCTAAATTTGCCCCTATTCAGTGTGACCATGTATCAGTCTGTTGCTTTCTACATCCTTTCTTAGTAGATTTAAAAGGGCCAGAAAAGAAGCATAGATGAAGAGAGGCAAATCCATCTGAAAGCCAGGTCTCTGCCTCCTGTCTGTCTCAAAGGCAGCTCCTGTCTGAAAAAGGTCAGTGACACAGCTTTGCCAAAGCCACATTTGCAGACTGTTGAATGTTTAGAAGATGTTAGGTGTGGAGTGGCAGAGTTTTGAAGTAGATGGATGTATGCCATACAAATGTTCGAGGCACACAGGACTTGGAGATAATTTTTCTGGAGTTCATGGTTTTTTCTTTGTCACTTTTCATGCCACAGATGAACTTTGAATTCTTAGTCATTGCATTTGGGGCAGAGGCCAATAAAAGTTTTAGAACTGAAAAGAGCTAGACTTTAGCATGGGTGTCACCTTTTTCACAGAACTTGATTAGCAACAAATGGGCTGGGCTTATAAAAAACTGATAGTAAAGCCTCACCTTGAGTCTCCACCCAGAAACCTGAGAAAAGGAAACTAAATTGAACAACTTAACCTGCTCAGTCAGTTAATTTCCCTGATTCATTGGCACAAATCAAGCACCTTAAAGCACACTAGTTTACCGAAACAGCAACAACAAAACGAGAACAAAACAGAAAAACAAGGTAACATATTAAGGGCATATATGTAGTGCTTGAAATAGAACTTCAGCCATTTTCCCAGTTCTCTTCTCTGCTGGATCTGGCCAGCTAGTTGCCTGACCCACAGCAGAGCCTGGTTGCCTGTCCCACTACGCCCTCTATTAAATAAGCACTGCAGCAGTGTTACTTGTAGTCTCCCTCATTTCACCTTTTAGGTCAGAACATACATGGCAGTGGGAAGTAACAAGTCTCTGTGTATACAGGAGGCTCTTAAACAGCTTCTTCCCTAAATACCACAGAATATAAGTAATTAAGTAATTTCTGCTTCATGAAATGTTCTGTACAAAGTCCCTTTTCTTTTGTTGCATATGACTTTTTTCCTCTGATGCTGGAAACTATTGCATTATATTATGGTGATCTCTCACTGAGGACTCCTAAGCACAGTTAATTAGTCCAAACTTTAATACCCAGCTTGAAATGGCTCCCCATGATATGTCTCTTGATAAAATAAAGCAAACCCATCATAGTATATCAACGTATGTGGAATAAAGGTGGCTCAGACCTGACCAAGACTTCCTTCCATTCATCACCTTTTTTCCTACATGGGATACTCTCCTCCTGGGTCACCTTCTCTCCTGGATTGCCAGGCTTACAATGGAAGAGCATCACCATTTCATTTGTTTTGCCTTGTAGCTCCACCACTGACAATTTTGCAGTCCCCTGCCAGGAGTCACACATCCTGCAGCAGCACAGGCACTGCTGTACTTGAAAAGACTCACTAATACTACAATTTAATATCATGGCTCTCCAATTTATAGCTTGCCAGACCTTCCTGTATAAACTAACTCAGTGGCTTACAAGTTTCACCTGACAACCATTATACTCCTGATCTTTGTTATCTTTTCAACAGAGGGAGGTACCATGAAATTTGTGGCAGGTGTATTGTATTAACCCAGTGAAGGACTGCAGTAGAAAATACTAAAAATATAATGTACAGTTATGTCAGATAATTTCACTTGGTGAAAAAAACAGTAGCTTCCAGAAATAAATTTCCCTAGATAATCAGTGGCAGGCAAGACATCATCATCCACTTGGTATTTAACCTTGTGGTGACCATGTTGGTAGGACCTGCTGGTGCATTTCTGACCCTTTCACTGCTATGTTTTTAAGCACCTCAGACTAAATGACAAACAATTGTTACTGGGACAGGGTTGCCACTCTCTGGCCCTGGACAGGTTGCTATTTTTCCTTTATCGGGCTTTAATTGCTAGTGATGAATGCGCAGATCTCGCTGAGTGCCACAGCTGTGTCGAAGACACGGCTGGGGACAGTCACAGCCAGGGTTGGTGGGTGTCCTGCGGGCAGGGGGCTGTGCCACTTGTGGCTGACATCCCCGGCACCAAGGCTGCTGTGTGGCAGAACAGTGCGGCCCTGAAGACGAGGCCAGAGAAGCAGACTGGAGCCGATAAAGATCCAGGAATGCCAAGTTTGGTACCTGCCTCTGTGTCAAGCGTCTGTGCCGGTCGCGGCAGAGCAGAGGCGAGCGGCCAGCCCTGGGGCGGGGCCCCGGGCCCCCGCAGCGCGGAGCGCCCGGCTGCCCGACACCTGCCCCAGCCCATCTCGCAGCCTCTCCCGGGACCGAGCGGGGCTGGCAGCACCCCAGTGCCACCTCCGGCCGGCGGGAGCGGCGTCTCGCCCTGGAGCTCAGCATGTCTGGGGCAGAGGCGCCGGACACTCAGGGCCCCGACGGCGTTGGGACATGCCCGGAGGATGTCCCCTCCCTCAAGGAAATCGAGCAGCTCCTGAACACTGGGAGGCCCTCTTGCAATCACGTTGATGAAGTATGGCCTAATCTCTTCTTAGGGGACCTGTAAGTACAGCTTTGTGGTCACACCTCTGCCGTACCTTCTGTTAGTATGCCTCATGGGTGCGGCTTTAGACAGCTCATAGTTTAGCTAATTGCTGTCATTTACACTGCAGACAGCACGATTTCCGAGATAAAATTATGACTAAGCTGGTATTCCCTTCTCGATTAGCCCTTAGAAGCAATGCATGGGCTGATGCTCCAGCAAATGGTTTGGGAGATCTCAGTGCTTCTGCTCTGTGAATATCACTGCACCCATCTTGACTTGTCTTTGTCTTTTCCTTAGAGTAACTGCTCACAACAGATTTGTTTTGTGGAAGATGGGTGTGACCCACGTTTTAAATGCTGCCCATGGCACAGCATACAGCCACGGAGGCCAGGACTTCTATGGAGCAACCATTGATTATTATGGTGTACCAGCCCATGACCTGCCAAGCTTTGATATCAGCCAGTTCTTTTTCTCTGCTGCACAATTTATCCACAATGCCTTGAACACGCCCGGAGGTACAAAATTATTGTTGGTCACATTTTGATGTGAGTCAGCAGCCTCACATAACAGGTCAGCTCCACAAGTTCAGTGGTGGACAGATCACTGCATGGTGTCCTGCCAGGTGCTGGTCACCTGCACGGTGGGTGGCAGGAGAAGGGAGTGCTGTGTACGTGGATGTAGCTCTGTCTAGGTCCCAAAAAGCTGATGTGACAAAACAGATGAATGGGGAGGGGAGAGGGAAGGGAGGGGAGTGGAGAGGAAAAATTATTTGGAAGGTAAGGCTCATTCAAAAAGGGAGAAGCAAAAACATGCATTTTAAATAGACACCCTCTTTTGAGACCGTCTTATAGCAACTGTACTTGCAAGAACAAATTAATAAAAAGACAAATGTCCTGATTTCTACAATCACCAACTGCATGAAGAGGTTCGTATATTGCAGATGAATTTCTTGTGTGAACAGGGCCTGCAAGTCTGTGCCTCCAAGAAGATTTACCTTTACCCAAGGAGATTTCCAGTGAGTTCCACAAGAAACGGAGCTTCTTGGCAGTGGCGCAATAAAATACTAATCAACCTGTTTTATATAAAAGACCATTTCTTAGCATGAGTAAACTGGCATTAATGAAGCTGTCTCTGTATCACAAGTTCTGACTTCAAAATAGAATTACAGTTGCATCAAATTGTCTTATTATGCAACAGTACTAGGCCAGTCATTTTTCTTGGTGGCTAATGTGTCTGTACCATCCATTCAGGCCAGATTTTAGCGTTCTCCCTCACCTAAGCAAGCTCTCTGAAACTAATGGGTCTTCGTTTCCTTGTGGTCAAAACAGAATAGCTTCATTACTTCAAGAGGGTTTTCTTTGATTTACCACATTTCTGAGATCAGGTTGGGATCTCATGGCATTTATCATACAAGTGAGTGTAACAATGGCAAATTAGACTTAACTGTTAGCGTTCATGTGATCTATCAGAAGAGTAAGAAAAACATTTAAATTCAACTTCATCTACTGTACTGTTTCTCTTGATGGTTGTAATTTTTTTTTTTTTCCCAGCCAAAATATTGGTACATTGTGCAGTTGGAGTAAGCAGATCAGCTTCCTTAGTCCTAGCTTATCTCATGATAAATCACCACCTCCCATTAGTGGAAGCCATCAAGACAGTAAAGGAGCATCGATGGATTTCACCCAATCGTGGTTTTCTGAAGCACCTGCGAAACCTGGATGTTCAGCTACGGCAAAGGAAGGACTGCTGAACGGGCAACCCTATCTACATTCACTTTACTGAGTTTACACCCTTCAGAGCCACTGTGCACATGCAACTTCCCATGATCAGTGCACATTACAAAAATGAAGAAAATTAGGCATCAAAGTAAAAGGCCAACAGAACGGTAAATGAATTAATTCTGATAGCTCAGTTCCTCCAAAACCAGCACAGCCAACATCAGCACTGTAACTGCTGCACAGGGTGGAACTGCTGTGCCTTGAGTGGTGCTACTGGATGAATCCACTGAAGTGGTTAAGATAGGCCAAGTTTGTCTCCGGTTTGTGCTCATGCCAGAAGCAAGTTCCTTAATCGCATCTAGCTGTCAAAGATGTTTGAGGCCCCTTTAATTGGGAGTGTAACATAATCGTTTTTCTCACTTTGGTTACAGTTCTCACGTGTATGTTCTCCTAAGAAAAGATTTTGTGTTTCAGGCCTGGTGATGTGCCAAGGGCAGTTTCTTGAGAGCCCAGGCACTCCTACAGAAACGTTCTTCTTTTGCTGGTCTGCTAAATATTACAGTGTCATAGAAAGCTGTGACAGCCAGAAGACCCACACCATCTGAATAAACATTTGTGATGCTTCTGCAGCCTGGGTCAGTGAATCCCACAAGTCTTTTCTTGTTAAATATGTTTTCAAAAAGATAATGTAATATATTGAGAACATTAAAAACAATATTTCAGGTCTTCAAAGCATTTTGTAAGTTTGATTCATAAGTTCATTCACATTCCAAAGTATCCCAAATCAATTCTGAGTCAGAGGCTTTGAATCACCCATGATTTAATATCAGGCAGACGCTTAGCTTGCATCAGTGGCTTGGTCTAATTGATACAAATTAGTCTTAAGTTGTTTTGAGGATGTCACTTTTCCTATCACCAGTTAATTAGTACCTAAACTAATGTGATTTTTAATACAGCAACAGCATTTGAAATTCATGCTACCACTCTGCCCGAAAATTAGCTTGTTACCTTGTGGTGAACCATGAAGTGATAATCAAATTTGGTTTTGCCCTTTGCTGCTGGTTGGATTTATTCATTAGTTGACCTTATAAAGATTCCCTGCCAGATTAGGTAAATACATTTCTGCTTGCTTGTTTGCATTTGAAGCATCAGTTCTGATAATTTTATTCTCTGCTGGAAGAGACTTGCAAGGTTATTATAAGACTAATATAATGGTGACTTATGAGTTGAACTTCTTCCTTCCCAGACCACATTTCCTCCTTCATTCTTGGAGAGGTTATGACATGAATGCTGATTCTGCCTAGCATTTAGGGGAATGTAGAAATTCCTCCCTATTTCACTGTACACAAGTGCTTTGCAAAATAAGCATTTTTAAGGTCCTTTCAGACATCAGTTTGACTGTTCAGATTTTCCTAAACCTTGCCAAAGAGCTCCACTAATGAGAGAAAGGTAAGACATTGTTGTGTGAAAAGATCAAATAGGAAATCACATCTAAAACCCAGCAGTGCTAGGACAATCTTTATGCCTCACGAAGCAGCAGAGCGGTGGAGGAGGAGCTTTGTTTGCTTTGAAGTTCTCCATTAAAATTAATAGGGATTTATATGAGTTAATATTCCATTATAATTTATACTTCATTCACATTACAGTAGGTTTTAGTCTGGAAACCTTTTGAAGACATGGCATTGAAAAATCTGAAATTCATGTGAGTGAAATAATGCATCTTAATGGCTTTAGACTGGGCAACATTAGACACATGTGAGCAAGATTAATGGAATCCCCCATCAGGATAATGCTTTGCATGCCCCTGAGCATCTGTCCTACAAAGCCACAGCTGTGAAAGCTGCTCCTGTTGTAAATTAGTACCTGCTCTTGAAGATACTGCTCATCCTGGGAGAGTATTGTTTCACCAGGAGCAGAGAAGGGAAGAGCAGAGAGTGAAGCTGAGTCAGTAGGGCATCCATGCCACCAATGACATGATAGTGATCTTGTAAGCAAGACTGACTTACCTCAGTGGAGGGAATGAATTAGGTAGAAACTCTTTTCAAGGGCATTGTCAAATCACAAAAAAGTGTTTTTAATCTGTGGAGTTTGTGTTGCTTATATTTCCTGCCTGTCTGTATTGCTTCTTTATATCCAGATTTACTTTGAGTGCACATTTGTGCACGGAAAAAGATTCCAGTCAACATAAGCAAAAGCAGAAGAATAGTCCTGTAACTTCTTAAAACAGAAAGCGTTGTCTGCTGCAATGTGCTAAGAGGAAAAGGGACCTCTTCACCTGTCTCTTACACTATCCATAATTCAAGTCATGATGTGACATGACATTGGTACTTCACTGCTTTCCACTATCAGCATGAAAACTTGTATTTTAAATGTTGGTTTGGCAAGTTAGACTAAGGAACAAAAACGAAGGAAAAATACTGCCTCCCCAGAGGTACTTCATTCAGAAAATGCACGTTTGTCAAGAGGGTCTACACATCCTGGGAGAAGGTGCGAGTGAGAGGAACTGTCCCAGCTAGAGCTCTGGCAGACAAGTTTGCTTAAAGCAATCACAAAACCAGTGTCACCCGAAGGGGCCCATGTAGAGTTCCAGTGAAATCTTAATTTTATTTTCCAGTACAAGAACTGAGGGCATCAGATGAAGTCAGTAGAAATCAGGTCTGAAACAAGAGGAGGGATTTATGTGAGAGCTCTGTAACACCGTGCCACAGGATGCTGCAGAGAGTAAAAGCTGATAGACATTCAAGGGGCAACTGGAAAAGTTTGAGGGACAGAAATCCATTCAGAGTTACCATACTTAGAAACTCCCTCCAGATCAGCAAGCTCATAAACTGCAGCCAGCTGCAAGCTGGGAGAGTGTTATTACATACACAAGTATAATTCGTGCTTGTGTGTTCTTATATTCTGCAGGCATCCACTTTCAGCCACAGCCAAGCGCAGGATAGTGGGCTCAGTGAACCTTGGGTAAGGCCCAGGACAGGTGCTCTCACGGTGTTTATTTTGAACTCACCCTCAACCTGTGCTGTTCCCTCTTTCCTGGTAGCTTATTATTAGAACTGGGTCACATGGGGCATTTGGGACTGCGTCTCAGTTGCATTGACTGACGTTTCTTTCACAGGGAAAGCTCTATGCTGTCAGGAACAGCACCATAGCTTATGTGAGGACGGGAGTAGCATTTTTTTTGCATAAGATTCACTTAAAGCAGAACGTTCATTTTTCTGGCTGTTCCCTATTGCATCAGGGACGTAGCGCTGAGCTAATCCAGGGAGGCGTCAAGGCGTGAGCTGTATTTAGAGTCAGCCACCTGCTTGGGAACATCAAGCGGCAGAAAGAGCCGGCTTCAGCAAAAACCTCCCGTGTGCATTCCGCAGCAGCAGCTTCCAGCAGGCCCTCCCTCCTCTGCCTGACTCTGCATGAGGCCTCCAAAGGGGTCAGCACCTGAAGGCAAACCCTGTCGGCCCAGGAGTGCTCTGAGCCCGGCACTCCCTCTGCCCAGGAACTGCCAGATATTTTGGACAGCTGCAAGGTGGAATTAAATCACGTGGGTGAAGAGTGGCCTAATCTCTGCATAGGCAATATGTAAGTGTTACTTGAGGCTGAGCTGTTCTGAAGGGCTGGGAGATACAGTGCTCGTTAACATGTGCTGTCCAACTTTATTTAATTAGTGTTGGTAAACTTCATTGCCTTAAAATAGACTTAAGATTAGCACAGAAGAAAGCAAAAGGACTATCCATTAAAGAAAGAACCTGCTGCACAGGAAAATAATTAAAAAGAGAATCAGACTCTCTTTATTGCTTTGCATTAATTTATAATTGTGTAACATATAGATTTTATAAATGTTGCAGCATTTACCATACAAAGCACAAGACAGACTCATGATCCTGAGCAGCCTTAAAATTCAACAATAATTGTTTTTTACCTTTTTTTGGTGTAATTTTAACTAGAATTAAAATTTTCACATTAAAAAGTATTCTGATTTTGGCTGTTTATATGACATCTTGATTTGCAGTTGAAATTTCTGACAAATCTATGGATATTCTGAATGACAGCAGACTTCACTCTTTATTTCTCAAAACTGTGCAGATGGGTATTTCACTCTGAAGCATGGAGTAAGCATGCAATCATCTGCACTCAACATGCCTAGTGCCCAAAACAAGTTTTTTTTCACCACCATCAGGTTGCAAACTTGTTGAAATATCTAGAAATTATTATAATTCCTACAGGAGAGAAGCAAGAGGAACTAATGACCCTGCTGATTGCCCGCTGACTACAGCTAAAAGCGGCCATTCTTTTAGCTATGAAACAGCAAAGCCAAAAAATGAGCTAGGTGACATTGGGGAAATAACCTGCATTTACAAAACTTGGGTTTACGAATTGCCGCCGGCTTCCGAATGTCCCCGCGCTTGCAGGCGGGAGCGCGACAGCCGGCGGGTGGCCCTGGGCACGGCGGGCGGCCCTGGGCACCCAGCAGCGCGGTGCCCCGGCCGGAGCCCGGCTGCGCGATGGCAGAAGCCGCAACAGCGTGCAGCGCTTCACCCGACTTCTGCCGCCGCCAGGAGGGTGGGAAACCGACCTCTGCCTTTGCGGTTCAACCTTGTAACTACACTTGGAAATTAACCCCTTTGCTTATTAGAAGCATGTGCAGAAATAAGATTTGTAGAACTGAGCCTGACAGCTAGTAAAGGCAAAGATTTAAGACAAAAATCACTGAAATTGTGTTGTCTTAACAGCAACATTTGATTTTAGACAGCCTTCTAAGTGCAGTTTTAAGACCTCCTTTTAATGCCTGTTACTATACATGTTCCAAACTACTCTTGGATGTTTCTTTCAATCACATTCTGCCTCATGGGGGGAAAAAAGTGGTGGGGAATAAAACGAAAAAATACATAGATAACAACAGTGTGTAGGTGTAGTAAGGAAAAGATGAACTTTGAGAACATTCAGCTAACAGAAATAAAAATGTAAACAGGTTTCTTTGCTAATGCAACAGCTGATCACTAATATCAGCTTAAATACAAGTTACAGACTGCAAACAGGGCAACTGGAAGTTGATCAAGTGCTACAGATAGAATTTTCTTTGTTCTGCCAACTCCAATAAGACAAATGGGAACAACACCCGAAAATAAGGTTTCATGGGCTCTTCATGAGATAGAAATGGGGAATAGAGAGAGTATGTGCATTTAGGGCCCAGCCCAGTACTCAGTGAAGTTAATAAACAGTGGATGTTTCTGTTACTGAGCAAACCCATGCCAGCATCAGGACTTGTGCCAGAGCTAAAATAGCCCAGAGCAGTACCATATATTGTCACTGCTTGTTTCTGTGGAACCAGTTGTGTGCAGTTTCTGAGCAGCTACTTGGAAATCAAAGATCAGTCTAGAATTAATGCTGTGTTTTCTAAGAAACATTTTTCCTTGTGCCTTTATCAGAAATCTGATGTTCAGCATCTTTAAACAAGTTAAATACATCACAAAATAAAGTAGGGATGGCTGACTTTACATGATGACTTTCGTCCTGGAGGACTTTGAAGTTGTCAACAAACTGATTATTAAATATCTGTCTGGCTATCAGCCATTGCTGATAGTCAAGGCCAAGGCCAAGACCCTTTGGGTTTAAAGGTAAAATGTTTTCTGAAATGCTACATAATAAGCAGCTGAGGGCACAATATGTAAAATATCCTGCAGAAATCAAACTTCATGCTGATCTTAAGCAGGCAGGTTTATTAACTGCAGTTTAACCAGATTAGCAAGGCTAATAGCACTTCAGCAAAGAAACATGGTACAGTTACAGACTGAGGCAAAATGGTTACAGGCTGTGCTAAAACCTCAATGTGTTCAACACAGATATTTCAAATCCAATTATAGAAGGACCTGAGCTACCTCCTGAAGTGAATTTTTGTAGGGTGTTTTGGCAGCAGTCCTCAATGTGACTGTAGACAACTGAAGTCTGTAAAACTTGTTAAATTTATTTCTTTTCAGAAGTGAAATAACTTGGAATTCTGCATTTTCAGATATGAGTACATTCAGAAATCACAACTTTTTACCATTCTTCTACTAACTTACTTTTTCTTACATGTCTCAAAGGGGAAAAAATGTCTCAGAGTGTGGTGGGCACTGGGCTCTACAGACAGGATTACATTACAAGGCAACAAGATAACTTGAGCTACTTTTAATCATGAGCTTTCATACATGATTCTCCATAGCTCCATAACCCATAACAAGGAAGGCCTGAAAAGGCTTGGTGATACCCGTGCACTGAATGCAGCACATTTTTGCATGGAGAATCAAAGGAAATCAATTTTTCAACAGCCAGGAAATGCATTATTATGGAATACCTGTAGAAGACACAATCGACTTTGACGTTGTTGCCCATGTCTGTACATTCTGAGTGTGTTAACAAAGGCAAATGTCGAATTCCTGTCCCAGTGGTAAACTGCTGCTCTTACACAGCAATCACATTATGCAATCACATATTACTTTAGCAGCATTAACTAAATGTCAGTCAACCACTTGGGTGAGCCTAATTATCCACTTACAGGCATTGTCTTCATTGGCACGTGGGAAAACAGCAGGATCCTGAGAGATTTGGAGTGACCAGCAAAACCATATCCACATCAGTGGCAAGGATCACTCATACATGGTGTACTGGTAATCATCAGAGTGTATCTTCTGCAGCAGGAGAGAAAAAGAAAAGCAATTATGAAAGGGAAGAAAGTTCTGAGTTCTCAGTCTGAAATCACCGATTTTTTTTTTTGTTGTGGGGGTTTTTTTGTGTGTGTGTGGTTTTTTTTGTTTTGTTTAGTTTTTCTGTATTGATTCGTCAAAATACACAACACAAATAACTAAAAATTGTTACTTCCTGGTTTGAGAAACAGTCAAAAGCTGCAAAGAGCTCTTGCAGAGGCATGCCAGCTGGCCATTTACAAAGCCTAATGCCAGTGCCTTCCTCTGTTTCTGGACTCAGATCTCTAGAAGCATAAAGCAGTTCTTGATTTATGAACGGGCTGTATGTAATACCTGGGAGGCTACTTTATCTCAGATGCTGTAAATTGGATCTCTCAGAGATGAGATGAGATGAGATGAGATGCGAGTGAGGCAGAAGTACAAACTTATGCAGTCTGTGACCATGGCACTGCTCCATGCAGCCTGGAACAGCACTACCTCTATTCCTTTCTGTTTTGAAAAGAAAAATCTTTGTTTGTTGTATTCTTAGAAAAAGCAGATCTGCTTCCTCTATGCTGGCTTACTTTATGATATTCTGCCACTTTCCTCTAGGCAATGCTATCCAAAGAGTTACCCAGTAGTGAGCAATTTCGTCAAGATGCAGGATTTACATATTGAACTAAAAGATACAGTACACAGCTATGTAAACTCTAAGCTCTTATGAAATTAGAAAAACACAAAGCGACAAGGAGAAACATCAGACAAACAATCTGAATATGATATAAAGATGAAAGGAACATGACCTAAAGCTTTGGCCTCAAATCTATTTTTCCTCTCTGTTTAGGGTATAGAATGTTTCTGAATTTTGTATGCTCCTGTCGTTCCTCAATCAGTTGGGTAAATGAGGGCAGCAAATACCCAGAGGTACTCCTCTGGGATACATTCCCAATTTGTTGTCCATTCTGCTCATTCAAACTCTTAAAACTCAACTCCAAGAGAAAATAGGCCCCTGTTTAAAATTAAAGCTCTTAAGTATATCCCTGGACATAAAAAGATGCTAACCTGTTTTGCTGATTGGTATCAGCAAATGAAAAGGGCAAAATGTTGTCCAACCCATACAAGTGGTCAGCCAGATGGGAGACAGCTTTCTCACTGTGGTGACAATAGATGCTCAGTGGCTGGAGACTTTCCAGAGATAACTTCCTCCTGCCACACTCTCTGCCCAGCTCTGTCTCAGCTTTATGGACCTGAGAATTACTGCAAAGGTAATATATTTTCAGCCATAAATTAGCCGTTTCTCTCATGCTCAGAATTTCCTGTTCCCACCAAAATTCTTATTATTTGAACATTGCTGTGCCTCTAACACTAGTGAACACGGAAAGAGACAAGTTACTTAATTTTAATTGAATATTTCATAAAGGAACTGCTTTTTAAACCCTATTCTGCTGGCTCAGAAGGCAGGTTTCTCCCAGTAGCCTGTCTTTTGTCAATGTCTCACCAAGGAAAGGGGAGAAAAGAAGAAAAAAAGAAAAAAATTTGAAACTTTTATTTGAACTGTTGAAATTACTACACAAATTAGCAAGCTAAGATAGACCACCCTAAGGTAGTTCTCATCTTAGAGCATTTGTTTGGAAAATAAATTGTAGTTTTAGATTGAAGTCCTAAATATGCAGAGGTAAAATACCTGGGGAAGTTGCTGGTGGCAATTCAGCATCTCAGCAGAATTCCATAGCATTTGCCCAGATTTCACTTGCCACATGCATGCATTTCTGGAGAAGATAATGCAGTGCTGCATCAGAACACCAGAGTTGAGGCAACACTAATCCTTTTGGAAACTCCTACCCAAAACCATCAGTGTAACCCAGGGGTGAATTTGCCCTCCTATTTCCAAAAAGAGAAGTCTGCCAAGGATGGTATGGCCTAAGAGGCACACATTGCTGGCAGGCTCTCAAGTGTCAAAATAGAACTGGCATTGCCAGCAGCATAGATCCTGTGCCTCGCAGGCAACACACAGACAAGAAAAACAATCAAGTTGTCTGGTGGAAAAAGCGGCTTCCCAGGATCGCTCTGACCATGGTGTGGTTGTGATCAATCCACACTGGCAAGTATCATCTTTCCACGTGTGTTTCGCCTCCCGCAGGCTGCCTGCGGAGAGCAGCTCGGGCAGGCTGATGCATGCTTGTTATTGCCGGCGTAAATATCTCTGCCTTGTGTTATTGTGGCACAAAGCAGCTGGACCATTTGAAAATCATTTAAAAAGCACTATAAAATTAGGGCTCCAGTGCTCTTATTTTATGGCTTTCACGAGCAGCCATTGCCTAGAGAGAAATTATCCTCTTTATTTTCAAGGCTAAAGGTTCTTTTAACATTCATCAAAATCAAAGTGCACCCTTGATAACGCATTGAGCTGTTACTTATTTAGTACAGACTCTTTACCTTCTGCATAATATCACATTTGAGATCTCAGTTCCTCATATACAACTCATTTCATTGTGTCTGCTGTTGTTTTCACCAAGTGGATTTGCATCGTTTCAAGAGAGGCTGGATGATGCCCTGAAACATATTCTTTCCATAATTCCTTTTTTTCCTTTTTTTTCTTTTTTTTTAATTTTTAGAACAATAGCCTGGAGTGTTTTTGTTTCTGATCCTTCTATAAAAATGGCCAATTACCTCTTTGGCAATGGATTTGCACAGACCTATTAAGGACTGTATGTGAAAGATTTTCAAGGGCAGAAATAATACTTAGGTGCATAACCTGATAGACTCACTTTGAAACATCTCTTCCCTGTGTATATAAAAAACTGTCTTCAATAATTTTCTTTTTTTTCCCATTCTTGTTTTCACAGACAGCTTCTTTACCAAACTGAGGAAAACGGTGAGTGAACCAAAGCAGCATGACAAAATGCAAACAGTTCAAATCAAAAGCCATTCTTTTTGGGGAAAAAAAAAGCACAGCTGTATCGACCATACTTACAGCTCAGATCTGAAGGGCTTAGGAAGAGACACTGCATGAAAGCACCCATCAGCCACAAAGGTGGCAAATGGGGAATGATAAATTCCTGCACATGCTCTGTGCTGCAGCTCAAGAAAACCACTGTGTGCCCCTCTGTTGTTTAACCTGCCTTAGGTTTCTGCAAGTGACTGGTCACCTTATTATCCAGACATCAAATACAGACTGAAGATAAACATTTATAAAGTCATAACCTTAGCTCTGTTCTCATGGTTCTCTCTTTGGCCAGGATTTTGTCTTTATGTCCTCCGGGGACAGCAGACCCATTCCTGTGCCAATAGGCAGCATGCTTTCAGATCCTTGCAAGGGGGCTGCTTGGTATAATAGATCCTGCTGTGTAGCCACATTGAGCAGCTGTAAAGTCAAGATGCACCATCCTGCCTGGAGGAGACGTAACCAGGCAGAAGGCAAGGCTGCCTGTGTGCAAAGGGAGCTTTGTCACCATGCCAGCACCTCTGTGAGCAGAGGGATTTTGAGTTTTTAATGACAGAGATTTTGCCTGTCATCACCCAGTCTGTGATCCATCAAGGGAATGGTTAAGCTAATAGAGGGGCGAGATGAAGTTACTTGGTAATCACTATTGCTTATGGCCCTAGAAACGCAGAAAATGGGACAAGCGTGACAGACATCTTCACGGATGAAGGAGGTGGGACAGACATTTAGTAAGTCAGGATAAGAAAAGCACCTCAGCTCTATGGCACATTTTTCTGTTCCAATAGTCAGTAACCACCTTCCTGTGCCTGACAGTTTCAGAAATAGAGAGAAGGACCCAATTAAGCTCACCTAGCTATGGTCTCCTGCATTTCAGATCAGATTAGATCTTTCAGGTTAAGACTGACCCACCCAATCTCAGCCCTTACTTGTGGCAATAGTTACTTGTGGCAGGAGAAGAGCAGAGATCAGCGTAGCCCTCTCAAGACCTGATCCAGCACCACAAGTGTGATTATGTCACCTGTGCAGGGGCTGCCTCCCTTTGGAGCTGACAGGCACATGTGCTTGTTCCCTCTCAGGTGCTCACCTTGCTCAACAGAACAAAAATTAAATGCTCAGAGATATATCTCGGTAGAATAGAAATAGAAAATCCCTTCTACCCAGTAGTTTCAAATTCCTGGACAGCCCTGAATTTGCCTTTGCTTTGTGGATAAACTATCTGTGGTGAATGGTTTCTCACTATTGTCTTCCCTAAAAAAAGATAGCAAATTGACATTTGCAGCTAATGCTTCAGTGCTGAAAGGGGAGGATTTTGCTTTCAAGCACTGAAGGGGAACAGGTGTCTAGAATGTTGTTTCGCCCCCACGCACATATCTACTAACACCTCAATGTGCAAAGGCTTGCTCACCTCACATCCAGAGCAGGATTAAGCATACCCTGGAGCTGTTTTGACCTAGATGATTAGTTGCTGAAAGCCTGGCAAAAGGACCCAGTTTGTAGACAGATGTCTTGCATGAGGCAGATTCAAAGTAATTTTGTGCTCAGTTAAACCTATTAATTTCCAGGAAGGCTTAATCTACTTTTAAATAGCAGGTGGGACCCCATAACTCAGAGGTGGACAGCCAAAGGGCAAAAGAAAGGTCCTGGATGCTGGCAGTGTTCTTGTGGTGTTGCCAGCAGCTGCAGACCTTCCATCACTTGCTTTCCTCACAAAATGAAGCTGCTAATTGCAGAACTGAGTTGGGACCAAAGTAATTTTACCCAAAGAAGCAATACAAGAAAGAATACCTTAAAAATCCGGATCAGAATCCGGAGGGAAAGGTGTGAGGGCATTGGGGTCTGTGTTAGCATCATCTCATGGGGCAAGGGTGTTCCTGCCCAGGTGATGGGCACCCATATCAGTTCTTTTCCCTTATCATCACAACAGTTGAAAGTTGCTTTAAGTATTTTGATTTTGCGTCTTCACTCTTGATGCCTTGTCATTCTCCTCCATGTTGCCACTGTGAAATGAATCTTGGTTCATAGTGACAAATGTATTTCCAGCCTGGGAGGCAGATTCTGGATGTTTAGTGCCCATGTTATAGAATCCAGTATTTAGTAATGAGTAGTGGACACTGCATTCGTAAGACAAGTGGTAAAGGTGCCAGTGCAGGTTAGACCTGAAGGTCTGGCTAGTTATTCATTCTCCATCAGCCCAGAGCACAGTCGAGGGGAAGCCAGCATAAGAAACAGAACAGCTGTGTATCTTCCAGCGTTTGGCTTTCAACAGATTGGCTACTTCTTAAACCTCTTGATACTTTTAATTGCTGCAGAAGAACTGGTCCTAGCACAGAAGTCCCTAATTGCCCTCATGCCCTAACAAGCACCTTGCCTCTATCAGCTCCAAGGAGGTTAGCTCAGGCTGTAGGGAAAAAAAGGAAAAGGAGAGGTGAAGGCTGGGTGAGAAAGAAAGCTGGGTGGATAGGTGGGGAGCAGACTGGATAGCTGAGGAGCAGACTGGATGGGTGAGGAGCAGGCTGGTGCTGGAAGAGGATCTGGGGAGGCTGCTGCCACGGGCCAGCACAGCTGCCATGACCGTGAGCTTTGTCCCCTCAGCAGATAAACTGCAAAGGCTACTGACGAACATCCTTGATGCCTCAGTGAGGGAAGGCCAGGCTGGGCTGGGCCAGGCCAGGCCAGGTCAGGTCATGCTGGGGAGCAGCAGCGTGGCAGGGCCAGAATCCGCTGCATTTGTGCAGTGCTGCCATTCAGAATTGACTTCTACCGGTTAATGAACTGCTGGTAATTGCCATCGACACACAATAATTTTTGTGAGTTTTCCACAGCTTTCTTTGATGTGTTAGAAGAGTGCAGGGGAACCATCCCACTGGCCACTGAGGAGGAATGCCTTTGGATAACTCAAAGCCCCTAGCCAGTCTGGTTGTACTTTCCAACTCAATTTCCATTCTTGTAGAGGGTTTATTTAAGAAAAGTATTTGAAGTGAAAGCAGCTGGGGAGAGAGCATGAACAGCACAGACTCCTCCATCCCAGCCCTCTTCCAAAGCCCCAGCAGCTCCAGTGAGACCCATTGCACTGAAGAGTCAGTTTTCCCAGGAGAACAGGCAGGAGGGATACTGATTTGACCCCACTGCCCAGACCAGCAACCCAGTGCAACACCCAGGCAGCATCCAGGCGTGCTCTCCTGCCCAGCTGCTGTCCCTCATGTACCCCACTGTTTCTGAAATCCAGAGCAGTGTCCTCTAGCTTGACTCTTTTTCTACTATGGCTGGAGGAACAGGGAATGGGAAGAGAACAGTATTTGGAAAAGACAGTATAAAAGACTAAAATAATCACCCTGGTTTTACTTTAGATGAGTGCATTATGTCTTGGACTGGTTTGTACAACAGATTTTGCCAGCAGAACAAAACCAGGCCAAACTGCACAGTGTACAGGAAAAAACAGGCGCTGTCACAGGCTTTTCTTATACAGAAAACCTGCATGGGAACGGATACGGTGTGGATCTTTCGATGAATACACCCAGGTCAATACCAATCTAATTTATTCCGTACATTTCACATTTTTCTTCCATCCGACGTGCGCAGTTTCTTGTAAGTGCTCCCTTTAAATGCCGGTCAGGAGTGTATTGCGTCCTGCGATGCCCATCGCTGCGTTTTTTTAAATCACCCAACATTGTTTTTTCCTGCCATCTTGTGGCAGCAGGAAAAATCACAGCATTTTACTGGCAGCAGCGCTGCCCGCTGGCGTAGGACAGGATTGTCAGTAAAACAGTCTAATCTATAATTAGATTAGTTGGCATCATTGCAAAAAAAATACAGCCCCTCTTGCATATTTAAAAGCTAGACTAATTCTTCCAGCTCTACTAGTTGATCTTTAGCAGGGGTTCTTTGATTATTCCAGAGCAAAATGTCTGTTCTGTAGACCTTGTGTTTCCTGAAGGTCCCCAACTGCAGGCTATGAAGAGCAAAGGAGAGTTGCACAACAGGTGAGACTTTATCATGTTATCACAAGACTTCATCAAGTGAACCCTAGATATTTTGAAAAGGCTCCTTTTTGCCAGTGTTGCTCTCACAGCTCCTTAACAAAGCCATCTTTGTTTCCTGTCAAACAACAGGAAGATCTTGTCTGATAGACGTGTAAAGCTTTTCCTTTTACTGCAACAACTATTTCTGTCTGGTCTCTCATTGTAAACACTGCAAAACCTGCCCAAACATCTTGCATTGTTTGCTTAATTCTAAACCAAAACATTTTCATTATTTTGTTAAAAATGCATATAAGATTTATATAAGACTGAATTTAGGTTCCTGGGTTTTTTCCCCCTTTTCCTGCAATCACAGAGAGGTTGTTTGAAAATGAATACTTGTGATCCCAACTCTCCTACCACAGTACCTCTTCTGACATATCTGAGGTAAAACTATGAAAATTATATATGATAACTAAAAAAGAAATCAAAAAGAAAAAAATGCCAGTATTTTCCTTTAAAATAAATGCAAAATTCAGAGCCAGTAAGAAAAACTACTCACTACTCACTAAGAAAATTTACAGCCTGCAAAGAGAGCATAAATAAAAGCTCTTCAAAGCTTTGTTCATTTTCACTAGCACCCGCAAAAATGACTGCTTGGGATGCCAGGCACTGGAGAAAAGGATGTTAGTGCTATTTATAGCTCACGGGTGGCTCCCATTGCCATTGTACCTGAGAATCCCGCAGTCCTTAATGCATTCCTGCTTGCAGCAACTTTCTCAAGCAGAGGACAGCCTTCCCAAGCCTGTGCTGGAGGCACTGAGGTTTGCTTTGGGAAAATGGACCGTTAAGTTTGTGGTGTGTTCCCAAACTGCCTGTTGTAAACCACCTGCAGCAGGCACAACCTCCAGCAAGGACGCACTCCTCCCTTCTACCTGTGCTCAGCTCTCCCTCTTGGGAGCCCTGAGGCTGCTGCTTTGCTGGAGGCTCTTCTCCCCTCCATCACCCTACCTACCAGCCTTGGCATCCATCTACAGTCCACACCAAGCCACAGCATGAGCCACAAGCAGAAAAACAACAGCATAAAACCTGGCAAGATAAAGTGAAGATACCTTCCGGAAACTTGCCGGCACATAACAACCCTTGCTCTGCCCTGCCTGACCACCTGCAAGACTCGCCTAGCCTCAGTCTCAGGAGTGGGGCGGCACCAGGCTGCCTGCTTCTCACAGAGGCATTGCGGCAGGGCCAGGCGGGGAAACTCCTTCCCAGTGACCCTGGGACTGGGCGTTCCATGGAGCAGCAGCGTGTCCCCCCTGCCCTTGACTCCTCATCCCTCACAGCCCAAAGAGGCAGCTGCACACGCTGCTTTGCCCACAGCCCCTGACGAGGCACTTCCTACTTCACTCTCATTTACCTGGCACCCTGATACCAGGGTGCTGCAACAGGAAAACCACTCACAGTTTTATTTCCTCAAATTTAAAGTAGGAAATTAAGAGCAAATACTCATCACACACAACCAAAAAGTTTGCAAGACAGGAAATCCCAGTTGTATGTCTTAATAGCTCCTTTTAGTTATTCTCATGCGCTCATTAGGGGTCAATTCCTTTGTGACATACAATCACTCTTCTTAAAAGATGACTTAATCAAAATCAAATAATGATTTTAAAATCAGCAGTTGAAAAAAAAATCTAAAGAAAAAACATGCCACTCTGCCCCAACAGAGCTGACAATGTCGCTGGAAATCTCTGTGATATGCCTGAAAAACTCAAGTGCCAAAATAGATCTTCCACTGTAGAGTTTTGAAGTGTGCTCTTGATTCCACAGCAAAGAATTTGTACAGCTTTGTCAGCCTTAGAAAAACGTGCCTTTTTTGTAGGTACCCTTTCAAGCAAGGCAAAGCAAGGAAAGCACTTCACTGCTTACGTTAGAAGTGCGGGGAGAGACAGACAGCTCAAAGCTACCCCTGCCAAACGACTGAGGAATATCAAAACCCCTTTCTCATGCCTTCAAATATCCTGAAATCTTGCAAACTTGACAGCATTGTCAATTTTGTATTGACAGCAGCAGTCAGATAAAAATCATTTGAGAAGTAAAACAAGGAGAAGAAAAAAAAACCCTTTAATCCACAGTCACACAAATCCATACTGCCTGCAGAAGTGCAAGTGCTTTGGAGCCCCTTTTAATAGCAATATATTAACATCCTTGTTTGTCTTTCCTGAAGCTTGCAAGACTTATTTCCCCATATCCCTCTCTCAGTCTGGCCTCTTTGACACCATTTTTATCAGAACTACCCATAACTTACACCTATCGACAGCCTGTGACACCAATGAAGTCTTGGCACAGCACTGGCTGTGACAGCACTCACTGAACTGTTATCAATATCAAGGTCATTTTGTTTTTCTTGCTCTCACTGCAGCTGCAGCTTCTCTGCCCTCAGGGCATGAGCTGCCCAAGAAAGCTTTCTGTCTAAGCTCCTCACAAGCCACAGCCTCTCTGCTCCATTACTGGCGTTATATAAGATTAGAGTGAAGTTTCTACTATTAGAAGCAGTTAGCTGCATGGTGATTGTGTGCTCCCCTGATTGCAGCATACAGCACAGTTATGGCTGCTGGCATCGGGACTAGAGATTTTTAATTCGGGGAGAAATGCATGAGCATAGTTGATATGCATCAAAAAAATCAGTAGTTTTGTGAGGCTTGAATTCCTAGCTGTGGTACCCTGGACAAGAGTGCCCCAGAGGAGAAATAAAGGGGAAAGCATCATCCTAGACTCGACAGACATCCACAGACAGTCGGAAATTGTGCTAGGAGCCTGTGGAGGGCAGCGCTGTCTTGCTAGGGATGGTGCATTGCATAGCTCAGAGATGCCAGCTGCTAAGGTAATACTTCTTTTTTTATCTCTTTTGAATCTGGAACCTGCAGATGTAAAAGCTGTTGTCGTGCCACAGCCATGACCTGTCACCGCAAGCAGGACTCTCCATTTTTCCAACAAGCACCTTCATTTTTAAGCCTTCCTTTCCTGCAGCGTTAGCCCCATGCATGGGCAAGTGCTTCTTCCTAGGCTGCATGACTCTCAAATATGAGGGTTGGGGGAGGTGGGAGGGGGGCAACACAAAGGTTCTCCCCCCTTGGAATGACAAGAGTTTTGGGAAAATATGTGCAGATCCATTACATTGCACATAATGTAAAGAAGAGGAAATGCTCTCCAGGAGCACTTCTGTTAGGTAGCACACTCTCCCCAAAAACCAGCAAGGCACAGGTGAAGCTCACCCCACTGAGCCTGAGCTCAGCAAGCTCTGCCCCTCCTGGGGGGCTTGCCTTGTCCAAGGACAGGCGTGGCTGTGTGACCTGAGATGGGGCTGCTGGAAGAGCAAGTGGTGGGAGGCCTTGCTGGAGCTCGCCGCCTCACTCAGGGGCCCCTCTATCCCCACCTGCACGCCTGTGTCTGGCCACGCACCCCCTTGTCTTCCCACTTCACCTGGGACCTGCCTCACCACCAGGAGCTCTCCTGGCTATCCAAATCCTGCCTAAGGCTGATTGCTCCCACCTGCCCTGCCCTGTGATTGCTCCTACTACTGAAATGGCCTTGTGCATTCCTGCCATATCCAGGTGGAAGAAGGTCCTGGGGGGAGCAGCAGCAGCCGCCCCTCCAGCATCATGGGCAGCCCTGCACAGGAACAGGAGGGCTCACAGAGGAGGGAGCCTTTAGCTTTCCAGCCCAGCTCAGGCTCCTTGCAAGGAGAAGTTGGTACCTTCCAGCTCAGTTAGGAGAAGTGAGAGGGCCCCATCATAAATGTACAAGGCCGGATGTGAATGGAGATGTCAGGAGGGAGACCAAGCGGTGAAGAGGTGTGAAGACTCGGATTTTCTCCCACCCTGTAAAACACAGTTGCCAGTGTAGGGTGAGGGGCATCTGCAATCTGAGCTGGGCTGGGCTGAGGGGGAAGCTGTGGAGGAGGCTTGGAGGGCTGCTCCTGCTCTCTCCTGACACAGTGGTTAAAGGGCGGGCTGTGTTTTCCAGAGCCCTCGATCTGGCATCTTTCCCAGGTAGTAAATTCTCTTAAAAACTGAACCAAACAGAGTTTTAATTGTACATTCTGCTTTTCTCTTCACGTCAAAATAATGGCAATAGCATTTATACAGTGCTGCATTGAACATATACCCGCATTGAGGCTGAGGGACCGATTCTGCTTTCCATTATTCAGGGGCACTGCCTCTGGTGAGGCAGATCAGAGTTTGAACAGTGAGCTGGAGCAATGAACTTCTACTATTCCCTGCTGTTTGACTGTGGGCAAAATAAAAGGCCATAATACATGATGCAGTCAGCCAAGAAAGCAATATTGCTCTGCCATGTGCACAGTCTACACCAAGACACGTCCAGGATCTCATTTCTAAATTCCCATAGGTGCCTCATTTAAACCATCAGCCATAACCTGCTTCTCATTTTCAATACCACTTGGTATTAGAGCTGCAGTGAACTGCTGGTGAGAGATTCTAATTCCTGCAAACAAGCCCCTGTAGGCTTGCAAGGAAAACAGAGAGTTCCCCTCTCGGTTGCCTGCTAGGTTCCCATCTGGCTGTTTTAACTTCGCTATTGCTTTTAAATGTGCCTGTTTCTGCACACGAAGTTTTCAGCTCTACCTCAAGAGACTCCTGGATTCTCTTAGCATCAGATTCTGACCAAAGTGTAGAGACACAGACTGGGCCTTCTTAACAAAAAGGAAGATCATATTTCACATTACAGTATCTAAAAGATTAATTCCACTAACATGATCATTTCCTTGTGAACCACACTTCTTTCCATCTGGATTTTTCCATCAGGAGGACAAAGAGCCATAGTGTTACACACAACCTGAGAGAAAAGAGCAAGGAATGTAAAAGATGAGTGCAGAGATGCTTGCTGAGAGAAAAGAGAAGAAAAAACAGAGTAGACACCATTTTCAAATGCATCAAGAGGCTGCTTTTTTATTTTTTTCCCTTCCACATGAATTATAGTCTGACCCCATGCTTTGGAATTTTGAACCATTCAGTTTTTCAGGTTTTTGATTCAGGGAACTTAGGATATTTGGCTGCAGGAGCTTTTTGCATCATGTTATTGTTAGGTAGTGTTTGTACTATTGTAGTAACCACAGGCCCTGCTGTGCTTGAGGCTCTCAATAATCTCATGTAAGGACTTGTTATTGAAAGACACCTGTCCCCATCCGGGCTATCAGCATAACCACAGGCAGAGCTGTGCCAGCTAGGAAGGTGCTAGCAAAATGGAAAGAGGAAAGATGTTTGGAGTCCAACTAATGCCCTGCCAGACTCCTCTAGGGACTCCAGACAATCATTCAATCTCTGTACAGCTCAGTTTGGTCTTGAGGAGACAAGGGAACAACCATGGCAAAATGGCAGGAGGCCCTTTTACAGAAGTGGAAATAAGGTCTAGGCAAATAGGTGGCTACTCGATTTGTGTTCATTTTTAGTTAAATGAAACATGTTTTTCTCAACCAGGAACAAGCCACTTCATTTTGTTTTAAAGTTTTAAAATATTTTATGCAACGCAGGGGAACAAATTCCAAAACAAAGTGACTTAATAGAAAAATGGAAATAGTAATATTTTTTTAAATAACAAAATTAACTATTTCTTATCTACAATATTGGAGTGTTTGTGTTTTTACCCACAAAACTTTGCTGAGTTTTTTTTCACTGGAATCTGCAAATGCAACACAAATCTGTTAAATGCTTTAGCCAATTCAAGTCACTGGGGGTTTATGAGGGCTTTTTTCTTTTATCTTTTTTTTTTTTTTTTGCCAGAGAGATGGTCAATAGAAAATGGCAATGGTTTCCACCATAGAGAAAGGAAGGAAAAAAAGCCCCAAACCAAAAACCAAACCAAAAAGCTTTGCAGACTGTAGTATTCAAGTGGCTGGACAATACTGGGGGAATACAAAGCTCCACTAGGTTGTTGTAGACAAGGTTCTGGCATGACTGGGTCTCTCAGGAGCTGCACCCAGCTGCATGCAAACAGCATGGAGCCACCCAGAGCACTTCCTGGGTGCTCCCTGCAGCCAGGCAGTGCCACCTACAGCCACCTCCAGCCTGGGCCTCCAGGGCAACTCCTAGACCACTGGGCAAACCCAGGCTCCGCAGCCCAGACAGGGAACCAAGCAGGCCCTGGCCATTTGGGGTGTACCCCAGTGCTCCAGGTGTCTGGGAACTGATGCAGAATGACAAGACAGTTTTAAAGCTTGTGCACTACCTTGTATTTTGTGGATTGCCCTTAAAATCTCCTGTCTAGCCTCAAAAGTCTCCCATAGGTAGAATTTTTTGTTTGTTTCTGTTGTTTTACTTTTAAGCAGAAAAAAAAATAGGAGAGAAAGACAGAAAGAAAGAATCTAATGAGATGGCTACAGTTTAAAAAAAAATTAATCCCATCCAACTTGCATGGTCTAGATCTCTGCAGAAAATGTTAGTGACCTTGTAAGACAGAATTTTTTTCCCTCAGGTAGAGGGATTCCTGCTCTCCTACAGTCACTGACTGTTTCTAACTAGAGCAGCTTCTGGGAGCCACCCAGAGGGAGAAGCTTAGAGAAATGTAATCAGTCGCAGCACCTTTGCTACCTCTGCAGTATCTTAAAGTAGAAGGTGGGGGGAAATCTTCACCAAAGTCCCTGGCCTTCAATTAAAAAATTCATATTGCTTTCCTCATTAGTCCAATCATCTGCTATAGCTATTTCCAAGCTTACCCCAAAGGCCCTGCAGAGCAATCCAATTTCAAGGCCAGTGCAGTGCAGGCAGGAGCGGTGTTCTTGGGAGGAGCTATGCTTGTGTTGACACAAGGAGCTGACTTGTCGAGCATTAGTCACGTGAATAAAACAATGTTGGCACACTTTTTGGAAAGAGGATTGCTCTATGAAAGGGAGCTCTGTTGCAAAGCATCTCCCTGGCTGTGAAGGCCAGAGTCACCTGCAAAGTGTCACTGGCACCAAAATGACTCAATTCTTGGAGAACCTCCTCAAAGTTAGGTCTTGAACAAAAGGCCTCACAGTCTAATTCTCTTTGCTCATCATCTCCATTACTGTGACTAACTGAGAGGCTACAACAGAAGTTTAAAGCAGCAGGGGCTAGGAGAAGTGAAAGTTTGGTATCCATCTGCTCCACAACTTCAGCCCTTAAGCATTTGCAGCAACTCAGAGTCAGCCACACTCCTCAAAAATGAGCCTGTGGTCTTACAAATCTCCTGATGTAGAAGCTGTATTATCTTTCTCTTGATTTCCTTTTACTGCTTCAGCTTAACGTTCTGTGTCGGTGAAAGTACAAACAGGTCATCATGAAGATGCTGGCAGTAGCTCTTGAGCACAGTGCATGATTTTCGCAAGGCAGTAAAACTTGTAGGGCAATGCACAGTATCTGTTTCTGTGCTATTCTTCATGCTAATCTGTGCTAGGATTGCACAACAGACTCCTCTACCAAAGCTCTTGATCTTACATTATCTGCCCTGAAAAATTCGTAGGCTTTTATCTCTATATTCCTCTCTACTTCCCTGCAGTTCTTTTATTCCATCATTAAAAGTAAAACCAGTCTTTTTTTTTTTCTATGTCTCCCATCATTTTTATTGTGCTTTTCATATCTTCCTTATTAAGTAGTTACCCTAGGGAGACCTCTTTCTTATTGGAACATACAAAAAGCTGTAACTGCACTTAACATTTGTGGGGAGGAGGAGGGAGGAAAGGGCAAAGGAAGCAAATTTAGACTGAGGTCACAGACATATACGTGTATGTTCAGTAATATGCCTCACATCATCACTTCTTTTTCCAAAAGCAAAACTATATTCTCCCTTCCTTTCTCCTTATTCCCCAAATCAGCTTATACTGTCAAAAAATAATGCACATGGACAAAGTTGTTGTTTTAGGAGCAACATCTATCTGGCTGCTGCTGCTGTGGGGCAGGGGAGACACCAGATGATTTCCAAAGGTCCCATCTGCACTTGTTTTCTAAAATTGCTGAGAAAATAAACCCAAACTGTAGATTTAGGCGTTCAGGCATTAGACTGAAAGCTGATGCCATATCAGAATAAACACCATTTACCCTACTTTGGGAAGAGTTCTAGTGTGCCTTCCACATTGATTATGGCTCTAGTAAGAACAAGCAACCAAACAAAGCTCATCAATATTTTCAGGGGATGAGAACAGCAATTCAAGATAATGAGATCCAGGCAGAAGAAATGCTCCTAAAGTCTCAGAGAAGGGACTGCTTGGATATCTTCACACTCTTGCTCTTGACTGAGCTCTGCTTCCTGCTGAACCAGCTGGCCTGGGCTTCCTGGGTCTAAACCAGCAGACAGCATTGCAAAAGGGTTGCCCCTGTTCCACGGCATGATTCGTGAGGGTTCACAGTTCTGTGATCTCACAGACCTATGAGAGAGCCCGAGATGGGATTCTCAGCAGGACAACAATGCCAGAACTTTTAGTTCTATAATTTCAAAAATACTCTTTTTTCTCACATCCTGGGTAGGTACCCTGCCCCTCAGACAAGAGAAATGGCCCCTCTCTGGAGGGAAGTAGCTATCACATCATTTATACGAAGTGGAACAGCTCCCAGAGGAGAGACTGAGACAGACAGGCACAAGAATACCAGTATAGCTAAGTGTCCAGGGATATTCAACTGAGAGAGAAAAAACTAGTTCAAATCCTCTCAACTTCTCTTTCTATACATACAGACATATATATATATATATTTATATATGCATGTGAAAATCCATTCCTATGTATGCATGTGTATACGTGTGTTTAAACACATCACTATAAATGAAAGAAAACTGTATGCACACACTTTTTGTATGTGTGTACACATACAACATACTGATGTCTCTCACATACACATCCTAAGATTTCCATCTGGGCCATAGAAGCTTTGTAAGTATAAGTCAGTTTAATGATGCATTCTTTCAAAAACTTCAAGAATTTTAACTAATCAGAATCAAGTGTACACAAATACTCTGGTAGCTGTTCAACAAAAAGAGAAATGATACCTGAGCCTACAAGGTTCATCCAGTCTGCATTCTGGTGGTGCAGATGTTCTTTACCAATAGCATTATTTGACAAGAAATTAAATCACATTATCTTATGCTGCTTTCTCAGAGGAGAAATTACACGCCTGTAGAGTCCTACCCCTGAGTCAGTCTGGCTCTCTGGACGCTTTTAGCAACACCTGGAGGCCCTGCTGCACACACTAGTTCTAATAATGTAATCCTATTTGGAGGGTAATGAACAGGTCTACTTTCTAGGGAATAGTATTTCTGTATGAAATTTTCCTCTCATTCATTTCAGAAAAGCTGTCTCTGATACAGCCTGAGTGCATGCAAGGGAGCAGCAAGATGCCTCACACCACAGACTCTTCATCTCTGACTAGCAGCACTTCCTATGAAACACCAGCACTATCAGATCTCCAGCGACTCCTGTGGCTCAGAGGAGGGTCTGATAATCATGTGGACCAAGTCTGGCCAAATATCTACCTGGGAGATGCGTAAGAACATATGGTCTTATTGTTGAGCTGTTATCAGTCCCTGGGAGGAGGAGGAAAGGTTGTGGTACACTGGGGAGCAGCTTCTGGGTCTTCAGGAATGTTTTTGTGATACAGGCTTCCAAAACTGGTGATGTAAAGAGCTTGGATGTCAGGAAAAACATGGCATGCAAAATGGTGACTGACTCACAGTGTCTGACTTTGTTTTTTATATTCTTTGAGCCACCATGGATTTGGCAGGGTAAAAATTATTTGTATTCTAGACTAAAGTCCTCAAAGAACATATGCCAAATGTCAATTCTGAGATGCATTATGTGGCCTGGAAACTGTGCTCTAAAGCAGTAGACAAGATGCCAGTAGCCCTCACAGTCAAATAGGGGTAGCGAGATTAAGAGCCAGGAGGAGGAAGGACCAAATGAATTGTACAACAATAATCGTGGCATTCCAAATCTGAGTTTCATTCAAAGAAGATAAAACTGAAAATATCAAACAGGAATTTCCATGCAAATACCTTATTCTTGTGACCAATAACATTTATTCCTATTTCCTTGCAATTTGATTACTGCAGATTACCTATATCATTAGCTCATTTTTTCCCAGCTCCTCTTCCTCATGAATATATCAATTAAGGTTCAGAATTCTGTAGAATGCCTATAGTCCCAGTTTACGGTGGGAAGTGGGGTTCACCTAGCTGGTGAACACAATGCATCCACTTCATGTCCAAACCAGGAACAAGGTGTTGCTGCATCTGTGTGAGTTCTCAGTCTTGAGACCAGGCACACTATCAATGAGAGATTAGCTCTAAAACTTCCTAAACAAATATTTAAAGGAAAATCTTGACTACTTCATACAGTAAACCATGTTCCCAGGGATTAACTGCTGGGAGGCATTTGCTTAACTGACAGTATCCCACTGGCAAGTCTGTGCTCCCACTGCTCTCCACACCCCCATATCACATTTTTCATGCACAAAGCACTATGTGCTTCTTGAAATTTGCTCCTCTGTAAGCAGGATGCAGTTCCTGCATCCTTCCGTAGTGGGAGCAGGCACTAACTTTAAACCATGCTATTTTTGCAGAATGTTAGGAGCGTTGCCAATGTGCCCTTCATGTCTTTCAACAGGTGGGCTGCTAGGAGCAAAACTACACTTCAAAGCCTCAACATTACTCATATCCTTAATGCAGCAGATGGACCATATAGCATCAACACGGGAGCCAAATATTATGCAGATCTGCAAATAGAGTACTATGGAGTAGAAGCATTTGATGATCCTTCCTTTGATTTAAGTATCTTCTTCTATGATGCTGCCAATTTCATAGGCATGGCCTTAAACTCTTCAGGAGGTAAGAGAAAAGCAAAGATAAGCTTTGGAAGGAAGTTTCAACACAAGCCAAATGGCTTTTCCTTGCAGTAACAGGCACCAACAGAGCTCAGAATCAGCATATGGTTCAAGGCAGCACACGTAGGACCACTGAACAGAGGATGGAGACCAGTGCCTATGCCATGTGCTGCAGGGAAGGTGGCTGTGCCAGGTCCCCAGGAGCTGGGGAAGACTGGCTGCCTCCAGCCCAGCATGGTGGAAAGAAGGGCAAGCTCTGGGACCAGACTGTAGAGGGAAGGGCAGAGGTTACGGCACTGCAGATGCTGCCCCATGGGCCCAACCTGTAGGAATCAGCAGGTTCCATGTGCTTCCACATGTCCCTCCCACCCCTGCCACGCTGACGGGGGCTCCAGCTGGGGATCCTGCCCTGCATGCTGCTCCCGCTCCCTGTGGGAGCAGCGGCACTTTGGTGCTGGCTCGAATGCTTCACACGCTTAAGTACTTCACAGAATTGGAGCTTCATTCAGCCTGTCTATTAAGCTAGAGAAGCAGCAGAAGTTAATGAACTAAGTCGAAAACTACAAGCCTGACCCGCAGCCTGCTGAATTTTTGTCAGCAGAGTTTGGATTATGGCCTAGTTATCATAATTTCCATTTGTTCCAGAGTTTGCTCTGACTCTGACTGGCTGCAGGATCTGCTGCTTTCACTGGAGTGCTTTATTAAATCCTCAGTTATGGGTCACACTGGGCTGCTGAGATACAGTAAATTATGACTCCATTTTTACAGGCAGACTATCCCACAGAGTTCGTGGGACTTGCCAGTGATCACAGTCAGGGCCGGGCCAAATTTTTCTGCCAAAACTTGTTTTTTTCCACAGAAAACTATACTAACAAGTTTAGTCACAGAAAGCTTCTCCTTTCACAGCAAACTTCAACTATTTTAATCTTAAGCCTAAATTAGATGCAGGAGGTCAGTTTGAAATAGCACCTTGCCTGAGAGGTGATCTTCCTGAAAGCGTGAAGATCCACTAAATGTCACCACTGCTTTTTTAACTTGTTTCTAGTATTTTTTTCTCCTCCCTTTGTCTTCTCCACTGTAGAAATGCTAAAGCACACTCACCTTTTTGTGCCTTTTCGTTTCTGCAGGTAAGGTGTTCGTTCATTGTGCCATGGGAGTGAGCCGCTCGGCAACTTTAGTGCTTGCCTTTTTAATGATCCATGAAAACATGACACTTGTGGATGCTCTGAAGACAGTGAGTGCTCACAGAAACATCTGCCCAAATTCGGGGTTCCTCAGCCAGCTCCGGGACTTGGACATTAAACTGAATGAGGAGAGGAAAGGAACCAGAGCGTCACTTACCAAAGGCCTGTGAGAGAGTATTGCTGAAAGAAAAGAGGGCAAAATCTTATTTCAGTTGCCTGTATCTCTTATAGATGAACTGCATTTATAAATTTAGGACACAAGTTTATGAGACACCAGGACGCATGTTATTAGTAAAAGTAGATTTCGCTTGTTCTTTCTGTTTTGCAAAGCCTTTCTAGATTTATATTTATGACTGGTTGTATACTCTATCCTTCACTCTCCACCTTAAAACACTGCTGTCTGCTGGTTTAAAAGAAAAAAAAAATCAAAAAAAAAAGAAAAAAAGAGAAAGAGATCAGGTTCCACTTCAGAAATAGCTGTGTTTCAGCAACTAGTGAAGCTCATATCACTTTATGAAGTGTTAGGCTATTTGAGGTGAAAGATGCCATATTATTTATGCTACAGTAATGCTTAAAAGTTTTCTTATGAACCAGCCCCCCACCCCTTCGCTCCGTGGATCTCAGAGGGTTTGTATTTTGAGACTTGAATCTGGCACTGGTTAATTCCTGCTTTTACAATTGGTGGAGCTCCTGAGTTGGGGTAAGAGGCTGTTTAAAGGCAGAGAAGCTGGGAAACAACACAAGCCACTCTGAGAAATTATTCCAGGTATCTCTACAGTGTTTTCCTTTTGGCTGTTCATCAGAGCCTTTTTCCTCCATGAAAATACATTTCTGTGAGACAGCATTCAAATATTGTTCATCTTCCATAGTAAAAATCATTGAGGAAATGCTGCAGAAAATGCTTCTAAAGAAGAAGGTGGGTTCCCAGCTGAGGTTGGTGCAGGAAAATATTTGACGACAAAGTTCAATGTATCCCAAATTTGTCTGACAGTTCAAAATTATAAAACTTGGGATTTTCTTTCTTAAAAATAAAAGGTTATTAACATTACAACATCATATTCTGTGGCATTTGCTTTTGTGAGGTGGACTCAAGTGAAAACTGAAGACACACAGGAATGGCAAGGGAGGTGTTGACAGGCATCAGGCTTTCATCTTTGTGTCTCTGGGCCACCATAAGAGCACTCAATAGCTACTGTCATCTGATGGATCAGTGCTGCCTGGAAACTATGTGAAGCACATCTGGCTTTTGGTTCCCAGCGGACAAGCATTTGCAGCACAAAGCCAGCTCCAAAGCCAGCTGGGGATGGCAGTTTGTATTCCTAGTACCAAACTCAGGAATGCAGAGGCATGAATACTCCCCACCATGTGAGCTGGCTACTCAAAACCAGCACAGCAACAAGGGAAAACATTCCTCGCCATTTCCAGTATTGTCTATAAGGTTAATTTCTGCCCTCAGGACAGAAAACTCAGCACCTTTTATAATGCTTTTAGGTGATACCTGCATCTGGTCTGTGGGCCAGACTATAGCAATCAGAGCACAGAGCAGAGTATTTGGCACCGAGGACCTGATGCCAAGGTCATACCAAGAGCATCTCAGGGGCTTTTACTTTGGACTAACCCTGTGGATTGCACAGCCCTGAGCAGCAGTAGTGAAGTGCTGGAACACTTCTTTGCTTTAGCTCCCTACATAAGGAAATCTTCTCATGATCTTTGGGGCTGCTCTGCAAACGCAACAAAATTTAAGCAAGTAGGAATAGCCAAATTAAAAGTATGCTTCAGACCCAAATCAAAATTTAATATGCATGTTTCCATTACCAATTAAATCTAACAAAGTGATTTAAACTTACAGAACAAGTCAGGGAAAACCCCGCAGTGGATCTGTCTATAGAGATGCCCCCAGCCTCAAGTACAAGAACCACATTTTCTTATCATTCCCCCTCTAGGAAGCAGGAACGAGGCCAACCAGCCATTTTCGGGCTGGAGCAAAGGGCAGAGCTGAGGACGCTGTTGCTGGGAGTATTAGAGCATGTGCACATTGAACGCATTTCACAGGATACAAACTTACCGCGCTTTCAAAATACTTATTGGTACAACTGGAAATCTGCAGCTTACTCTGATGGTAAAAATACTGCAAGCACAGCAAAATAACACACAGAATGCAACTTCTCAGTTGCGATGTCTCACGCGCGGTTTTTCTCCCAAAAGCGCACTCCGCATCCCACCGCGCATCCCATCCCGTCCCGGGCGCTGCCCTCCGCCCGGCCCCCGCCCGCGGCTCCGGCTGCCGCCNGGCGGCGCCCCCGGCCGGTCGGGAGGGCGCGGGAGGGTCCCGGCGGGGCCGCGCCGGGTGGTGCGCGCTGCCACCCGACCCGGGCCTCGGACCCGCCTTGGCCACTTTGTTCCGAATTCGGGTCCAACCCTGGGGAAACCGCGGCAGCCGATGCTCGGGAGCGCGCTCGCCCTGTCCCGCCGCGGGCGGCCCGCGCCGCCTGGCAGAGTGGGGCACGGCAGGGACGGACCCGGCTGCCCCCAGCACGGGCGGACCAGGGCTAAGCTCAGCCACCCCGTCACGCCTCACAGCTGGGCTGAGGCGCAGCTGCCCCGCAAGGAGCGGGAGTGGCACCCCCTGCTGTCGGGGCAGCCCTCAGGCTCCGCGTGGCGGCACCGCCCGCGCCCCCGGCCGGTCACAGCCGCTGGCACCGCCTGAGCACCGGCCTCCTCCTCAGCTCGGCCTCGCCAGCTGCTTCACCCCGGCTGCTGCTGCAGGTCCAAAGAGGGTAGAGGAGTACGGGTTATAATTAACAGAATTAAAAATAGGCTTTGAATAAACTGAACACCCGGAGAAGCTAGAAATTTGTTGTGCAGCTGGCACATTAGGTGGAAAGTGAGTGGTATTATTCAAACAAAGGTGATCCAAGACACCGCAGCGCGGGAGCTTCGACTACCAGGCAAGTACCTTTAAGCTTGTTTACAAACCAGCCCGCAGTGAAGTCAGCACCTGCACTGAGCCGTGTAACCCCCCCACAGCCAGCTCCGCCAGCAGCGAGCCCCCGGCAGGGCCAGGCCAGAGCAGCGGCTGGGCCCTTGTACTCAGGAACTCCAATATTTGTGAAATTTGAGTTTGCTTTCTAGCTGGACTTACAGGCTGAGGATCTCTTGCTGAAAAAGATGCTTTAAAAAAACCAAAGCCATTTTATTTAAATACCAATCTGGCTTGTATTTAAATTTCTTACAGATCTATCTTTAAGATAATAGCCATGAAACACTGGATGTGGGTTTCCTTCCTCCCAGCTGATGTTCACAAGTCGATCCTGGGAAGGGAGAGACTGTCCAGCCAGTTACACTGCAGAAAATGTGAAACAGACTATGAATAAAATGCTGTGCAGTTCACAAACAAAACCTGGGAGAAACAAAATGAAAGAGTAAGAAGTTTGAGAGGAGAGTAAGGGGGGCAAGGGGGTTCTTTTTTTTTTTTTTTTTTTAAATACTAACTCTTTTTAGTTTGGGGCATTTATGGATTATTTATAACTAGGATAGACTTTTCAGACAGAAATGGGATTTTTAATATCAGCAGTCTTCCTCAGAACATTTTTATTGAGGAAATATGCTTGTATGACTGTGGAAGCCATTGTGATGCTTGGAGTAAAAGAGTATAGAAGGAGAAGACTGGGTTAAATTAATTCCTGCTAAATACCTACCAGCAGACTTGCTGTCTGTATGGGGAACTGGAGACAGAATTGTACCAGGGTAAAAAAGGATAGTGTGTCTATTTATAGTGCTGCCTTCAACACCATAGGAATTCAAAGGAAAACTCCAGCTCAGCACACAGCCTTCTCATCATCTTCTTCTGTCAAGATTAAATGGGGCCTGAGATCATTTCCCCCACAAATCCTTTCTAGGAAGGATCTGTTCCTTTGTGCAACAAGGAACTGCCGTGGTACAAATCACTCCCGAGGTCAAATCCTCACCCAGCCAAATGTTACCACTTTGGGTAGTCAGAAGAAGAGAAAGAGACAAGCCTTACAAGCCTCAGCACTTAAGCAGGAAAGACCAAAAACGTCTTGCCTGCCATGCATCCCTGCTCCCCATACTGTCCCCTGCCCTTCTTACACCAGGTGCTTTGGGGCACTTGCAAACAAAAGGGTGTGTAGCTCCAGCACAATCCCAGTGCCAGGCAGCAGAGAGAGGAATAGGAACAGGGTACTGGCACAAAGTTGTGGTCATTCATGGTGTCACTTAAAATGAGGCCCTTACCCTGTGTGCCCCTCTTGCCACTGCAGAACCATCCATCTCTGGGAAGGAATGGGCTCCAGTAGGTGCGTGGAGCACCTATTTATCAGTAGAAATTATCTCTAATATTCAGAGTACAAATGAAAGCATCTTTGGAAAGGGTATTAGTAAAAACCTGACTGCCACTCTAAAAAAAAGGTAGACTCCTGGAGTTCCTTAGCTCCGGTCTTCTTTTAGCATCATGGCATGTCAGATCTTTCCTTCTCATCTTCCACCTTCCACTTTCTCTTTTAATAAGAGCTGCTTTTTCGTTCTTCACAAAGCACTACCTACTCTGTCTCAATGCTTCTCCTTTGTAATTCTGTTACCAAGCTGTCTGCTAGGTGGGGAGCAGAAGGTGCAGGACTTGGTGCTGCCTTTGAGGTACAGGTAATTATTATGTGCATCTGTTATTGTGGTTGCTGCCTCAACAGGTGGAAAACATGCTGTTCTCTGATAGATTTGCAGCACTCCATGCTCCAGCCTTGTCTTTTCTCTAAAGCCAGTCGTGTGGTGTTCCTAAAATAATAAACACAGCCTCACTGCTGCCACAAAAACCCCTGGTAAATGTATTTTTATGGGAATGAAGTATTAAAGGATTTGAACACTTACTCACTGAAAGCAAAATATGAGCAGTAAGGTTGGGTAAAGATTCAAAGGCTGGTTTGCTTCCTTTCCCTGGGGCACATCAAGGCTGCACTGTTTGCACTTTAGAGATGGATAGTGGGGAATTACTTAACCCAAAATGATGGAAACAATTCAGACTATAATAATATAGCATGAGGGTTTCTCGTATTACATCTATTCCCCATACTGCTGGCTATATTCTGCCTTCAGATTCACGTGCACAACTCTCATTGGAATCTGCAGGAACTGTATTTGAAGCCAAAATGCATTTCATTGTCTTTTTGAAGTCTCTCTGCATTTTCATGGCTAAATTCTAAGCTCGAGAACTGGGAACAAAGCTTGTCTAAACATTTCCCGGTGTCTGACTCTGTGAGATTCCCATCTGTTGTGTTTTATTTTGAATCTTCCTACTTTCCTAAAAACACAAAGCAGAAACACACATTTCCTCTGCCCTGGAGTTCAGGAGTCCCCTAATTTCCCAGCAGGTTCTCTCACAACATACAATGGATCCAAGTTTGTCTAAAAATGCTACAAGCCCTTTGTGGAGTAGAAAGGGAGGAGACCAGAAATGTGGGCCAAGTTTCTGAGTTTTGTGAACAGCCCCTGCCCCCCAAAGGGACTCCATTTCCTGTTTCCGCTCTCCCAAAAATGTCACCTGGGTTTGCGTTTCATTAAGAGAAATATACATTGCTCAAGTCCAGGCTCTAACTCTTTGGTTTGTGCTTCCCGCTGACACTGCAGAGACTACAAGAGCCACGAAACCTGAGTCTGACTTTGGGGCTTCACATTTGCTACAATAGCAGAGCAAATTAAATGGAGAGCATGTTAAGTGGGTTGGGAGATTGCTGTTGACCAACAAATCTTCATTAAGCTGCTGCACCAAGCTGTGCTGCACCTCTGATGAAACTGATCATTGTTTCTCCTATGTTTCAACTATTTCGCCACCAGGTTTAAGAGAAATTCAAACTTTCTTGAGGTCTAATTAGAAATAAAACACAATATTAATCCATCTTGCTTCATACATGCACCCACTTTGGAGGTGTTGGTGCATCTTTCAAATAGGCCAAGCTTCACTCTGTTCACCGCCCGTTATTTACTGCCTTGGTTTTGCTAGTTCTCTTATTTACTGCCAGTGACTCATGGAGACTTTGTTCACTGGTTTACGGTGACTTTCTGCATCACTGGTTTGCATCACCAGGCTTTTCAGTTCAAGAGTTGCCAGCATGAACCCCAAGAGTTCATACAACTCGCACCTCTCAAAAGCTAAGCCTGTGCCCAGAATAACAGGCTTTCACAGGATTAGAGCAAAGTCCTGTTCTGGTGATGTTTGTGACTGGAGGGAGGCTACCACAACTGGGGACTCTGAGAGCCTTCCCTGCAGACCACTACAGAAATATGGCTCCGTAGGTATAACTCAGGTGCCAAGTCACTCTGCTTTATGGGCTTTAAAAACACTCTGTCCAGTTTAGGACAGAGAGGTTTAAGGGGAAAGTACAAAGTAAATATGAGGAAGTACTCGGCAGTACTGAGAATGACACAGCCTGCAGGATCCTCTGCCCCAGACTGTCTTTGCCATGAGGGAAGAAACAATTACTCTTTTAAGTATAATATAAGAAACAAAATGTCCATACAAATACAGCATAAATGGGGAAGTTAGCTTTCAGTATTATTTTTTGACAGATACCATTTATGGTGGCCAAACTAGTTGTTGGTCATGGAGCTTGGCCATACCCTATACCATGTTGTCCTCAGAATCAGATAACACTTGAAAAATTCAGATGGCCCTCAACCTTTTCCATATAGAAAACATTGATTATTTGGGTTTATGCAGTAGCACCCCAGCACTTGGGCACTGCAGCCTCTCCTTCACAAAGGTGCCTGTTGTGTCCCAGGCAAGACTGAAGAGTGCAACCACAACAACTGCCTTCTAATGGGATGATTTCTTTTTGTGTTAGAAGTTACCTGTTTTCTATGCTATAGGAGAAAATATGTTCTGTTTTTGTAGTGGGTGATGTATGATATTTAAGGGCACATATTTTTAGCTGCTAGTTTGTTTCAGAAAGATGGTAAGAGTTAATCTGGAGGACAAATGATCAGAAATACCTATAATCCCAAGAGCTAACAGAATTGCTGGGAAATTCTAGACCTCAAATCGGCTCTGCTACAGAATATGATGAATTCCTATTTTTTTCCTCTTCCACAGACTTAGTAGCAAGACTACAATGAGAAGAAAGCAATTTGCTTAGCTGACTTGGGATTTCATCTCCTTCCGTTGCATCTCTTAGACTATGCACACATCAGCAAGCAAGCCTCAGCTGTGTTCAGTCTAACTCTGACCTCTAACTTGATTTACTGGTTTTAGTTCTCAAATAGTATATTACGTTATAACTCAAAGGATCCGATTAGAACTAGCCGGTATTTTAATGATTTATGAGGGGCATCTGGAACAGCATGGGTAGCATACACATTGTGTCACTGCTGTAGGAGGAATCTGCATTGATCATACCAGCATGCTCCAAGACAAGAGCGTGTCAAATTCCAATAAACCTTAGTTCACAAACTTGATCTGACAGGTGGCCAAGCTTGCACTAGGACTGACCATAGTTCCCATGGTGGGAATAAAACAAAACACCTGGATTGCTTCTAGCCATTGCATTATGAGAGGATTTCCATTCCTTTCTATTGTTCTATTTCTGTCTTGCAGTGCTTAAGAAGGTGTTTATCCTTCCCAGTTTTGTAGCCAGAAACCTGGGCCACAGGAACTTGCAATCAGCTCTGTGGTTTATCTTTCTGCCAGAAGACACGGGTGCAAAATACAGGCTACTGGAGCTAACCTTCCAGACCTCTCCACCTCCTGCCATGGCTATCAAATTGCTAGCAAGGCTTAGATCAGAGAGGCTGGGGTGTGAGAAAGATAAAGAGACAATTAGACAGCACAGTTGGTTTAAAGCCATAATGTCACTGCATTTAATAAGAGATCATACTATTATTTTTTTAAATAACTGTAAAAAAAGGACTTTGCAAGCTCAGAAAGAAGGGTATCAGGAGAACAGTGATAAAAGGGTTTCTTGTCCTTGTTTTGATTTTATGTGTTTCGAATTTTCTTTTGAGCATTGAAGCCAACATCTGCCAAAGCATTCCTAAAAAACCTTGTCCACCAGCATGGAAGTCCAACCTTGATGGTTACTCACCTCCTGTTGTAGGCTGCCTTTCACTTGCTAGAGGTGAGTAAAAGCTTTTGACCCACATTAAACCCGAGGGCAACTCTTTACTGAGGTCCAGCTATCGCTACCAGTGTTTGGCAGCACTCTGCCCCTGGGCTGCCTCCCAGCTCAGACTTGTGGAGAGATGTAGAAAAATCATCAAGCTTAACTTTACCATCTCCACCTGTGTGGTGGGAACAGCACTGTTCCTCACAGGATCGCTGTAATAAAAACTATGAAAGGCTTTCCAGAGCCCAAGAAACACCAGAGAATCTTGGCTGCCTACCTCCTGCTGTTTCCCATCTTACTTCCTAGCAGGTTACTCAGCCCTCCTGCTATGCCAGTATAGGGGATAAGTGTCTGCTGTCTCGGGTAAATTGGGTAGCTGAGCTGTCTTAGTGGTGCTGGTAGAGACCACAGGACAAGAACAAAGAGCAGTGAAACTTCTAATGCCCTCCAACAGAAGAGACACAAGAAAAAAAAAGAAAAAGCGGCAATATATTGTTTTTAAGAAAGAAGAACATACCAGAGCTAGTCACTGGGGAGAAGGGCTTTGCATTGTGCCGTCCTTTTGGTTAGATCCTTGGGGCAGAAACCATTCATTTGTAATGGGATTCTTTGAATTCTGAGGCCTGATGTTTTCAGTTCTGGGCTGGAGGACACTGCTGCATTAGTTATTGTTAACAGCAGCCTCATTCACCTTCAGATGTGGGCTCCTAAACTCTCTTGGGCCACAGCAAGCTGACCCAAGGGACTGCATTCCAACTGGGGTTTTGTGCAAGGCACAGCACAGAAAATCCTTGGCCTCTAAACGTTGTCAAAGCAAGAAATAAACACGACTTCAGGTCATTTAGGAGGTGACCTGGGAAAATTAGATGAGGCTAGATTAAGAATATGCAACATGGAGTAAATCTGAAGAATAAAACCATGCTGAGAGACTGGAAACAACACCCAAGTGACACTTCATCCTTCTTGGAGCAAGCTCGATGCAGCACGCTCAGCAACCCACCTGGCTTTCTCATGTTGTGTTCAGTTGGATGTGTGCTGTCCAAATCAACACCCCTTACATAGCAGACTGTATACAAAAGAGTGTAGGACTTTGGCTGTGTGGCAGTCACAGTTTCACTCCAAAAGGCCTTGGAGATGGAATGGAATGTGTCTGTGCTACAGCATGAACAGGCTCTATTTCCCACACAGTAACAGTGTGAGGCTGAAGTGCATCACCACAAAGGTGAGCCTGAGAACAGACTCTGCACATTTCAGGCCATCTGTGAATAAATCCAAGCTTGTACCTCTCCCGAGGGTCATGCTGTACTAACAGCATCCAGTAACGAGAGCAACACACGCTCCCTGCAACTGCAGGCTGCAGATATTGGTAAAGCATTGCTACAAGCCATGAAAAAGCAACTAGGATTTGTGTTGTTCAGGGCGAGTGAGGGCTTTGGAGTAGTTGTACGAAAAAACCAGTGTCAGCCAGACAACCCAGCTGGTTCTGACTGGCAGCTCCAAGAGGAAATTAAAGTGGCACATGTTGCTCCTGATTTAGACCAACCTGCATCAACTTGCCAGCCTGTCTTTCAGAAATGTTTAATCCTTCAGTATTTCAGTAAGCTTCTGAGGGTGCTTCTAGGAGGAAAAACGGAGCTTACCAATTCAGAGAATACTAGTTTTCACCCCCAACATGTTATTGCTGGAGGCAAGAGAGATACAGTGATGTAAGAGCTCTTGAGTCCAGAAGAAGAGCCAGCCTTTACACAGAACAACTAAATTTTAGGTAAGCTTGTCTTCAAGTGCAAGCATAGTGATACCAAGAGTGTTTCATAGCATGTCTAAGAACTGTTTAGTGCTATAATGCTATAGATTGGGATTTTTGCTTTCTCAAGAAGTAGTGAAAAATGTCAGTACTGAATGGAGGAAGGAGTTAGAGTCTGTCAGAACTGACAGTGAAATCTGATGGCTGAAGTCCATTGCAGGAGAGGACACCAGCAGTGATATTTGATGTACGAGCAGTAGCCTGGCCAGGAGCTAGAGAGACTGTCAAATATGGGCATGGTGCTGCAGTCACAAATAGCATGGAGATGTGGTAGATGCATTTTGGACCAGCTACTGTCTTTGGGTCATATGAAGTGTGTCTGGTGGTCTGCCAGATCAGGTTGGGTTAATGGGTGTAAGGATGCACTTGGCAGCTGAGAGCAGAGGTACCAATGGGCTCCAGAGGGCCTAGTTTTGCAGCTGAACTTCTGTGCTCACAGCCAAAAGCCACATCTTTGCAGAGACTAGGGCTGGAAGGGAACCGACTTTGCTTTACTTGCTTGCCAAGAGCCAAGTTCAGGTCCTCAGAGCTCTACAGTGCTCTTGCTCCAGCTGATGACTTCATGAACACCTAGTGCTGGGAGGAACACAGCTCCCTGCACAGCCTTAAACTCAGTGTTTCCCTGCATATGCAATGACATCATTGCCACCTGAGGGCCCAAACTCTGGTCTTGGCAGGTAAAAGCCTTTTGGGTCAACTTACATTTGGGTTCTTGCTCTCAATGCATATTTATGTAATGATTGCTGGATGGCTGTAATTAAATGACTGTAAAGCACTACCTAAAACGCACCAGTAATAAATTCTTAATAGTTGATGCTATAACAAGCAGTTACACAAAAAAATATATCGTAACCTGCAGATTGTTAACAGTGTCTGGGTCTGTTTAATGCTCAGCTTTAAATAGTTACAATGCACACTATTAAAAGGGCATGTAAAATTTGTAACTAGTAAATAAAAAGTCCAATTCAGAAACAAAATATACTCAAGCTTCAGTGGTGAAGAAGCCACGGAAGAGCTTGGGGTGGATAAACTATCTCTCATCTCTACAATCTTCTGGTGGTGCTACCTATCAGCCATGGTTTCTGTAAAGCATACTCCATGTACATTCCTCTGCCTGGTACAGATTCTGTGCATGACTCTGTCCTGGCTCATAAACATGGTTAGGATCGCACTTATATTACAAATATGCCACTAGGTACAGCAACCCATGGTTTTTCATTTTGTGAGGAAGGGATGGGCCAAGGAAAATTAATTTTGCTGCTCATATTTTTCACTTCTCTTATCCATTCAAAGCTGCTGTGTGGGCAATAACTCTACAGAGTTGGTTTCCCATGGCTAAAGAATAAAATAAACATACATTTAAGACCCAGAAGAGTTAACAAAATCAGCAGGTGGCCGGGTTTTGCACACTTGGTATAACATTGCTGCACATCAAAGGATGGCTGAGTCTGTCTAGCCACTGTCAGGAACTGCACACATGGTTGGTAAATACAAATGTACTAACCAGCTGATGACAAGAGAATATTTTATACTACAGTCACAGAAAAAAAACTCAGAGGCCACCCTGCCTTGGGGCCTGCATGCTAATGTACATCCTGAAACAGTCAAGACCATCAGGTCTGAGAACTGCAGCCTGGCCCACAGACTTGCTATGAAAAAATTAGCCATTTTTGAGGCTTCTGAGGCCTGGCAATCCATAACATCAGTGGAAACTGTGGTAAATTCATCATCTTTGAGAACCAGGATGGGTTGATTAATTTCTTCCTTACCTTTGAGTAGTGTGTTGCATCAAAAATGTAGCTGCTGATTTGCCTGGATAGCACACGGAGAAATTTTGCTTGGACAGAGGGGAAGCATCACAGTTCCTCTAAAGTCAGGACAGAAAATGTTTGCCAACATAATACTGAGAGGAAGAAAAATCAGATGTTTTTGCCTTTGTGCTGCTCAAGGCTGTTCAGTACAGAGATTTAGTCTGCTCCTCAACACAGGCCTTGTGTGGTCTGTCGAGAGCAAGTCCACCTAATGGATCTTGCCAAGTCCCACCAAGTGGGTACCTTGCCCTAAACATATAGCTGGGTTACACTTGTGGGTCTGGAAGCCTCTACTAATTTTGGAAGTGCTGTTCAGATTACATCCTCCAGCTGCTGGAGAGATTTTCTTACAAACAGTTGGCTACTCAAATACCTTGTGCCTCCCTAGACACTGCCTCTATCTCAGCTTTCAAGTTCAGCCAGCCCTACCTCAGTCATTGCTGTGTTTGATTCATACCATCTATATCTCGTAGTGCTCCTAGCAATTGATAAATTACGACTCCAGTGAGACTATTGGGTTAAACGCTAAGGAAGGAAGAATGATGACAGTAATACTTGTCATTTGTGTGGCCATGTAGCAACACAAAACCCTCTCTCAAACATATGTTATCTTGGAGGAACCTTTCCAGGGGATAGGCTTTCTGAGAAATGTTTATGGCTTTTGAATACCTGATAGGCATGAACTTGACATGACCTACTTGGCCAAGTCCTGGGCTTCAGCCTAGTCTTTTACCACCACAAATCAGTCTATTTGAAGTATAGTCAGACTCATATCTTCCCTGGGATGGCAAGGTTATAGCACATAGCAGCTTGAGAAAACACAAGATGGAGGCTAATTTGTTCTCAGGATTTAAAGACTCAGAAATATCTTTACTTGCGTCATAAGAAAATGGCTATGTTCTACCCATACAGAAAAGCCAATATAGGCCCTGGGATGATTAGTGTATTTGACACTTGATTGAAATGAGGGCATTGACATCCTTATATTATATGCAGGTCCCTCCTTTATCCTGGCATTAGAAAATGCAAGTTAAAGCAGAGGTTGTAAAGGCTTTCTGCTAAATATCCTAGACACAAGAGTTGTTTTTTCTTCCTGATTTACCACAGCACCATGCTGTTGCTTCATCTCAGCCTTTGTACCATCCTCTCAATTTAATCTCATATCAATGTAATGTCAATTTGTCAAATTACAATGACTTTTTCTTTTGTTGTTTAACTAAATATTGTGGAATTGGAGAAATTGGATAAAAGGTGGCATATATTTCCAAGGACTGAGACACCTGTAAAGGAACACCTGTCTCTAAAGGCCTTCTCCTCAGCATGGCACTGAATAGCACTGATTATGTTACAGATAAAGCTTTAGTCATCTTTTTTACTTAATCCCAACCAAAGCATCCACAGTATATGCAGTCCATAGGGGCATTCACTGCTGGGCAGATGGGAATCCTAAACAGTCAGGAAGGAGATGATATCTGGGACCTCTCACAGGATCACTATCCTTTCTTCCTGGGATAGTTTGTACATAAGGAACCGTTGACCTGGCTGCTCTCATAGCCCAACTGCAGCAAAGCCACCAACACATATCAGTCCAGAGGGGTGGCTACAGGTGCAGGCAGGGATGGAGGCACAAACAGCCTGTGTCATACTCTGGGTCACTGCATCATCAGAATGACGTGCTTGCAATAGGCCTCTTTGGTTGCAATCCTCCTGCTACTTGTAATAAAGGAAATTCTATTGCACAGTTCAGATACAATTACAGTTGCAGTACAAACCAATTCAAAATTAATATAAATATAATGGTAAAACTTCTCCTATGTGATTGAATAATTACCATAATACAACTCCAGCATAGCAAAGATCAGGAATGTTTCATGTTATCGTCATTCAGAAACCAGCATTTTAAAATTGTATTGCTCGTTCATACAACACGCATCTCAGAAACAGATCCACTACAAAAAGTCAGTATAGAAGAATTGAGCTGAGAATCATTAAAAACATATTTTTTAAATGAACAGCCATCACATTATTACATATAATAATTTTCCTTTCACACTAAATTTTTTTAATCTATCCATGTTCCGTATAAAACATTACACAAAATTTTAATTGTTTTCTTTAAACATGTGCATTTCAGTAATGACACTTGCATGTATAAATTTAGTGAGTTAAGATGTTAGACTGCTGCCAGAACTGAGCAGTCATTTATTCAGAAAAAAAATTATCTTGTTTTTCTGTTTGTAAGTTTTCTATGGAAAGCTATTATTTTTTCAGTGCATTTATTGTTCAGCATATTAGTTGAATAGTCCTACTGAGGCTTCTTTGCTTTTGAAACATTCACAGCCTGTTAGTTGCAGTTATTTCACATTTGAAATTTGAACTCCAGTCCTTTCTTTTTATTGGATGTGGAGTTTACACAAACTGGTGCTATTCTCCTGTTAAAAAAATGTGACCAGAATGAAGATGAAATAAGTTTTGTATACACCATCAGCAGTTCACATCTGTGTTTCAACAGGAGTAAATTCCTTAGCTATAATACAATATCCATGTGAGCACAAGCTGAAAGTCATCTTAGGATAATTCTGAAGCAGTCCCATCTTATAAAGACCATTATTCCACAACTTTCAATATCCATGTAGCACATAGTACCTCCTTTTGCCCAGCCTACACAGTTATGTTCCCTTCTAGAAACAATTTTAACAAAACAAAACAAAACAGTCTTTGAAGGAGCACTTTTCCTTAGGTGCACTGTACGTCACAGTTATCTCCCCAGCTCCTGTGAGGCTTAGGAAAGCAAGGCTGACAGCAGCCTTCAGTCCTCTGAGGTAATAGGAAAATCAAAGTATTTATACAGTGGACAGGGCAAGAGAAAAGGATAACAGGCAGTACTGAATAAGAAAAAAACAAAACAGTTTAAAGCGACTTTACAAGGAGTGAGAAGTGCCCTAGAGTGGTCATTAAGCCACACTGCAAGGAATTAGGTACATCAAAAAAGGGGAACATTTGCTGCAGATATTATGAGGTGGGAAGGATTGGAGGAGGGCTGTTATTCTTGAAAGTACTTAATGAACTGGTGGATGGCCCTGTGATCAGGGTACAGGAAATCCAAGTCCCATTTCTGCTGCAGACCTCCTGTGTGGGATCAGAGAAGTGTCCAAAATCACCAGCAGCGGACTGGCAGAGCTGGCACAGGGGACACTGGGGTGGCCAGTGTCAAAGCTGCGATCAAAATCAATGGGAGATGCCTGTTCCAGTAGGGAATTCCTCCATGCCTCCTCTTGCATAAAGCCATCCAAAATGGGCAAGAACATCTGCTTTTCTTTTCACAGTAAAAGCTGACACTGGAGGAGATATGCATGTTTGGGAGGGGAGCACATTCCACAGTGGAGCTCTTTGTAATGCTCTTGTAACAATACAAGACCATTCTGGGAACATCACTTGGTGAAAACTTACTGTATCCAAGAAGCCAAAGCTGCCATGAAGGTGGCAGAAGAAGGTGTACTGAAATAACAGAGGACTCCTCCTGGCAACTGGGTGGCAAGGCAGATCACCCCATGTGCATGGCAGAAGGATGACTTGTAGGGGCCACCTTCTGTGGGCTAACTCTGACACTTCCGTCCTTCTTTTCTATGGATATTTCAGGGAATTAGTTGCTCCATCTGCCCTTCAGCAAAGCACTGTATTACTATGAAGGTGCAATGAGCTCCCAAAGCAGGCTAGCCTTCAGATCCTCTTGCTTGGTCTTTTTGCATGCAAAAACAAAATTACACCAAAATGTGAACTTACGGCTAGAGAAGATACCTGGATGGGAAACTAGGAGAGCATTTCACCACAGCTGGTGTTTGAAAAGAAATCATCAGTGAAGGTGCTTGAACTTAAAAACCCATTTGTTAACGATAGATATGTTCAGCAGAAAGATCCAAGATTTCAGTTTTGCTGTCCTGGACTGTTTTACCCCAAACCACCCCTCAAATCATTTATGTAGAAGACATGCTTCAGGCAGTGCCAGAGCAAGACTTTGACTCACTGAGTACAACTTCAACCATGTCCAAGACAGGTGCTTCTGTTTTAAGGCTCATGAGTTGACAGATTTCCTACTATCTATGTAATGCAGATGTTTGGCTCATTTTTAGAACATACCAAAAAAAGTTCAATTTTTTCTTAGAACAGAACTCTGGGAAAAATATAATTTATATTCCCCTCTTAAAAAATCCTCCTGACAGTTCAAATCTACAGCTAGCGCTGTAGAGGAACCACTATTTCAAAAGAAATGTACCATATGGAAACAGAGTATTTCCAGAGATAAAGTGATGCCTAAAAAAAGTGTTTCTCCTTGTAACTGAAGTACTTACTTTAAGATTAGAAATGGGGTAGTTCATGAAGGGAACAGAGAGGAGAGGAATGCAAATTAAACAACTTATTAAAAAATAATTAATGGTCATATGAATGACAGCTGGAATCACTGTAACTCATCCAGATTTTTCTAACATGAGCATTTGTCATGAGGACAACCAGTATGGCCTGTAAATGCCATTGCAAAGAACCAAACTACTCCTTACAGAGTGTTCCCCATTGAAGTCAACAGTTAATAGCTAACCAGTGAATAAGATTTTGCATGACTTATTCTACTCAGTTGAGATCAGTTTGTTGAGCAAATTAGAAGACAAATCTGATTAAGTATAGATAAGGAAGCCCTAGTTACCTGCTTAAAGGAAAACTTCAGCCTACCAAATTAATACCTTGTTTCTACATCCTTTGAGTAGATACATTTACACAGGATGTTTTCCATAGCATTACCTCTTTCCAAGTGAAAGCACAAGTCTTGTGCTGGCATATCAAGGGCTGGGCTTTTTCACTGTGCTAATAATAGCGTCTAGAATTCCGGACAGTAGTAGAAACTTCCCCATTTCCTATGAAGAAAATAATCTTTAAAAATATAATGAAGTTTTAATCAGCTGTTCGAGAAGGTGAGAGGAAGAAAGGGGGCTGTCAGAAATATCTCTGGCTGGTGGTGAATGTCTGCCCTCCCCTTTCAGGATGGCCTGGGAATCCTTGTGCAGCCAGGACTTACGGCGGCCCAGGATAAGAAGTGCCTCAAGCTGGATGCCTGGCAGTGGGAGCAGCACTGGGACACCATCCCTGGAGGAGCTGCGGCGCCTGCTCTGCACACGCACACACCCCACAGGGCATGTGGATGAAGTCTGGCCAAACCTTTATGTGGGAGACCTGTAAGAGACAGGAAGGGCTGAAGGTTATTGCAACTCTTCCCCCCAAATCTTCCACTCTTTATTTAAAAAAAGAGAGCTAGGCACTAATTTGGGGACCTCTCACAACAGGTCTAAGTGTTGAACAAGACTGAACTGTGCATAGGATGCTATAGCATAGAAAAAATGTATCCTAACTAACTAAGAAGAATACTTCTCCTCTTGGTTTCTACTCCTGCATTAGTGCAGGAGTCACACACTGCAACGGCCCACTGAAGCTGTGGCATTGGTACTTCAGGCAGTCATGCCAGAGCTGGGTGAAACAGGATCAAGCTCATTTTCTCCTCACATTGCCAGATGGCATCAGTCCCTGAACTGATGAATGCTCAGCAGAGGTGACTTGGTGAGAAAGCTCTTGAAATCAGAAAACCCTTAGCTTGTGCAGAAATATCTCCATCACCACCTTTTATCAGCTGAGAACCGTCTAAATGTATGTTTGAAAAAAAATGAGGGAAATCTAAGAGTCAGTTTCTTAACAAGTCACTTCTGTCTCAGAGCATTTTGAGGGACACTTTAGACCTGATCAACCTGTCAGAAAAATAGCCACTACCACTTCCTGCAGTTGTAACAAACTCACCATCAGCAGTGTGTTCTTCCCTGCATTGCAACGCAGCAAGCAAATATAATTCCCCATCTTTCTTCCAGGTATGTCGCTCGTGACAAGGCACAGCTGAGCCGCATGGGCATCTCCCACGTTGTGAATGCTGCTGCCGGGAGATTTCGCATCAACACTGGGCCCAAGTTCTACAACGACTTGCCTGTGGATTACTATGGGGTAGAAGCAGAGGACAACCCAAACTTTGATCTCAGCATTCACTTCTATCCAGTTGCTCAGTACATCAGAGCAGCATTGAATTCCCCAAGAGGTAACTAGACCATCTGTGCATGTTGAATATCTTCTGCATAGCAGACAAGCAGGGCAAGTTATCAAATATTATTTGACATAAACCAACCACCTGCACATGGGTAAGAATGGAGATACCCAAACCAAGTAGCATCCTACCTGCCTCCTGAACTCCTATAGTGAGTGGGAGTTCTCCTGTTTCCCTGAAACAGGGAAGGATGCACTGAACAGGCTTTTAAAAGGGTTCTCCCTATGCCTAGTGTTATTCATCAGTGAAAGACAAAATAGCAAGCGTCCTTTATGACCGACAGGGATACACGGACCTGGAAGGAGGCACATTATTTGATCTTTTCAAATTAGTGATGGGATTTAAAATAAAAGACAAATGCAAGCATCATATTTGAGTAAAAGGATTCAACTAGAATGCTACAATCTGTGCAAGTCCTACAAGCACAGAATAGGGAAGAACTTGCTAGAAAGCAGTTCTGTAGAAGGGAGCTTAACCAACACCACCAGCCAGGAATAATGTCATGCTGTTGTTAGAAAAAGTATAACTTTGAAATAGGAAGACAACCCACAGAATCCTCAGACTCACTAAATACATGCCAGGTACAACACCAGAGGCTTGGGGCTAATGGGGGATCATTACTACTAAGGGCAAGCCTTCACAAAAACAAGTCATTACTGTGCCACAAAACTGTATAGATGCTACTCAAAAGTAAGTGATTTATTAAGAGAACAGTTATACACTCAGCAAACTGTTTTGCTTGCATCATGCTGAGCTCTAATTTCAGTCAGGGTCCTAAAGTACTAACTACCCAGCTTAATTATATGCGTTAGTAGATCTGATCCATACCATACTAGCCGGGAAGGAGAGGCACAGTAACTGCAAGCAGTGTACCTTCATGCTAGGTACCTCTGTGTTTCCTGCTCTTTGGAGGACTTGATCTCTCCTGTTAGAAAATATTTGCCTTTGTGCAACTTAGGGCTGCATTTGGGGAATTTGGATTTTCACCCATTTCTATTACAGCGTATGCTATTTGCAATTGAAGTCATTATTGGCAGTGCTCCAGAGAAAGGTAAGATCCAAATCTGTTCATGTGTGTGTAAAAGCAAAGTTCCAAATCAATTGACAAAAGACAGAAAACAACAGATGAATTGTGGAAGCCACAATAGCAAACAAAACTAGTGCTTTGCAAAATGCATACCGAAAGACTAAGTTATGAATGCAGAACAAGTTACGGCTCAAGGCATATTTATCCCTACTCCCATGCTTTTTAATATTGCTTTACTGAACTCCATATGGAAGCAGGGTTCTGGGAATGGAGACAAGGTGAAATTTAATCATACGCTGTCCAGCTGTTGCTGACATTCATCATTTTGAGGAAAGTGCAACAGTTTAGAAAATATATAAACAAGATGTTCTGGAAGCATAATTTCCTGAGGTACAGAAATTTAGGAGCTAAATACCCATGAGCTGTGCAGGGATGAGACAGGGAGGGAATTTTTACTCACATCATTTAGAAGAAGAAAAAAAATAGTGTTTGTTATAAGCAGTGAAGTTGAACAACAACAAAAAAATGTATCAGGTGACAAGAGGTGTCCATATTCAATACAGGATGTAACGAGGTACTACTGTTTGGTTGAGAAGTCATTTAAGACTGCTGCTTAACTATTACAGGCAAATTCAACCTTTTTTTTTCTTTAGTGGAAATATATTATCCTTTTTACCTAAGAGGATAAGTCAAAGTTAAGGCTGTATGAGGCACAAACATATTTAAAACCATGAATCAAGTACTCATTAGAAGTAGGTAAGAACTATTATTCCGTCGTGCTTGAAAAAAAATTCTGATGCCTTATACCACAAGTCCAGAAAACAACACAGACAGATTTATTCCAAATTTCTACCTTAGTTGAACAGAATATTATCTCTGGTGATGTAAGGAGTTTGTTTTTAAGGCAGTTTCTTAAAACTCTGGTGCCAGAGTGTGAGCAAAAGGAAGCAGTGTGCACTCACTTGCTCCTAACTGGGAGCTGTTCCTGTCGCAGTGGTCAATGGCTGCATCGCACCCTGACTTCCTTCATTATCTTTGTTGCAGAAATTAGGAAATACATGCACTACTATTGCAGCCATGCCATGTAAGCATTATTTTATGATCCCTACTGCCTTGGCTGCCTTTCCTTCAGCACAGCCTGGCTGTTTCTTTGCCCATGTAACAGAGCTGTTTGGGAAGGCTCAGACAAGAGCAAGCAGATGCACAATCTGTCCCCTTCCCTACAAGGAAAAACATGGAGTTGGGAAAGTATTGGCCTTCTCCCTCACGCTCAAGCTCGAAGGACAATACCATGAATATCAATTTTGACCCTTTGCATGGCCACCTGTGCAATTTGCATTTCTCTGGAGTGCAGCTAAATGTAAAGTAAATCAGCAGGGTTTTGTAAAGTCTAACAAAAGGGGGAGGGAAAGAGAACTTGATGAAAGCATGTCATGAAAACTATTAAACTAACACTGTGCTGAGAGAAAGATTCCCGAGTAGAGAGCTTGGCCTTTTATTGACCTCTGAACATGTTTAAAACAGGCAGGTTAAAATCACCCTTTAACATCTTGAAATGGAGACTCTCTCAAAGGCATTTCCCTTTCTCCACTTTACTGGAGCAAATGAAAAGCTAGGCTCCCTCTCCTGTCACCTTCTTGTTGGTGGGAGTTATGAAAGCTGCTTAACTTTGGAGAGAAGGGTCCTCTTGCTTGACTCCATCGTAGGTGCATTACATCAGTCTGACCTCCCACTCTGCAGCAGATGACAGCTCTTACCTGCTCTGAAGGCGTGGGAAGAAGAGACATGCCACTATTTAAAGCTCTCCGTAGGCTTCTTGCTATTTTCAACTGTGACAAAACAGATACTGGATTAATCAAGAAACAGTGGATTCTGCACCTGGCTAAAACCTAACAGGAGATGAGAAAATCGTGGAAAGAGCCCCTAGGGCCCATTAGCCTAGCTGAGCTCTCCCGCTGAGCAGAATACTTCTGCTGGATCCAATGGAGTGAGGGCAGCTGGGACATTCACTATGGGTGACAGATCTGGAGCATCATCTTAAGCCAAGTTGAATCCGTCCTGCAAGAAAGCAAGGGCTAGTTTAGGACATTTAGCTCATTTAATGATGATTAACAAAAGGACAATAAGTTATTATGCATTTTAATGACTGATTTTGTTCAACAACATTGAATTTCCCAAGCTGAATTTGGCCAACAAAGTTGAATGTGCAAACTTTATCCCTAGTGCAAACCCTTTGATGTTAGTAGAGTTACAGCAGGCATGAGCTGGATAGAATATCCATAATCCACTGTTAAAAACCGAGTGTTATTGTTCTGCACAAATCCCAGACAGATGACAGTTATTGTCTGCCTCTGCAAAAAGTAGCTCGAGATGTGTGGTGCAAAATTTCAAATAAGGATTGCAAGATTTAATAATGCCAGAAGCTAAGTGCCCCTACTTCTCAGTTAATCCCGTTATTCCTAAGGGATCCTGTTTCATGTTCAGTGAGAAGGTTGCAACATGGTCCTCTAATGTGGGGCCAGTCCAGCTTCTCTTTACACTGTATGTTGAACCAGATGGGGGTGGGGAAGGCAGAGTTGGAAGATGGCAGCTCATGGCATGGATTCTGTGGTACAGAGATTTTGTTATAACCTCCTGGCCTACCACATGACAGGGGAACATACAACTGCCTCTGTGAATGTTGCTCTCCGTGGCTGTGGTCCAACAGCCACCTAGGAATCCGAGCCTGAGTGCTGGGACATCTCAGCTGTGTCCCATGAGGGGCTGATGGAACGGCTGGAATCGCCCACTGCAGTCAGCCTGTGGAACAGACGTGCTCCAGGCGCTGGTCACATGCAGGATGTCACCGGGGGTTCAGAGTGTCACTTCACCCATTTGCAGCCACTGCTAAGAGACAAGGGTCTGACCTTGTAAACAGAACCAAATAGCAACACAGCTTTTGTTTCCTTACTCAAGTTTAACATTCAATTTGTTTGCTAAAAATAATCACACAGTAAATTCAAATCTGCTTTCATTAGAGCAATTTTACATTAATTAAATCATTTCACATGACTGATTTATCTGCAACAAACAAGTCATTTTATTGTCAGTGTACCAGCATTTATCATAGCCTTTGTTTCACTGTGCACAGAGATTAACAATGTGGAATTCATACTGCACTTGTAGAAGAGATAATATACCTGCATCCTCATGGGAACAAGTGATCAGAGAGCCATGCAGATTAGGATCACGGTCAATACTTGGGGCTTGTCCAGGCTTTTACTGAGACACCTTCTAAAGTTGTTTGCTGATATAGGAGGACTCTTCTGAAGTGCAGATAAGCCAGAGAAACAAGGAAGAAAATACTTTCTGTATTTTCTGTAACAGAAAGAAAATTCTTTCTGGACACCATCTCCTCCCAGACACAGACACAAAACAAGAGAGCCGGTCTGTACAAGCAGGAGCCTGGCATTTGTTCTGCTTTCTGTGCCTCCAACAAAAACACAACAGGCAACATTTAACAGCAGCATCTGTACCTGTGCTCAGCTTGGCCTTCGGTTCAAGACTGCTGGTGGGGCAGAGCATTTTCCAAGGCAGAAGTCTTCATACGGGTGGGGGAAAAAAAAAAGGACTCAGAACATCAAATCTCCTGTCCCCCATCCAGTTTAGATTTAATTTCCAAAATTTAGATTTAATTTCAAAATATATAGTGATGCAAAATCAAATCTAACATCAAGGCCATTTCTTTCTGTTCTTTTCTTGTTTGTTTTTGTCCCTTATGATGCAGTTCAAACTATAAATTCTTTTTCTTTTAGTTGTAGAGTGCTGGTAGGTCAAAAGTTTTCAGACAAAGAAAAACAAACAAAAAAGAGTGGTTCTGATTCCAAGAAAATTTTTCAGAACATTTTGTTCCTTGGCTTCTCTTATTTGAGGTGCACATTTGGGTGATGGATTTCCCATCCCGCCACCACATTGCAGTTAGGCCTCCTGCAAACTACTGAAGCAAAGATTTTTCCAAAAATCTTTTGGCCTAGCCCTATTTGCAGTATTTTTCAAAGTGAAATTGTGCTCCTGATTCCTTTATTCTCCTCTGAAAATCTCAGATCAGGGTTGTTTGGATCTCAAGTGCCTCCTCGGGGGAAGATAATACAGTATACATACCCTCCAAGGTTGGTGGGAAGGCTAACGGAAGTGCAGTACATTGAAAAGGAAGTCTGATGGAAATTCAAATTAGCATTATCTTTTAGCAGGGGTGCAAAACATTTCTCCATATGGCCATAAAAAGCAGGACTTCACTTGCAAAAATTTTCATGAAGTTAATGGAATTGACAGATAGATACAATTTAACTCAAATAAGGGCATCAATATCTCAGTAAATTCTATGAAACTGTATCTGAATGATAAAACAGAACTAGAAACCTGCAAAACTAGACTTACATTGGAAAATCTCTTCCTTCCCTCAAAGGTTTTGATGCCCGGTCCAAGTCTGCTGTCACCAGAGCTGTTTTTGCCACTTCCTTGGAGACTATATTTGTCCCTTTATTCCTACTGAAGACATGTCTATCTTTAGGGCTACACTCGGATTTCTCATGCTGGGATAATGAGAGGTGGCTGTGTCACATACATTGTGGAATTCAACACTTCTCTCAACCTGCTGGCCAGAGCAGGTTTTCACGACACATGCTCACGCTCTCTGAGCATGTGGCTATGCCATCATCATTAGTCAGAACTAGAATGGTTGCTAAATAAATACTCTGTCATAAACAAAATGGGATTTAAGATTAAAAGCTGTGCACGATTAACACCCGGGGAGATGGGGGCAATCAGTCTGAGGTTTTTGTCTGGATCTAGGCTCATCACCAACAAGGATATTTTTGTCTCACTCCATAATAATAGAGAAGTTAAGATGCTGTAAGCACAAACAAAGCAAGGAACTAGCCCTGAAAAGCTGTCCATTCTTTCTACCCCTCCTTACATTTTGCAGAGAAGCAGCATCTGAGATAGTTTATTGCATCTCCAGAGGAAAAAAGCAACATGGGATTGTCGTCACTGATTTTTCATCTTTTCTGGATATAAATTGTACTGCCACTAAGTTGCATTTTGTACAGCTATACAATGAATGAACAAGAGACCACAAAAGTGACAGTCCAAAAAAAAAAAAAAAAAAAAAAAAAAAGGAAAAAAAATTTTATTTAACAT
>VZTI01005243.1:1463762-1620302 GCA_013397865.1 Struthidea cinerea | reverse complement strand
AAAAAAAAAAAAAAAAAAAAAAAGGTAGAAAATACTTTGTTTCAAACTTGTGAAGATTTCCAGTGAAGAATTGTTCTGAAATTTTCATGCTAAAAAGACATTTTCTTCAGCTGCCTTAATGGGAGACAGAACTGTCCATTAGATCGTCAGAAGTTCATATCTGCATCTAATCACTTGTTACTCTAATAATGCTGAGTTGCTGGGCCACAGTCTATGTGAGAAAAATAGATCTGACTGCAGCAAAGGACAAGAGAGCTTGAAAATGTTCATGCATTGTTATAATTGAATAGAACTATTATAGAACAAATGAGTTTCACCCTCAACTAAAAATTTCTCATTGATCTTACCATTTTTGTGAAAGGTGAAGCATTTTACCATACTTACAAGATGCAAATTTTCAGGTTCCAGAATGAGCTCTTTGTTTACATCTAGAGGGAAAGGACTACAAACCTGAATTCTTCCATCTGAGAACAAAATTTCCCTTTAATTAAAAAATTTACGTTCATTTCAAATAAGACCATTTTAAAAAATGTTCATCTCCTTCCTACATGTGTCAGAGTCACTCATTAGAAACCTGGGAGGCAGTTGCAATACAGAATTGAGCTTCTTGGCCTGCTTCTGTTCATGATCACAGCAGGAAAACCAAAAGCAGAGCAGAGGGAAGGAGGGAGTTATACTGCTGGATCCCTGGAAGGTGTTCCCTGAGGCTCACTTATAGCAACAGGGGAAGGATTCATGACGTTACTCTTAATGAACTCCTAATAAAGATGCAAACCTCGCACTGAAATCTCTGGAAAACTGAGAACAGTTAATAAATTGTCTTTCTACTGGTCACTTAATAAACAAGGGAAAATAGAGATGTTAGGGAAGGGCAGTGATTAGTACAGGATAGGCTATAGAAATAAAAATGCTTAAGTGAGCTCTGCAAATGCCATATACAAACAGCTGTTCTTAATGATAACGCCCATTTTCTTCACACAGTTCCAAAAAAGTCTGGGCAGCAGTCAGCTCCCTCAGAAAGCATTTCTGCCCTAAGCAAAGAAGAAAACAGAGCTTGTGGAAAACCAGGAGTGTTCCTGTAACAGCAGTGAACAATCCTGAGCATTGCACTTCTGAAATCCCAAGTTTCCAAGCCCCCTGGTAGTAAGTAACCTGCCAAGGCTGCTTCCCACAGCATGGCCTTCAAGCGTGAACTCTTGAAACTTTGCCAGCAAGTACATCACTCCCAAAACCACACATGAGCAAGCAGGATGGCAGGCTGGGCAGGAGGGATAAGGGTGTGCTGTCAGGCTGACAGCTAAGCTCAAACAAGCGACCATGGATCCTGGAACACAATTACGAATTTTCTATCCCCAGCCAGTAAAAGCCCCGTGTTCCCCAACCAGCGGAGCTGCACCAGGGCTGCTCTGCAGGGCTGCACACACCTGCTTGCCCATCCCCTGTAGCAGCTTCCATCTCTGCTCCCGCACAATAACTCCTACCATGAGGCCTGCTGGCATAATAGCAAATCTCTCTCCTTTTTCCAGGCAAAGTACTGGTTCACTGTGCAATGGGAATCAGTCGGTCTGCAACTCTTGTCCTCGCTTTCTTAATGATCTGTGAAGGTATGTCCCTCACGGCTGCAATTCAGACTGTGCGCTCCCACAGAGGGATCTGCCCCAACTCTGGCTTCCTCCAGCAGCTTCGGGAGTTGGACCTCCAGTTAAGAAGGGGCACAGTCAGAGGAGCAGAGGCCTGCTAGTGCCAAAAAGGTGTGTCTCCTGGCACCAGCCCAAGAGATGCTGCCCTCAGTGAAGAGTGCAAGGATGCTGTCAGGACTGCTCTGTAGCTGCATGGAGAAACTCTGGGGAAAGGCTGAGCATGAGCAAACTGTTAGGAGCTGTTAGGCATGTATTTTTTGGATAAGCCCACTAATTGGAAAGAAAACTAAATAAAGAAGGATTCAAACTGGCAGTTTTGCTCACCTGGGCCTGTTTATTTAAATACCTGTTGGGCAGGGCATAAGGAGCAGTTGGGTTTTCATGGAGAATTAAAAGGCAGCCCAGTCAACTTGAAAAAAATACTTTTTACTTACTTATAATTGCATTTATTTGGCAAGAGGGAAAATGACTAAACTAGTAAAAATAAAAAGAAAGCATGAGGCTTTTAAGCAAATCTTTAACATTTTACATCCAGCTGGCTTAGGGTGAGACTGCAGATTTTGCAAGCTGACATGGTCCTTTGGTCTGACATGGTGACGGTAGTCAGGATCCAATTCAGACCTTGGGCTCCCTCTGTTACAAGCTGTGGAGGCTCTTGCTGGACCTTCACAAGACCTTTTCACTTCATGTCTATGGCAAATACTCAGAACTTAAGGACCATGAAATCCTCAGGAGCCATTTCTGGAGGTCTCAAGCAGACGCTGCACCCTGGGGCCCCGCTCTTGACAGCCTCTCTGCTGGTCAGAGGGAGGAAGGTGTCCCCTTGCACGCATGGAGCAAGGAGCATGCCCGGGGCACACTGCCTGCTGGCACACTGCAGGGCAGGGCAGTGCCAGACAGAAATGTCCTCCTCTTAGCTTGCAACCCGACGCTCAAAATCACATTCCCCAAATTTCCCTGTTTTAATGGAAAGTCAGAACCTAGTGTTGTCATGTCAGAGCAAAATGAGCAATGCCTCTAACAAATCCAAAGCAGCAGCTCTGCATTTCAATTACTCTTTTACGCCCAATTGGCCACATTTAATCTTGTGAAGAACTCGGAGCAGATATTTGCTTCAGTGCAATTACAGCCACATACAGAACATTGGCAAATGCAAACAATATAGAATTTCCACTTGACGGCAGATTAATTTGGTGTGATGTTTTCCCTCGAGAAGTCTTAAAGGCTCTCAGTTCTGAAAGTACCCTGCAGTTTGTATTTATAGCACCATGGATGTTGAATAGAAAGAGGGAAGCATATACTTCTTCTGAACTGAAGTTTCTTTTACCTCCATACATTAAAAATATTAACAGAGCATAGCACACCTTCACTGCATTTCTCATAATGCAATATGGAAACATGATTTCCCTGCAGAGTCTATAGAGGAATTCAGGTGGTGTTTCCACTTTCATAAACATATTAAGTAAAGCATAGCAATGCTACAGACTAATTTCCTCTCAGGGAACAGAGGCACAGGTCTTCCCTCCAGAAAGGGTCCCATCCTCTGAGACTGGAGTAGGCAGTCAGAAGCGAGGTCATAGCTAATGATGGAAAAAATCAGTGAGGTTATAGTTTTCACAGGCCTCTTATTGCTTGCCACAGCAAGGAGATTAGATTTCAGTGAGCATGGTGACTGAACCACTCCTGGCACTTGGGTCTCTTCCACCTTGGTCTGTCTGGGGATTCTTTTTTATTGCAGACCATGCTGAAGCTGTTTTGTGAGTGGTATTTTCAGCTGCCTTACTAACCACTCCCTTCAAGCCTTTCTAACTCAGGCTGTGCCAAGCACTATATTAAAGCACAAGGGGTGTATGAAACACAGCAGTCCAAAGTCTCTGTGCATTGAGCCCGTCAGGACAGGTCATAATTTCCAGTGAGTTGCACATCTGGAAACATATGTGGTTGCAGGGCAGAACTTAAAGTGAACAACTTGTGAGATTGACTGAGCCTAAAGTTACCCCAGCTGAGGCCTGTTGGCCATTGTGTGACTATTTTAGCCAGCCAGGGCAGGCCATAGATTTCCCTGCCATCCATGACTTGCAGCTGGGATCAGTAAATCTGTCTGGAGCTGCAGCCTGCCAGGTAAGCTAGGACACTGGCAGAGCAGGGCTTCTGGCTCTTGTCACCATTACAGGTGTATAGTAGAAGCTTCCTCTTCGACATGGGAAAAAACTCAACTAAACAATAAGAAACAAGAGGTCAGAAACACTGACCCAAAGAGAATAAAGTAAATAACCAATCCCAGGACAAAAAAAAATCCCTTTCTAGAAGTTCCTGAACTACTTTGAGTGCTTCGTATTGCTGTGAAGTTCAGACTGTGAGAGAAGACCCTGTGAGAGGCAGGTCCGCCCATCTCCTTCCAGGTTCTCCACCCTTCAGGAGACAGTGTTCCTAAGCCCACCATTAGCTCCCCTCTCTGTGAGGGCTGCAGCACCACGGAGGTGGCCTGGAGGGGCACAGGGGCAGGCTGCGTATTGATGATGATTAAGCCCTAACCTCTGACCCACGTGTCCTGCACACTGAGGCTTGTTGCCCCTGTGCTTAGTTAAACAAAAGCCTCTTAAAATTGCAGCTGAAATCAAGGCAGAATGAAAACAATATTGGGGTGGTTCCAGGTGTATATTGTGGTATAATTTCAAGATCCAGAGTTGTAAACCACCAGCTCAGCCCAAGAAACGAGGAATAACTTCCTTCCCCGACAGCCACCCTTGCTAACACGAGGTGTTTAGTCCTGGCTGCAGCTGCCCATTTCAGTGCCGCTGAGTCAGCTTAAAGAAGCCCTGCAGGTTTAGTGCCTGTGTGGCACTTGCTCAGTGCCCTGGTTAAATATTTCCTGCCCAAGCCACGTCACTCGAGGCCGCAGGCAGGGTGGAAGCAATCAGAACAGCAGAGATGTTAATGGGCAGAGTGGCAGTGACACCACTACCATTTCCATGAACACCTTTACCCGGTGCAGAGCAAATGCTGAGGTCTATTTATGAACACCTGTCCATTCTGTCCTTATGAAGGAGAAACCTTGAGCACTGTGGTGGACCTGGTATACCTCCCCCACAAAAACCCTGCCAAGGAGGATGGGTGCCTTAGCTAAGACACCAGAAGTTTGCCTAAGCTGCAGCAGGATGTTTGGGGAAAAGCACAACAGGATTGCTCTCCAACCTCCAGAACTGGCAGAAATCATGAGAGGAGTTTTCTCACATGAGATATCTTGCCTTCATCAGCTTTTCCTCTCAGACTTTCAGCAGTGATACAGAGAATATTACCATGAGCATGTCTGCACTCTGTTATTTATCCTTTGGATTTGCGCTTAGGGTTTTATTTGTAAAAAGAAAATGAGACCATAAATCTGCTGTGCAAGGAGCCAAGGGAAGAGAGGACAGAATTTTTCAACAAGTTTCATGCAAAGAGATGGTGCCAAGGACAGGTTTCCCATGGAAAGAAATGCCAGCCAAGATGCTGTCCAGGTACTCACCATGTGTAGCTAAGAGTGTCAGCCTTTCTCTTGCAGGTGCATTGATTCATTCCTCCTTGCACAGGTAGCTTTGGAGTTGCTGCAGTAAGGATGGCCCTACTATGGGAGCATCTTCATCTGTAGTTTTTGTTTCCAGCACACACAGGACCACTCTTCAGGTACAGTGCCCTAAAGAAACCCCCATGCCTGTAAACAAGGGTGGAGGGAAGCAGTCTCGGGGCAGACCCCAGTTCTGCATTACACTGCCCTGTTCCAAGTTAGCCCATGGCTCCAATTCTGCTTTAACCTTGGCACTGCCCACCAAAACCAGGCAACATTCTCCTGCATAGCCCTTTTGCCTAGACCAGATCTGCCCAGCTCCTGCCAGCCTCACCAGAATTGCAAAGAACTGTCAAGTCCACTTGCCAGACTTGATCCTCCTCCCATTGTCTTTTGTCCTGTATTTTTCTGATAACAAGGCTATGGTGTTACTGTGGAAAGGGGCTTCAAAACAGCTTGTGCTTTGCAAATTTACTTCATAGTCTAAGGTTCAAACAGTATGTACAGCTCCTGAAGCCAAGTCAAACAGGAATCTAGGGCCTATGGGACTTCCGACATTTAAGTTTTCTTTAGGCAACAACTATTTTGCTTAGAAACTAGACCCTTGTTCTGTTGCAGGAGGCTGCAGTTTAATAAAGTCAAACAATTTGCTCTTTGCAATGTACTATTTGCAGTACAAGTATCATTGAGTTACACTGCTCCCCCTCACCACTGCCTTCTGGAACCTCAACTGTTTATATACAGACAGCACTCTCAGGAAGCACTCCTAAAAATACCCAGCAATGTTAGCTGAGGATCTGGCTCTGTCTCTCCTCCGTCTGCTTCTGCCTCCATAACATCCTTCCATCATCTTGATGCTCAACAACCCCAGCTGTTCAAGCAAACTTTTTCCTGTTTCATTCTCTAAAAAACTGTCCTTTTCCTTCCTCCTCTGCCAGTAGCCATTCTCCGCCCTGCCACAGAGCAGCTTCTGTGATGTTGCCATGTCATGTCTTATCTAGTGTTTTCTCATTTGATTACTAAGTTAAAGTGAAGCCCATGACAACTTCCCCAAATCTTTGAGCTCTGCCCACTTTTCAGACAACAAGGTGGCAGCAAGTCAGGGTAATAGTACCTGAAAAAGAATAACAACTTTTACTTTACTTTGTAAAGTGGCATCTGAATACTGCAAAACAAGAGGCAGTATTCTCCACGGATTAACTTTTGAAACCACTCTCAGGGAAGTTACTCTGAAGACAAAGGCATCTCCCAGTGGAAATACCATTGCAAATAAAAATATTTTCACAATAGTACAAATAGAAAATCTGCACAGCAAGTCCAGCCAGCTGATAAAAACATCAGTTCTTAAATATCAAATTCAAAAGCAAGACTGGGATTCAGCTCACACTTCTGATCTGTTGCTCAAGGTGTGGGCTGAGCCTCCCCTCACACAAAACATTACTTGTCAAGGAATAGAGTCCCCCAGTTGCTGCAGACTGGTCCTGCTTGTTGCCAGTAATCTTCATGACCACAAAGTTCTTCCAGCACATTAAGGAGACATCCAGCACAAAGTTCATAGCAGCACAAAGGATCTTTGATGCTTCTGTCTGTCCACACATCAGCCATTGAGTTGGATGTTTCTCTTCTGTAGGTGTTCAGCTGACAGATGCTAAAAATGAAAGCTCAATAATTCTGCTGTTGTAGTAGACAAGATCTACTCCTGTGGTTATTCACAGTGTAAAACACTTCTGACAGTTGCTGTTCTACAAACCCCTTTCTAGGAAAACAAAGTATCTAATTCCTCCTAATTCAATAACAATTATAATTCATCAATTCATCTAATATCAAATATCAAAAATGAAATATTCACAAACATTTACAACCAAAATGATCCATCAAAGCCCTTAAGATTGCTTTTGGAATCAACAGCTCTTCAACAAAAATTCTCAAGAAGCACAGAACTGTAAGAAGTGAGACACTGAAAACTTTTGCACCAACATAATTTAGGTTGCTTGCAATGAATAAATAAATAAATCAGTTCTTTACAAAAACCCCACCCACCACTGGAAAACCGTCAGCCAGTGAAGAGTAAGCAAGGAATTATTTGCTCAGCTCTAGTGACAATTGGCTGTTACTAGAGTTATTCTGACACATTGTTTTCAAGAACATCTGTTTCCACTCTGACTCCTTTAACTTTCAGATGTGAAAAACAAAAGCTCATTTTCAAGCCATGTCTCCCATCTTCAATTGGCAACAGTTGCATGATTATGAAGTTATTGTTATGCTGGATGATCTGTTTGTCAGTTTATATTTTCCTATCATATCTATTTTTAGCTATTCATTAGTATTACTTGGAGTCTCTCCTATAAATCTTAAACATTTATAGCACATCTCGACAATTCATCAAATGGAGCCAACCTCCAAGGAAAGGAAACCCAAACCACTTCCCCTGCTCAGCTGAATGAGATTCAGATCCTTGTCTTTTAAACTTGAAACTCAACATTTTCCCATCTGCTCTTTATACACAACAGCCCTTTTGCTCTGCACCAGTATTTTATTCTCCATTCATAACTTTTTACTTCCCTCCAGAGGTTTCCTGGTGCTTTTAGTCTGCTGGACTCATAGAAGACTTGGATTTTGGAGGGTTTCTCCCCCTGCACTCCATTGAAGGGGAAAAATAATCATTCAGCAATGAATGACCACTTTTCATTGCTCATTCACAAGAGAGACACAGCAGGATCCCAGGGCTGGACTCAAAGACAGTTTTCTTTGCTATTCTCACTAGAGGGAGAAACATTTTATCAGAGACTATTCAAACTAAGAATATTTGGAAAATTAAATTTATTCTTTGTTCTATTCACGGACTTGCATTTCCAATCCTCTGTGTGTGTATGTGTAACTACCAAAAAGCTGCACAATTTTTGTGGCTATGGCCGTGCTTGGAGGTACCAGTACATGTGACTTGGCCAGATCACCCATGCAGAGAACATTTCTGAAGGGTTCAATCTATAATGGCCAACAACAAGATGCTTTAAAGAAATAATAACCAGAAGATGTTCCCTAGCCAAGAGTTTTGCAGAAGGAAAATCTACACTGGTGAAGAACTAGCTGCTTCAGCCAGGCAGCACTTGGCTGCAGAGAGAAGCTGTGCCCCAGCTCCTGGATCCTGGGACCAAATACTGTCACAGGCCAGGGAAGACTGCTCTCCTCCTCCTTAGCTGTCCCAGGGAAGTCCCAGCCTTGCACACCCCGCACAGCTGAAGGCTAAGCAACATCTTTCTCAGATGAAACTGTTAATGGTCTGTGTGTAATTAGCTGATACATGACTAGAATACACAACTGATTAAAAATCAGTGACCATCTTTTTCATTTCCTACATACTTGTATTAATCAAAGGAGACATAATATAACAAGAAATGAAAACTGTACCAAGGCAAAGAGTTCTGGCATGCATGTTAGTCTCAGAGTGCTTTTAATTTAAACAGCTCATCTGATCAGGCAGAATAGCAGGATGTGGCTCTTCAGGGAGGTAGGGAGTGCTTGGGAGAAGTCAGTAACACAAAGAAGTATTTAAGTTTTTACAACCAAAATTGTTTTCTATCAGTTCACACCATTCTTCAATTCACCTGATGTCTTTTCCTACTGTCAGTTTTTGGAAGAAAAAAAAATTAATTTATACTCCGTTACACCTCCATGTGGTTACGCGCTGGTTTTACCGTACTATTAACCTCCAGCAAGTCCTCCAGTTTCTAATCCAGCCTGCTTCACACCAGACATACGTCAACTTACCAGCATCTCTGCTATCCCACTTCCTTTTGGTCAGATGTCAAGTACCAGTGCCATACCAGAATGACTGGCCAGCCATCCAAAAGCATTTTAACAGACAAATACTAATACATCTTTCTCAGGCTGGTCATCCAGTCATCCCAATGCTCAGAAATGCTTGCCTGCCAGTAAAGGTACTGGTCTGCTAAAAAATAAAGAAATTAATTTTGGGCTACTTGCGAAAAAAAAATCCTAAAAAACCTATATATTCTAGTAGTTGTCCCATGCAATGTATTGGAAGAGCACTTCTGGAACTCTGTGATTATACTGGCAGAACTTGCATTGGCAGATATTCTGTGCCACAGAATATCAACTTACAATGTAGAACTGACATTTTGAAAAGAGAAAAGCAAACTGTCCAGGCACAATGATTCAGAGATGAGCAATTACAGCAGCAAACCCAAGCAAGTCAAAGAAAGCACCATCATATCAGCATCCCCTCCCCACTCAAACCACTCTTCCCATGAAAAGAAGTATGCCAAATCCCTTACAGTTCTTTCAAATTAAAACACAATTAAACTGAAGATTGACACAAACTACAAGGTTCAAATCCTATCCAGATTTCCCTTAGCACTAGACATTTACAGATCAGGGATCTTAAAAATATATGATGGCAATAGCAGTCTTGGATTGGAATCACAGCTAGACTCAGACACATGCAAATGATCCCTGTATCTACCTAAGCAAGAACTGTATTTCTGCCAGCCCCAGATGTTTAGAACTCTTGTATCACACACATATACACCCTTTCCCATTGTGAGAATGTCTTTATAAAGCATGGGATTTTATTATTTGTCTTAAAGTTCATAGTTTTCATTATTTTCTTGACAAGGGCAATAAACTTAGATTCCTCCTCCTCCTCTTCCCCTGTCAAGGAAAGCTGAGATTCTCTGGTAGATTTAGGAGTACGTACCATGTTACAAGACATGGAAAAAAAGCTACAAGAGTAGAGTCCTCCCACCTGGCACACCATGTCCTAGAGCTAAAGCAGCTGGGAGCATATGCTGTTTCATTGACTTGGCTATGCCTTATAATGAGCAGTGCCAGGGAAGGATGTATACATACATATATATTACAGCATCATCAACACCCTTGACATTGGGACATTCAAGAAATCTTTTCATTTACCAGTGCCTCCACTCCCTGCTCGGTCAGCTCTGGGAAGTAGCAACCCTCTGTGAGCTGTCGGTCACACTAAGATCCCTATTCAAACCAAGATGATTCCCACCAGAAAGTGGAAATTTGACCAGGCCCTGGGTTTTCACATACAAAGTGATGGAACAAATCTGTGTTTCAATTTGAAGGGGATTGTTTCCTAACAGAGCCATAGCAAATCGATTTTTTTTTTAAGCATATGGAAAGACTGTACACTAATACAATTTATTCAAGGCTTTAGTCTTCGGATGGCAGATTTAGCTACATTAGCCCATAAGATGCATGAATTGCTCAATTTTGGAGCTATCCTTTTACCAGTGTTGTATTTACACACTCAGATGAGTGTTCAGCTGCAAAAGCAGAGAGAAAGTTTCATGTCACTAAAAGGTAAAGGTTTTAAGATGAACCACTGCATAGTCCAAAGGAACTCATCTGTAACAATGAAAACATCGTTATTTGGTTTAGTAACGAATAGCATAAATATTCCACAGCATCAGGAAACATAACTCAGAAACAGAAAACACTTGCAATCACAGTTCATGCTAGCAGGATGCAAGAACTTGGCCCCCAACACTGCTGGGACCACGAGCTCACAGCAGGGGCAGGCACCCAGTGTGTGCCGAGCCACCCCTCTGTGCCTGCCCTGAGAGCCTCCTCAGGTGCTCCTGGTCAGCCCCACGGCCCTCAGCACACAAATGACAGTCACATAAATGCAGCAGGATCACAAGAGAGAGACAGGAGAAGGGGGCAGGGCATAGTGGGGACCACAGGAGGACAGAACCCCTGAGTCACTCCCATGAGTTGCAGCTCATCTTGTCCAAAGGCCTGAACTCCCACCAGAGCACAGAGATGCTTCACCCAGGTTGTTTCTTACAACCATTAATATAGACTTGATGCTTTCACTGTCCTGTCATGGCTGCCCAAAGGATTTAGAGCTCAGGCTGAAGACTTTTAGTAATTTCTGCCACAGCAGCATAGCAGGGCTCTGGAGACACTGGCGGTATTTATAGCAGCCTGAAGATTGTACCTCTTCTCACCAGCTGAACCAGTTCCCTGAGCTGACTGCTACAGCTAATTGAGAGAAGACTGTCATGTACCATCAGCTAAATTTACTGCTGGTCCTCAAGATCGAGTTGTGCTGACTGCATTGTGACAGCGGTGTCTAAAGGGAGGTCATCTTCATTTCTACATTTTCTCTCTAGGAACGAGAGTTTCTTCTGTATCTGCACTGCTAGGTTTCTATTTATAGGCTTGAACCCTGTGATGTAATCTTCCTTTTTGTTTCCAAGGAAACACTGTTTGATGTATTCTACTTTCAAGTTTTTATTCCTTTAGGTTTTCCCCCCCTCCACCTGCTCTCTTCCTCTCTCTTTAAAGAGACAAGTCAATAGGTAAAACCTGTATTTATCTCTGGCTTGCCATGTAGTTCTCTTTCTCTAAAACCAGGCTTATTCATAGCACTAAACAATTCAAGACATTTCAAAAATATGCTTGGCAATAATTTTATGCACTGTTTATACATATGACTTTTCTGATCGCAAATGAGCTATAATTGCATTAGGCAGCAACTTCTCTTGATAACTCAATTTTTTCAAAAACCTAATGTCTGCATCTAAGCCCCAAGTCCTCTTTTCCTGCAAAGATTTTTTTAAAATCATCTCAGTGACCATCCAGCCAGTTTTCCCATGGTTTTACTTCTTGAGTAAGTGCTCCTGATGGCCAGTCCTGTCCCCTGGCACTCCCTTTCTGGCAGCAAAGCATCTCCTGACGCCTCTTTCCATGCTCCTTTCTGCCACTGGGCTGTGTTCTCAGGTCTGTGGTGGCGTAGAGGTCATTTTCATTCAAGTGAAAATCCTCTACCTTAATGTTCTTTTAAAATAATTGGTTGTCACTTCACTGTCTGTAAGTCAGGAAAATGCAGAGGACTGAATCCATAATTTATATTGAAATCAGCATTTGTAACAGCTGGAATAAGGTGTGTTGAAAGGATACTTGCACAAATGCAGGTGCTTTGGAGTCTTACTGGAAAAGCAGTGGCTCAAGCTAATAACTTGCCTTAAAATTTTCAGTGTGCTTTTATGTGTACGGCTTGAAAGATGTGGGAGAGACTGGCTGTGTTAACAAGAGACTATTTTAACACAGCAGAAAAATTAAGAGCAGCAATGCTCATAAATGTAGTTGATTAATTGTGACTGAGAAACCTACTCTCATTTTTATTGCTACTGCCTTGTGCCTCTGTGATATAAAAACAATAAATGAGCTGGACTGGTGATATTCTGCTCAAGAGACAACAAAGTAACAGACAAAATTTTTTTTAAGGGCGACCCACTTCAGAACATAGAAGGGCAGGTAAAATTCCAACCTAAAGAAGATGATGTTGACCAAGACCACTCAGTAAGAGTTTCTGTGGTGAAGGGGAGAAAAGGTGTTAAAGCACATGACAGATGTAAAGTCAACAAACTATACAAATTTTATGCTGTCAAGAAAATTATCAAAGTAAACATGGAAATTATCAGTAGTCAGCACCTTGCATTTTGGGTCATGTTATAGACTAATACCCATCAGTTCCTGTATCAGTTCCAAAAAAGGCCAGGCTCTATTTAAAAGGTATGTGATCTTGATTCCGAGCCAACAAGTCCTTCCACAACATCTCTGACTCGGCCACAGGAAAGGATGTGGAATGGGAAGATTACATGATCTAGACCTCTGCCAATATATCTGGATTATTTTCAAAAATTCATCAGAGTGTTTCCTCAAATCCCAAAAATAAGAGTTTCCTACACCCTGTAATCCTACTGGAAGCTGTTCCAGGAAGCCACTTGTCTCCTCCTTCTACCTCCAAAGCTCTCACAGTCAGTTTTTTCCCAGAAGACCACAGTTGTTATCAGGCTGCCATATCTCCTAGTCTGGCCATGATTTAATAACTTGACAACACCGTCTCCCTCCCTAATGGTTACTCAGACTCAAGAACCTGAGTAAAAATCACATTTGACAGGAATGGGAAAAGTAGCAAGCTTCAGGTGTTTGTCACTAGGTTTTGTTAGTTTATTTCTGAAATAGAACATTTCTGGTAGCTGTAATGCAGAGCACATTTCATGGTCTGGCAACGCATTGCTTTAGAGATTGTGGCTCTGTAAAAAAAAGAGCTTTATCAAGTTTGTTTGCTTCTCAAAGACAATCCTTGGCACTGGACAGGTCCAGTTGGGTCTCAGTAAATCAAAAGCTTATTTGATGTCAGTGAAACTGATGCAACTGCTGTTTTGCTCCAGGTTGTCAGAAAGCTTTTTAGTAATCACTTTCAGTCAGAATAGACTCAAATTGTTCTTTCGTGCTGCAAGGGGGAAAAAACAGCAGCTTGCTCTTCCTCAATAATTCCCTCATATTTCATTTTTAATCTCTTAAGCAAATTACAAGTAAAGACCTTTGATGTATGCGCCAAACTCATTCATTTCTCAGTACTTGCTGGACTAGAGAGGATCTCCCGTTCTTATGCATGTGGATGATAATAACAACTTCAAAGCCCCCAGGCATGTGTTAGCTCTCCCCGATTTCCTTTCTAAGTATGCGTTTTGTGGGCCAACACCAGTTAAGAACCATAAGCAGCTGTACTTGAATGCCATCTACTAAGGCAGCCTTGCTGTCTCTCTCATAGTGTAAGAACTCTATTTCTGCTTTGCAGATCTACTCAGTCTGGATTTCGCATTTTTCCTGAAATGGAGTACCTAATTGCCACCGTTTATGGTGTTCTCAGCTTAAAATAGTCTGGAACCTGATCAAACTCAGAACAAAAAGTCATTAAAAGGCACTTGCCCTGAGGAGGTGTGGAGCATTCCTGGTGGATTATGAGGCATTGTTTTGTTGTTGTGGGGTTTCATGATATGAAGTTCACTTGATTACTTCTAGAAGGACGGTAGGTCATAGCCATATGGTACCACAGGACCAGATGTTCCAAGTACAGCAGAACAGCTGCACCTGAGCAGTGGCTGGGCAAACTTCCCCCAGGCTTGCTAAGGAAGAATGAAAAGGGGACATATTTCAGACCAGTTAGCGTTGTAGTTGTCATCATTATTTAGTCTGTCCAACTCATTATCAGAACACTTGGAGGCAAAGAGCATAAAAGAGTTAAAGAGAATATCATATAGTCACATAAATAAGAAAAACCACCACCAGAGACAATTTACATTGGAAAAAAAGAAATAGTTTTGGAAAAGATGTAAAAATTCAGGCTTTCAGCCAAGCTTTATCTAAGGAGGTGGAGTGGGAAGAGTAAATAGATTTTCTCTAGGGCAGAAAATTTATCCTGTAAGTGGGGAGCACAGATTTCATGCAGTTTCCTTTAACGGGTTTGTTACTGACCATGGTCAGTGGAACAGACACCAGACTAATGGCACCACTACAGCAACTCTGGTATTTCCCCATTTGCCCTGCCAGCAAGCCAGAAGCCTGTAGCAAGTGGACTGCAAACATCAATCCAATTTCTGGCTCCCAGCTCTATTTAAGTCTAGATTTGGCACTCCATATACCATGAGATTACTCTGACCTGAAACCTGCTCACAGCATGTCTGGACAATTTTTCTGATCAGAGTTACATACCAAGTATCTACTATTTTTGTTTATTTTTTTAAGTGTGCTGTGCTTAGGAAATAGGTTGGACCACACATTTCTGGAACCTCTGCAGCAATACGTTATTAATGATACAGAGAAGCAGAAGAAAAAAAGCTTCTTATCCCCATGAATAGCAAGAGTAGAAACAGACTGTGGCAGTTTCCCAATTCTCTTGTCAAGAGAATTAGGTGCAATTCTGTGTGTGTTGCTGTGGTAAATTAGGGACAAAACCACTTTGAATTTTGGCAATGCCATTTTCTTTAGAGGTCAGTTTAAACACTAACCAATTGGAGATGCCCATTTTTGGGCCTCAGGAGCACACTGGGATGCCCTACACAACACAGAATGAGGTACTCACTGGGTACTCTTCACTGCATAGGATTCCTCTGGTAGGTCCTCTCCTTGCAGGGCTTCCTCTTAGCACTGACTGAGCAACAGGGGAGTCAGCAGTTTGGGGCCCCCAGCTCTCCCTGCTCCCAGCATTTGTTGGTAAGGGGAGATCACAAGAAAAACCTCATCCTTATTTTCCACATTACTGTGCCTTGGGATCTATACTCCATTTCAACACAGATCTCCCTGAACATTTTTCCTGGTGACAGTGAGAGAAAAAGCAGAACAGTGAACAAAATGCCTTTCAGAGCCCTGGCCCCAGCCTCACCCCACAAGCCCAGGGAGGCTTTTTTGGGACTGGGGTCCTTCCTTCCTAACCCCCAGGGAACTTGCTTAGTCCCTGTCGCACATACACTCTTACAAACACAGCCACTATGCTGGGCTATTAGCCCTGTCATGGACATAGCAAGAGATGCACCGGTCAGTAAATTTGACTCGTATCGGGTCAAATCCAAATTACCCTCTTGGCAATAATGCCTAAGAAGCTCATAAAACAGTATGTCTACTTGTTATATGACTTGGACAAATAACACCAGCCTTTATCTACAAGAGCATTTGCTTACTGAGTAAAAAAAGAAAACCACAAAACATAAAAAAGTAACATACCACAAGTCTATAATTTCTGATGGACCTTTCAGTTTCTCCTATTTTCAGACTTTCAGAAATGATCCTTAACGTGTCAACTTAAAACATTCAGACACTGAAATCCTTGCTCTGTGAAGCAAAGCTGCCCCTTTGATTTGATTTGCAGAATGGCCTCACAAGTCAACATAATTCTGATTCCCCTGCTGATAGCAGCAGCACAACTGACGTCTGGCTGAAATGAAGTAATGAACACAACAGACAGCGCTTATTAAAGAATCAAATAAAACTCTGAATACATCAATCAAAAATAAGCATACAACCAATGTTTTCTGGCAATCTATAGCTGGGAGATGAAGAGGGAAGCACAAACCCAGGCTCAAACAGTAGGTTACTTAGGGCAGCAATTGTCATTTTTGTTTTATGGGTCTGCAGTGCCTGTCTCAGCAGAGCCCCAACCCCAATGGGGGCCATTAAGCAATACTTCAGTACAAAGAGAAATTAAACAAGTAACGCCCAGCGAGATACTCCTGCACGCAAGGTATTGTCAGACAAGTTTTATGTAGTGCTGTATAAATGCCAGTTGACTTCAGCAAGAATTAAGGGCACGCAGCATTTTGTGAGGAGGGTGCAGTCATTTAAAGCATTTCTCTCTATCTGCAGTAATCAAAACAAATTATAGCCAGGCTTGCAACTATATGTCTAGTTTGAAGACTGCTTGTCTGTGTGAGACAGAACCATCTGGATTTACTTTACAGTTAACTTTAAAAATATATATATAAGGTTTTTTAACTTTTGCCAAACAACTGGAAACATAATGGTTTCTGCATGCTGTTAGCATCTCAGTACAGCTGCAAATGTCCATTAGGACAATCTTATATAATTATATACTTATTCTTCCCATGAAATTGTTAAAACCCCAGCTTTTCCAAATAAGAGCATATTTTGTAGTGAAGAGAAAATCTTCCAGTTTACCAGGTTGGAATGGGGGAGGGAAGTCTACTAAAGCAGAACTTTATTCAAAGCTTTTTCTTTAAACTAACATAAAAATTTCAAATCTTAGTGTGTCAGATTTTTCCAACTGTACCTCTAGTGTGGTCTGGCCAGAAATCTACAATTTCTTTCCCTTTTCCTTTTCTTTGTTGAAGAAACTCATTCCTTCTAAGATCTTTTTTAAGGGAAAAAAAAAGCAGCATTTTTTTTTTTACCCTCTTCCCTACCCTTCCCTCTGGATGGGACTTTAGTTCTCATCCTTCCCACAGTTGCATACTCTTGTTCCACAGGAAGTGTCAGTGGCACCTGGGGCCAGTGGGTGACTGCCCCTGGGGACTGATCCCCAGCAGCAGGGATCTGCACACGGAACACAAGCAGGCTGGATGCAGGCAAGGCTCCAGGAATGGGGGGTGTTCTGTGTGTTCAAAGCACCATCATCAGTTTGGCCAACATTTTCAGAAATCACCAATAACACAGCACACATCAGTTTTTAGGAGTCCGAGGTAACAATCCAACTTTCCAGAAGGCAGGTGCTTACCTATTCCAAAATAAGAGCCTTCCTGCTGTGTTTTCTATGTGTCCAGGCTCAAAGCACTCCAAGTCATTAGCCACTCTCAAAACATCTCAGCAGCTAGGATTTTTTAGTTGACAAAAACAAAACTGATGGGAACACAAACAACTAGTCCCAAAAATTGGACACAATCCTGTGCACTGTGCTCTAGGAGGACCCTGTCTGAGCAGGGAGGTTGGACCAGATGACCCACTATGGTTCTTCCAATCTTACCCATTCTGTGACTTTTCCAGGAGGCAAGTGATCTTCTGGAGAGAAGGGAACAAGGGCTCATATTGTTTTGACAGCCATTCAGACAGAAAAATACTTTTTTCAGATGCCTGCCTGAAAATAACAGTATCACAAAACACTGTAATGCTATTGATCTGTCATCAGAAAAACAACCTTGGTCAGAGACAAGCAACAGACCACTGCCCATCCTTGGGGCATACAGACCTCACAGAGCAGCCTCCTCTCACCAGCACTGCCGGTCTGCTGGATCATCTTACCCATGTTACCCATACCAGATCACCTGCAGGGATAAAGATAAAGCAACTGCTGCTAGTTTCTGAGGTCTGTATCTCCTCCTCCACAAAGTTTCTCTGTTATCAGTATAGAATTAATTTGCACAACAACCTTACAAGATAACTTAGAAGTCACAGCAGGTTTCTAGTATCCAAGCTCTTTCTCATTTTAAGAGTGACTGTCTGAGTAATTGGCAGGGAGGATCTTGGTTGCTCCATAATGCAGAAACTTGGCTGGAGTGATGCTGTTAGCATGAAACAGCAGCAGATCCAGTGCTCAGAACTTGAACTGAAACTGTTTATTACTTCACATCTGTACTGCAGCATTAGCCACAGGCCATGACCAAGACTGGCCCTGGTCCTTCTGGGATGAACTTTTATCTTTTAAACAGACAGGGGATGACAAAGGTGATTGAAAGGATTTAAAGCAACATTAAAAATAACTGACAGAGTCAGGAATTTGTGTCCCACTGAAAATTAATGGCAACTACTGTAGGACTTGGATACTTTGCAAAAAAAAGCTCAGGCCACTTGAATCTTTGGTAGGCCACAGGCATTTGCAGTCACAGAAGACTGTTTCTGCTCTTGCAAGACTTGAAAAAGGTTCCACAACAGGTTTCCATCAATAGATGGCTGCTTTTTGCAGGCACTGGTGTGACAGTAGAGAGCACTGTGAGCCGGAAAGATAGGCAAGCAGTGCATGCAGGTCTGCTCAGAGAGATCATTCCCAGGGTGGTCAACTCAACAGGAGGAAAGAGGTCCAGAGACCAAAGGGCTACTTCCAGTACCACATACTTGCCCTGACTGGTCTTTTTGTCTCTTTTTCCCACTCCCAGGCAGAAGGCAACAGATCTGAAGAATTTCTCTTAAGAAATATTAATACTCACAGCTGGATCTTAGGTCACTGCAAGCCTAGCTCCAACAGCACCAAAATCTCCTCCTCCTAATGCTGTTATGCGAGTTGCAGCTCTGAGGCAAGGTTTGCTGCAGAACAAATGCCCATGCAGAGGATGTTGTGTACCAGCTCTCATGTGTGATCCTCGAGCCCTCCATGGCCATGACCATTCACAGCAGACAAAGTACTGGAGTGGAAGAGGTGTGACTCTGTCACTGGGGAATCCAGCTTTGATCTTTGATGAACCTGGCTGTGACTTACCAGGGAAAGTTTTAGGCTTTCTTCAGCAGGAAGGCATGGAGCTCTTTAGGGAAGTAGAGAATTTTTCAAAGGTTGGAGGGTGCACCTCTGCCTCTTTTTGGTGAGCTGTGCTCACGTCACCAGAACTGAGCAGTGCTGAGCACCACGTCGCTCTCTCAGCAAAGAAAGGCATTTCATAAGTCAGATAGGTACTGAAAGTGTTGGCGCTGGAGAAAGCCAAGACAAGAGGTAGGGGAAGGTGGTTTTCTGGTGGTGCACATACAAGAGAAAAGGACCTTGTCAGGATGCCACCTCTCCCATTGCCCATTGTTGTGCCGATGCCAAATCACTTGTGTACAGCATGACAGGAAACAACAGTGCAGTGCTCCTCACCCACATAGCATCGGCCTTGACAAGGGGACAACATCAAAGATGAGGTTTGTTTTATTATAGTCAACATGCAGGTATCATGTTATCTTAGTCATACCAAGACTAGGTAACTAAACTGCCAGGTTTAATGTTTCAGGTCACATCAGGGAATAGTTTTACCAGCAGATGTAAAGATCGTCATTTGGAGTGGGTAGCACTCAAGGTCAGAGTCAGCAAATCCTCCTCTAAAAATAGACTCTAGCTGCAAAGTTAGTAAGGTTTCTTTTGTCGTTCTGCCGCACTTCACAAGACCCAGTTACCTACAGCACCCACCTAAGCTTACAGGTAAGGCTGAGCAATATACATTTCCTGCTGTACTTCTGCTCCTTTTTTCTTCCTTTCATAACCTAGTTTAGTAAAGCTGGGAGAGGACTGAGAACTGGAAAACTTGCCAAGGTAAATATTAATTTCATTAGCTTCTTACAGAGAAAAAAAATATTTAATTATTACAGAGTCAAAAAGGTTTTGAAAGTATAATGTATAATTTTAGAAAACCAAATTTGTCGTGTTACAGAAATCACTTTATAAATTAGGAAATTAGGTGCCAAAAGTGTAATTATCTTGGAGATAATTTCAATTTAAAAGTTAGGAATGAAAACGCTATTTTTTAAGATTTGTATCATCTGTCCCAGAATATTTTGCCTATTCTTCAATAATTGCTCCACCCTCCAGTCAAATCTAGCTTTTCCAATTGAATTGAAATTCTCTCAGATGATGCTGTGTTTTAAGTTTCTTTGGACACTCTCATAATATTTAATAAAATCTCAGCTTAATCTGTTTTCAATTAACCAGTCCAGTCAACAATAAAGAATGAGGGCAAAAATAAGTTTTTAAAAAGTCATATGTGGCTTAGAAATTCGTTGAAATAACTGGTTAGTTTTGAATATTCACAGCAGGAGGGTCTGGGAAATAATTGCACAGAGGCTACAATTATTCTGGTTTTAAGCTGCTTAAAGATGACTGCAATAGATGAACTATTTTACAGTCCATGAATGCTTTAAGCATAAGAATGCAGGGGTAAAATAAAGAAAATGAAGTAAATGAATTTTGGTGAAGACTAGGACAGGGATAGGGAGCACAGGATTGTACTTTTTGCTTAAGTATCCTTCAAGTACCTGGGGAATCCAGTTTTGGAATTTGCTAAATTCTTTGAGGGGTCTTTTAGAGAAATACTTTTTTACAGACTTCTCCATCACAAGAAGTATTTGTAAGAAATTAACCTTTTTGCCCTAGTGTTAGGGAAAACACCCCAACAAAACAAAACGAGACACAATCCCACCCAAGGAGCCTTTGCAGCACCACAGCTCATTGCAGTACCCTGGGGTGCAGCAAGTGTGAGGTTACAGGGGAAGCACACAGCTCTTCATGGCTGCTGCCAGCCTTCGGAGCCTGAGCAAAACAGCACGGGGTGGCATGTCAGGGAGCACCATTTTCAATTCACTAAATCATCTGACAAAGCAAGCTGTTGTTACTGCAGCTGACCGGCTCTCAGCTCAACTGATGTACTTTGAGTTACAAAAAGCTTAGAAACCAAAGCACTGTTTACCCTCCTCCCAAGTGCAAACACTGCTCCAGACATGTGCATTGGCTTCTGCAAAAACTTTCCAGTTTATAAAACAGCCCTCTGCTTAGTCATACTCAAAAAGGGCAAGCACTTTTTCACCCTGAAGGGAGGTATGCATCTGGCATGTGGGCTGGAAATGGAAGAACAGAACATTTCTTAAAAATTCAAGAACTTGCTGAGTAGATCCTCCCTCACTCTTTCTGAAGACTCTCTGTCATTAGAGCCAATTTTTGTCTGCCTTCAGCACTGAGCGAGTGCTTACTTGAAAATGGCTACTAAACTAGATTCAAGTCTTTTGTACATTTTTTGAAAGTGTAGAACTGATATTCTCCATTCTTACCTTCTCTTGGGTCCCTCCCTCTTATACACACTTGTTACAAACATTGTTCCTCCGTGAAGTTCTTATCTAAGGTGGTTATTAAACTGAAAGAAGGAAGTAAATAAAAATAAAACCTTTAGTTTTGCAGCTGACTGGAAGGCAAGAAGGTCTCAGTTTTCACTCCCTGGAAGATAGAAGTCTAGCAACTTTGACGGTGTTGAATTCTGCCTGATAAATAAAAACATTCAAATAACTCGGCCCTCTATCCAACATCAGAAAAGAAAATGGGGGTCATTTCTTAGTAACAAGCTCTTCATGCACAAAAATGATTTCTCAATCAAAATTACAGGGGTTTTTTTCCACTTTTTTGTTCTTCTGCTGAATATAGTGTCCTTGGCAGTAGACTAACTACTTCAGTCTCCAGTTTTGAGGGTCAAACCACCAACTAATTTCAAGGGCACTGTGTTTGTCTCCTACTGCACTGAGATGGGTATAAGGTCCAGTAGATATGTCATCACTCTTGTGGACTCCTCATGAAAGGCTCAGTGCTGATAGGTGGTTTTCTTTCCTTCCCTTGGCATCTTGGGAAAAAACTTCTGATGATACTATGACTCCACTCCTTTTACAGAGCTGACATGAGGAAACAGGTAGGAAGCAAAAACTGAAAGCATCAGAACAGGAATAAGATTAAAATCTGCGTCCACATTTACAAACAGGTTGTATATTTAGGTGTTTGCTAAATGCTGAGAACTTTTGCTTCCCAGCTAAGCCAGATAAATTTGTGATTGCCTGGTATTTTCAAGGAGAAGTAGCTTTTAGACAACTCTGAGTACAAAACCAAGGCTCGTACACTTGTGCACACCAAATTAAATTTAATAAAGCCAGCATCAGAAGCACCACTAGCACAAGTGATCGATGTCATAGGAGCTGGGAGAACTTCCAAGAGCAGGAAACATGGGTGGCAAAGAATTTAAGCTATTCTGCTATATAAATATGGACTTAAGTGGACATTAAGGCAAGGAAGCCCTGTGCTCAGCATGACAGAACAGCTAATACTTCTGAAGGAAAGAGTAAGGAGAATTGTCTTCTCTCCATTTTTCTTCCCACTTTTTACTTGTTTACCCTCTCTCATTGCATATTTGTACCAATGCCACTAGGCTCTGACTTTGAGGAGCTGAAGCTTCAGGCACACAAATACAGCTACAAGCTGGCAGCCAGAGTACGTACGGTTGGGACAACAGCAGTGGTAGAGGACCCCCCTGTGCCAGGGAGGGATGCAGAAAAGGAAGGGATATATAGGCCCTTGCACAGGACAAAGGCAAATGCAGTCCTTGTCTGTGCATGCCTGCTTTTTTTTCTTTTTAAGTCTCTACAGCTGAGTTGGATCTTAACTCCCAGGCATAAATCTTGCCAAATTGTTTGGCATCTTTATACACAGCACTAGGGCTTGCACAGCACATTGAGCCAAAAAAATTAAGAAACATAGTATTTTGTTATGTAGCTAATGACTTATAGCTTTTAGTCTCAAAGTACTCAGAAACTTCCACTACATGTGGAAAACCAGAGTTAGAAATGTAACAGCACCAGCGAGGCTCTGACGCTCACCTCTAGATAAAAAGCTCAGTTTTCCTCCCCCATCTGTGGGATTACCAAACTGTAGAGCTCATGACTGACATTTCCAAAAGCATTAACTTACCCCTACAAATCTTGTGGTGGGATTGGACATCCCTTCAATTGAACGGATTTGAAAATGGGCCACTACATTGTATGACTTCACAGGGCTTTACTGGAAATTTTGGGTTAATTTGAGTAGTTCAAGGGACTCCAAACATGGTGCAGAAAGCAAGTCTTTCACTGCCATATTAGTGCTCCAGCCACTAGGCTGTGTTCATGTTCTGAATTAAACAGCAGATAGACTGGCAGATTTTCCTTTTTTTCCCCCCTTGCACTTTCTTTCCTTCCTCCCTGCTTTGTTAAAAAGAAAATTAAAAAAGCTAAAGAGCTGTTTAAGAAATTCCATCTGGCAGCTGTAGAGTAGATAGTGAACATAAAGAAGAGATTCCTTTGCTGTTCCTAATGCATGCTGCTTATCCAAATTAGCCACACGATTACTTCTACCAATGCAAAACTAGTTTAATGTTTTTTTTCTAGTGCACAGCACTTGAGAATGACTTAAAATGCAGTGTAATTTGCCACAGTGTATGTCCTGAAGTGGCTCACTAATGAAAAGAGGATTAACTCTCCATTATTCTGAATTACCGTTTTGTGAAATCACTAACAATATTTTCATTTATATACATATAACCCAAGGGGGACAAATATTCCAGCCATCCAAGCGATTAACAAATAAAATTTATTAGATAACATGCACTTTGGTCTTATTTATGAAGAGAAAGATTAGGGTATAAAAATGCAGATGAATGGATTTTTATCATCCTTGTTCTGATAATACCCTTAAGTCCATGACAGCAGAACTGGGGAGCGCTGGCAGTTCAGTGCTCTGTGCATACACTGAATCAAGCAGCAGAACCCGCGGGATGTTGGGCTCAGCAGTCAGAATCTCTCAGGCTTGAGCACCTGTCGGGCCCCACCCCCGGGTCCGACCAGCCACCACGGGTGGCACAGAGAGGGAACGGGAAGGTCGCATCAGCTCACGCAGCCTGGCCTTGGCACAGGCCAGCAGAGCGAGAGGGAAGCTGTGCTTTGGGCACAGAGTGGGAGGAGCTGCAGACTGCCTTGCCTCACTGGGAGGGAACTCCTGGCCCCAGATACAGGGCTCTGTTCCTCACTGTGCCCTGAAGCTGGGCTCAAACCTTCCTGCTGGGGAGAACCCCTCTGGGACAAGGGCAGTTCCACAGCCAGCTGACTTTTCATCCCTCCCCCATGAAATAAAAAGGCTCTCCTGAAGCAACACTTCCAGAAGCAAGCAGGGTGCAGAGTTCTTTATGCAAAGGACAAAAGGACAGTCCCTACTCCAGAGAGCTTCCAAATGACCCTGGGATTAGCTCAGTTGGTCAGAGCAAGGTGCTAATAATGCCAGGCTCACAATCTCCATGTGGGCCATTCACTTATGATGTTCCTTGTGGTTCTGTCCAACTCAGACTATTCTGTGATCTAAGGTTGTGTGTCTCCAACACAGTGCAGTGCCACAAAGTGACTGCCAAGCTGGCACAGCACTGATACATCATTCAGCCTGCGCTAACTCATCTATAGCCCAAATGAAGCACCATAAGGGGTGGGAGCCTGCTCCAACAAGCCTGTGCAGAGGTAACCCTGCAATCTGGCTGCCATCTGACTGCACTGGGTGAATGCTCTGCAAGAGATGGTCTCCTCTCCACATTAAGTCTGCCAAAGAAATCTGAGATTTCCCTGCCTGGCCTTGTGCTAAACATTCATCCCATATACCCACAACAGCATTAAGAACAACCACTCCAAAAAAATCCAATCTACTTTTCACTTTTTATTCCAAGAGGGCTGGCCTAGGGAATAGTCTTCCTGGAGGCTCTGTTTGATGTACATAGAACATCTAATATGAGATCAGGTTAGACATCTTTGATTCCTGGGAAGACGCAAGCCCTTCTGCCCCCAACCAAATGCTTCATGACAATTATTTCCAGAGCTGAAGGAGCAAACCAGCCCTTTTTCCCCCTTTCCCCTCCTCCTAGTTAAATTCTGTTACTTCTTACATAGTCTAGAGTCAAATCTGAAATACATGTTTTATTAGAGGAATTTCAACTGATGCTCTCCTGTGCTCGAATTCAATTTAAAAATCCCTGCAGCAGATAACATTGGCAAGGCATAAAAGAACATAGTGTACTTGAAAGTTCAGGGAGCATATGGCTTCTCAGGACAGACAGAAACAAGGATTTCTCAGCAGTGGTCGAGTTTTCAGAATGTTAACCAACCTTCAGACGGGTGTTCCAGTACTACAAACGATTATTTGCAGATGTAATTGCCCTCTTCAGAGGTGTAACAAATCAATGCACTGTGGCCACCAACTGTGATTACTGATTACATTGCTTTCTCTTCTTCCCTTCCTTTCCTCCATCCCATTTTATGGAGCCATGAATAAAAGTAGTCAGTCCTTCAGCATCAAGGCAACAGGCTCTCAGTTAAGATAATTCCTTACTAGACAAATAGCTGTTCTTATCAAGTTCTAGATAACAGCCTAATCACTCCCAAAGTCAGACTGTCTTAGATTTGTATCTCTGACAGACGAATATTATCTACACTACTGAGCCTGCATGTAGAATTAGCATAATTCTGGCATGGGAAGGAAAAAGGCTCTCCCAGGGCCTGGCTACTGGGGCAGAGAGATGGGACTAGGTACTGCACACAGGCATGCAAGACAAGCCCAAGGTAAATTTGCTACAAGCTGGAATTCTCAGAGCCCTTTAAAAATCTCAAGAGAGGACCACTTAGCTAAACATCATCATCATTTTTTAAGAAGCTTGGCTGAAAGATAGATCCCCTTGCCAGTGAAAGCAAGCCAATTTTTGAACAAAGGTGTACACTTGCCAAACAAAAACTGACTCCACAATCTTACACAGCTTTGGAGTAGGAAAACAGGAATCATTTGGCTTTTTCAAGCTTTGTAGAGAAACAGAACATGACAGGCACAAAAGAGCCCAAACTGAGCAAACAAACCCCATGGGTACATGGGATGTCAGTGAAAAATGGACATCCTGCTTTCAGGAGAGCTCTACAATAGCCACATGAAGGCATTAGCCAGATTTTTGGAATTAAAAGGATGCAAATGTTCAGCAGACAACACAAAAAAATTTTGGGAGCAACTACAGGATTCACTGCCTGCAAGAAAGGTGGATTTTTGGCAGGCTCTACTTGCACACTTCATAAGATCAAGCCCGACTCCACATGTTGTTATAAGTCTCTTTCAAAACCACAAGGTTCAACTTCTCCCTTCAAGGGAATAAGAGACATAAGCAACTGCTACCCTGAGACATCAGAGAGTCCAGGAGGAGAAACCAAAACAGAGCCCACAGGGAGATGCAGCAGATAGGGAATTGCAGCTGGAAACACAGGAAAAAGAAGAGTAGAAGAGAGTAGAACGGTACATGCAACATTCACTTGGATAGACACATTTCATCTCCCTACATTGCTGAAAATCACAAAAGACAAGCCTTTAGGAGAGTCTTAGTTAATGATAAAAAATCCCAACAACTTAAATTTGCACTCAGTTCCCCTAGGTGCTTTAGATCCCTAGGCTGTTAAACCTTCCAAATTCTTACTAGTGGATTTTTCAGGAAACAAATTCCAGGCAGAGACTGAATTTCCATAATCACAAACCTTTGGGTTTTATTCCCACTGCTGGTGAGCTCATCCAACAATATATTCTTCACCTCATTCAGGGGAGGCAGAAATCCAGGTGCAAGTCTGTGTTTGCCACAGAACAGGTTCACCTGTCTCGTGCAATGCTTAATCGTGCCTGGTGCACGCTGCTCCCAGGATCCCACAGCTGGAGCAGGAGTCACTTGCTTTGTGCTTCCTTGGGTTTATGTTCTGTTTTGGTTGCATTCCAGTTTCTTGCACATCCTGAGAGCACTACTCGGTGGACAAGATGTCATCAGGAAGCTGGAATGGTGGGAAGAAAAATGCATACACAGCAGTCAAAGTAGATCCTGATGAGGACTATTGTACCCCAGGGGCATTTGAACTGGAGCGGCTCTTTTGGAAGGGATGCCCAAAGTACACGCACGTCAATGAAGTCTGGCCCAACCTCTACATTGGAGACGAGTAAGTGCACACAGTACCCCCGACGAAGCAGATAGTATACCTGGTACATCTCTACATAGGGGACAACCAAGCTCTGCTAAACACAGCTCACTGACAGAGCAAAGTGTTTGAAACCACTGACAGATGCCAGAGTTCTACAGAGCAATCAGAGCCTGGCGTGGCCCTGACTGTTACTGCTGCTTCAGGAAAGCACAGAGTAAGTGCAGCTGAGTCTGCTGTTAAAGACAGAGTGACAGCTCTGGCTGTGGCACGAGTGTAGGCTGCAGAGGTTGAAGCTCATCATGATCTATTTTTAAATGGTTCATTTCAAGGAGCAATTTGTCATTTATCTGTGAGTCGAAGTCATTCCATAGTTACACTCACAGAAGAGCATGGCCTAGATGTGTTGGCCACACCTTAGGATGGTTTAGGCCAAAAATGTAATTCTTGAAAAGTGACTGAAGAGACAGCTCACCATGCAGTGGTATTTTTGCATTTCCAAGCCTGTGCTTGTGTGCATGGAACACTCTGCATTTCCAAATTGCTCAAGAGATTAAAGCAAACAGAACCCTGAGGAAGGCAAAGCTGCAGAGATGTGTCTCACTGATCAGACCAAGTGTGATTTGGAAAAAAACCAAACCCACAAAACAGACTTGGTTCTGCTGAGCACAGGACTAAACTAGAAACAGCCTATTCCAGGAAGCAGAGATGACTGCCGCAGCAGGAGACATGCCATCAGAAAATCCCCCAACCCAAGCCCTGAGCAGAGCAAGAGAGCTTTTCTTACCCCTTTGGCATTATTGGTCCAATTCCCATTTTCTTCTACATCCTTCACTAACATGACATTTATTTTTACATCATCACTGAAAGACACAAGTAGGAGCCCCACTGGCTCCAAAGTTCTCAATAATTTTTTAAAAGGTCCTAAAATTCATCTGTTGCCAGCTTATAAAAGAGGAAAGATATACAGCTTTGAAAGTTACAAGACTCCTAATATCATCCACCAATTACTTCTGTGGCGCCAGAGGCAACAGAAAGACACAGGAGTTCTGGTCTTGAACCAAGCCAGTGCTCCCACTTCTAGAGATGGGGGTGGGAGAGTATGTGTGTGTGGTGTGGGATAAAAAAACTAAGCCATGGGAACAACCTTTCCAAATGATTCAGGAACAAAAGAAAAGAGGGCTGAGTTTTTCTATCCACATCCTACTCTGCCCCTCCTGTTAGATATTTCTAACTCAAGATTTACCATAGAGAACAGCCTCTCCTGGCATTTATTTCCTACTTCATTGTTTAGAATCACCAGCAGAATTATTCTGAATGTAGTTGTTAGAAAAATTTCCCTCTAATCTCTGTGATGAAGCGCTAAATGTTCCTGCTGAACAAAAGGATCTAACCAGACGAGAAGTCAGTCTCAGCCCAGGACAGCAGTCACTGACTCTTTCCTATAATCTTCCTGTAGCAGTGGCTTCTTACACCTTGTAATTTAGTAAAAGCTAGAAGGCATGACTCTGAATACACCACACACCTAACACTTCATACAAACTAACCAGAGGAACAGAAATACAAGCTTCTTGAGACGTACATAGAGCAACACCCCCTTATGCTGGGCAGTGTGTTTCTGCAGGGGACTGGTCTTAAGTCAGGAGGAAAACCAACAGTGCTTCAAGGGAAAACAAGTCTCCCACATGACAAGACAAAAGAATGAGAAAACCAATGGAGAAGGAAAAACAAGTGAGGAGCAGGTGGGGGGGAACAGAAATAAAACTTCACCAGAAAAGAGAACAACTATTGTCAGCCAGGTAAGGGCAAAATTGACACGGCATAAAATCTGAGAGGAGAACTGGTCTGCAGGCAAGATGCAGCCTTTCACTAACCATAACTAAAATTTGCTTTGAAATAGGCAAAGTTCACAGACCTCTGTATCTTTGCTGAAGCCAGCTCCATATCTTACTCCTGACCAACAGCTTACTCCCTCAGTGTGGCAGGGTTTTTGTATTGTTTTAAGATCTTGCTTTAGAGCTGGTGGCCAAAGAGATGCCATGAGCCATGAACAGATGTTGGGTGTATTTGCATCTTTAGCCATGCTAAATTAAGGTTGATCTTGAAAGAATTTGGTGGAACTCATCAACAAAATCAAATGAACGCACACATGCAGAGTTTATCTTCAGAGCCTCCACATCTGTGCTTCGTTCCTGCCTCCTGCATTTACAAGGTTAACAGCACTTGTGACTGCTTATGGAAATGCTAATTAATTACCCTGACTACGTAATCACATCTTCCTTCTAATGCAATACAGGCTATCAAGGAGCCCTGTGAGGCCACTCCATCCTTTTGTTACAAGGCTTCACTGCAGATGTTGCCCAGAGGCAATGAAATCTCTATGAGCCTGTCAGACCCAGAATAATCAAAGCCTCAAAATATAACATGCTGTGTTCAGCTCCAATTGAAATTTTCCCCCAGCAAGTTCCAAGGGCTTTTAAAGACCAGATACTGGAACTTGTATGACACAGCCCAGTGATAGGCATAAAACACACTTGGCCAAGATTTTGATTCAATTGCTACCAGGATTAGTGTTTGCATGTATCCTCCTCGTATTTGGAAGTTTTCTAAAGGGACAGAAAGCAGCCTTGTCTTTCTCCTTTGTTTCACTGGCCACCTGTTTGCTTGCACAGGCAGTTTTACTGGCTAATCCCAAACCTGCTTGGTTCACCAGGATCACATGGAAAGTCTCTGCCAGTTACTCATCTTGCAGTTTCTTCTTGTAGCTCTTCAGTGATGGCCTTATTACCTGAGATGATGTTTAGGGTTTCACATTTCTGATGTTCAAAGAATATTTCAGCTGAAGACAAAGGCCTCCCAATTTGTTTTCCTCTTGAACATCCACTAGATCTCATTAGGCTTTAAGGCCTGATCACAGTTTCAGGCCTTGCCATGTTCTCAAATTATTCCCAGAGAAAAAGAAGTCTTCTGAAATGTAATTCTTTACAAGTCAAGTATGAAAAATAATTTTCTGGGTATGCAGCTGAACTGAGCTTGCAATTCAGAAAAGCTATGGTCTGTGCCTGTGCTGTGCCATGGCTCATGGTCTTCAGAACTAATGCAGGTAAGGAAGACATATAACTCAAGCCTACAATTTGGAATGCATGATAATTAAGATAAATAACTAAACGCTAAATATATGCTTAACTAAAACTCATTCTCTCCTCTTACATTTCTGCAGAGAAGCAATACAGTACTGCTTTTTCCAAGTGACTAAGTAAAAAGACAATTTACACTAACCTAGAAGAAAACAGATGGGACTCACTCAGGCTAGAAAACAGCTACCTCCCACCATTTAGCATTACAGACTCCTAGCATCTACGCCAGTATTAATCATATAAAAATAGAAGCTAATGCAGATTTAGATTATAACAACATTCTTGAGGACATAGTTTCAACTTGGGTAGAATGAGAATCCGCCAATTGTAACAGCAGTTTAACAATCCAGAAAATCAGATCTTTAACACTGGACAGTAAACCTCAACGCTCCAATGGTTTCCAAGACAAGTAATACTTCCCTGTATAACATCTCTGTCTACCAGTGATTTCTAACATTTGATGAGTGACTGAAGTCAAGACCAGAAACTGACTGACTACAGCACGTGTGCTTGGTGCCCTTGCTGTGTAGAAAGCAGAGCACTATTTCCTCTATGTTGTATCACTTACAAAAACTACATCCACCATTTTGGGCTAGAGGAAAATGAACTACTAAATCTTTTTCTATCCCATATTCTGATGATCCCGTTCAGTATTTTCAGTGCTACCTAAAAAGTCTTTTAATTCACACTGAACAGGAGGTACCCGGAGAAATGGAGCAACACCTCAGAAAGAAAAGGGGATACAATGCTACACTATCTGTAGACTCCCTCAGTGCCGGAGTTACCAAGGAAAATTGGGTCAGTATTATTGGAAATTCTCAACATCTCTCCTCAGGAGGGAGGACTGCCAGATTTTCTTAAGAAAGTGTCAATACTGCCTATATTCAGCAAGCTTCTTTCTGACACTGACCATCTGGTAAATTATCATCCTGCGTTGAGCTTTCCTTTAGCGCTTAAGAAAATGGAAGAGTTTGAGAGAGATGATTCCTCTCCTAGTAACATGTTGCCTCAGATTTCCTAGTGTTTTGTCAATCTGGGTCACATCAATCTGTGGTTTTAACAGTCTATACTGAAACATGTTTGCATTGCACAACCTTTGCATGAAGTTTAAGAGACTTGGTTCTACTTAAAGTTAATAAGCACACCAAGTCATCTGGTTGAGCAGTATCAGCTGTAAGGTGCTGACTTACCTGGGGAGGGAGTTGCTCTGCCCACACCCTCCTGAGGTATTTTGGAGAATTACTTCCCTTCCTTTACGTGTACTTCTGTTTTCCTCATGAGCCACCATATCTTCCCTTTGTTAGCTGTTTTCAATATACTTAATACTGCCTGTGAAGGTGCAGGCTGCAGTGCCTGCAAGTTCTTTTCCCCTCTCTTCCAATTCCATTGATTTGGGCAACTTTCTAACAAGAGCAGCTGGGACTAAAGCTTGTTATGATAGTATTTTTGAAAAGAGAGAGAGGGGATTTGGTACACTGAAGACAGCAACCTGAAAGAAAGCATTCTTTTTCATGTTGTAACTACTTACATTGTTGCTTCCAGAAGGCGGCAGAGTTTGCTGCAGCACTTGCTATTAATCCTATGAAACTTAGCCTTAAAAATGACAGCAGGAACAGTTAAAGTCTCAGGCAAGCCCTCTACTTGCCCTTGCACAATGCAAGAGAGGTAAATAATCTTTTGGGAACCATCTGAAAATGGATGACACTTTTGTCTGGGTCAGTTTCCCTTTTTGGTGAGTCTGTTAGTATCAATATATCCGTATGTGAAAGTGATTTTATCTCCAATTTTTGCCATTGAGGTGGGATTCCCACATCAAAGTACTCCCCCTTGCCTCAGAGCTTTAAAAACATGTTTATGAGTCCATCTGCCCTACAGTAAATGCAGGGTCTGATTCAGCAAAGCACTGAGCTTTTGCTTAACATAGAGAAAAGGACTTCTGGGTATACTTAACTTTTAGCATAAGTTTATGTGCTCTGAACTGAAGAGCTGATGAGCTGTTACACGGGACCAATCTGCCCAGGTCATCTCTTACTAAACTGAATTACACTGATATTTTCCCTGTTATCTCCCACTGCCACACTTCACCTTCCTTGCACAGGAACACATTCAAGGCAGACACTGGAGACCACAGTCGCACCATGTAAAAGGAAATCAAGTGCTAATAGCACAGACGGTGGAGATATGCAAAATGAAAACAATTGCAAGAGTAGCCAAGTGCTTACGGCTTCACCTATACTGGCATTTGCAGCAAACTCATCTTTAAAATGGCTACTTAAAATGCAACCATAATCACAAAAATGGAAGTATTAATTGCAATTTAATAGGCAACAGTAGCACCTGAAGAGGGGACAAGAAAAATGTTGTTAGCTTGACTATTACACTCTGGCAGTGAGCCAACTACAAGGAAAAAAATCTATGCCTTTTCTAGTCAAAAGTGAATTGGAAATAGAGTTATAAATCCTCCAATAAGGTATATGATTCATATACCCCTGAACAATCCCATGCTATTAGTAACCTCAACCAATCAGATATTTTCAGATATTTATGCCTGATTTATTCCTCCCTTTCCTCTAAAATACTGATACCTCAGGCATGGTAAAAAGTGCAAGGAAGACCAAGAGCATTCCCCTCTCCTTGGGGTGTAATCAGAAGTATCATGCATGATGAAACACAACAAACCCCACAGGCTCTGGTTACAGTGTACAGACAGAGGAATGCTTTCACAACAGCATCTACACTGCAGACTCAGCTGAGGGTGGAAAGCAAGCCAGTCCTTCCCACAAAGCCAGAGCTCACTGCTGGCTACGGGCAGTCCAAGCAAACATGTTGAAGGGCACAGTAACATTTCCATTTACAGGCACACAGGTCCCCCATGTGAGGCCTTACCAGGCTGTTTCTTGCTCTATTAACTGGCAACCAACCTGCTGCAAACCCAGCACGACCCCAAGTTTAACTGCCTATACTATGGCAGTGTCAGAGTCTCAGCGCAGGCTATCTCTGCCTGGTAATGTTTATGATCAAAGTACAAAGTACTGGCTGACAGGAGGTAAGAAGCAGATAAACCTGAGCCAGTATGACAAGTGGTGGTCCAGCTGGGCTCTTGGCCTAGATTTTGGGGAAAGATTTTATGAGGAAGAAAAAAGAGGAAAAATTTTCAAAGAACAGTAGGGAAATCTCTTATGAAAATGTAATTATTGAGTGTAAGACTGGGGGGATGGAGAGAAAGACGAAAGAGCTAAAGTACTTTCTAATCTCCATATTAGGTTTGAAACCAAGCACTCTTGCTCTTGAAAAAGACTAAGTGTCACTTCAGCTTTCTTCAAAAAATGCAGATTCCAAAGCCCAAGGCAAGCACCTCTTGCAGTCCAGTGGAACCCTATTTTCTATTACACAACAACTGTTTCTTCATATCTCCACAAAACATTATATATGAGAAACCTCAGGAAAAGCTTTCCATAGATAAAAGTGTCCAGGGTATCTGTCCTCAGAAAAGTGCCGACATCCTCTTTACAGACTGCATGCAATAGCTCAGCGTGCAGATGCAAGAGCCACGTGGCCACAGGACCTGTACTGACCCCGCTCCACTTAGGGCAAGTATTTTAGGTCTTACTTCCACTGACAGGTTCTACAACACCTACACACAGTTTGAGTGATAGCTGTTCCAGTGAAAATGTGGAGAACTTAACAGATTTGAGGGCTCAGCACTGAGCATTCGTTTTCTTGAAGTTTTTCAGATTAGCAGTGTCAGTAGGAAAAAAGAAAATATGCAACCATATTATAAAGAAAACAATTCCATTGGGTAAAGTTCCATTCAGTCCAAAGGGTATTGCAAAATCATTTTGCATATCAAGCACAATTAGAAAGCAGATAGCATTTTAAAGTCAGCCTAGACCAAGCATTGAGGAAAACAGAGCATAAATTCTTCTGTGCCAAAGACAGTGGAGTAGAAAACTTTGCAAGTATTTCCTTGGTACACTTGTAATTTGCTGTTAAAAAAAAAGAAGTTATTTCACAGAAGATGATTTAGCGACATCTGAGCATTTATAATGAGTTTTTGTAACACTATTCAAGGTTGATGCATTGCTGCTTCCAAGTCCATTTCCAGCCCAAGTCGGGAAACAAATGGAGCAAACATCGAGTAACAATGTGCATATTCCCAACCTCCAACAGGTCAAGGGCAAAACAACAGCTAATGCATTTGTGATGCAAAATGATTAAACTGATTAAATAAAAAAGAGGAGCAATAATTCCATTCTGGGCTTCAAATTCCCAGAATGCAGCTACACGCAAGACTGGGAGATGGAACAGGAAGTTCACAGGAGCTCGGCCAGGCTGAGCCAACTGCTTATGCAAGTTACTGAAAGACAGTATCCCTTCTTTCTGAATACCTATTGGAAAACTGAGGCCACCCAACATTGCAAAATCAGATCCTAGGAAATAGAACAAGGCTGTAAGTGTGACGGTCAGAAAAATGCATTAGTTGCACCCACTGTGTCAAAAGGCAATTTCCAATCAAGGAAACAGGAAAATTTGATTTCATATAAATACAAGTGTCAACTGTTAATGACTGCAACCTATTGTTTGACATTGTCCTTGCTCAGAATAACTTCATAATTTAATTCTCATTATATTTATTAGCCTGAGCAGCACTTTCAGAAGCCAAAGTGTAATAGTATCTATGGTCCATCAAAAACTTTGTTTTTCTACTGACCCTAACTGTGCAGTCCTACTTCCTCCTCAGCATGTAGGTTCTCCTTGTGCACGCGTCGCTGACCTGAAGCCCTCAGTCCTACATGGTTTGCAGGATACATGCTTTGGGCCAAGTCTGATGAATGAAAAACACATTTTCTCTGTACCAGCATCAGGGAGGTAAAACAAAGACAGACTTAATTTGAAAGCAGGAACTGTAGCTCACCTCAAGGACATCAAAATGAAGAGTAGTCATTATTCACTGCACCCTTACAGTTCAGCCAGGACATTTAACCTCTTTTATTTTAAGTACTCTCCATCCTTTCAGTGTAGAACTGAAGTGTCTTTGCTGGCAATGTGTACATACAGAGCATACACACCTGAAGGGAATCCTAAGGCACAAACTTCCTGAAAGGAGGGAGAAAAAGGAAAGTCTTTTTCAGTCAGTCACTGCTATAGGAACACAAAAGGAAAGAGTAAGCATTATTTAACATAAGGTGAAGGTGGCAACTCACAGCATTAGCAGCAGGATGCTGCTGCTTCTCTGTCCTCCAGAGTCTACTGAGCTTATTAGGTAGGCATCACCACTCTAAATGAAGCTTTTATTTACTTTTTACATGATCGTATAGGGGATGTGTGACATTATTTCATGGCAAAAACACCACTAATGTCAAGACATTATCACTCCTGACCAGAAAGGAATTTCTGCAGGTCAGTATCTACTCAGAACATCCAATGGTCATGGACTTAATTTAAATTAAGAGCAAGCACAGGTAAAACCTTCAGTATCCATATCCCAGTTAAATGCTCTAATCATTAGGTTCTTGACTGCTCAGAGGGGGGTTTTGACTTAGAGGTTGGAAAGGCAGTCAACTTCAAGCTATTCTGGGCTGTCACCACTAGAATTCCAAAACACAACAGATAGCCCACCACAATGTCCTGTGTGACAGCAGCTACACTTACACATGGAAGTGTTCAGGAAACATTCATGGAGAGAGGTATTTTTGACTGGAAAAAGCTTTTTTACATCATGCAGTAGTTATGTGACAATATATTGGCAGAATAAAGCCTATGCCATTTTTTCTTCTTGTAAAAAGCTTTGTAGTTTTTCTAGTCACTAGTGAAACTTGACAGCTTTTTCAGAACAAAACTTTCCCAAACTAAAAGCTTTCTTTAATGGAAAAAAAAAGTTTTCACATGCCTGACCACAAACTCCGCATTTTTTTTTAATTTCATCCTGCTGGCAAGCACCTACAGTGGGTATTGAGCATACAAATCTAAGCTTTCCTCTCCTATGTGACTTCCCTTGTCCAAGGGAAGAGAGGACAAGAACAAATGAGAACATTTGGCTAAATATGTGACTTGCAGCTTCCTCTGAAGGCTAATATCCAATTTCTATATCTAGTTCTTTTTGCTTTAGGCCTCTGGTTTGACCAAACATGACAGTAAAACGGAGTTGTGATAGGAAGTTGTATTCACAGAAGGGTGGGGGTCTTTTAAAATTCTGTTTATGTATTTTTTTAAGAAATAGAGAAAAACTCAGTAACTTCTTTGGGGGAAGAAGAGCTGCTTTTTGAATCCCAGATTACTTCACTACTCACATATTACTGACTCTTTTATTTATTAGTTCTGCAATATCATTTGATGGGACAGAAGGGGAAAACAGCATTCATGGGTCCTATTTCAAGTTCTGCCACTGATTTCCTTTTCTGACTTCAAATAATTCCTTCTCTGTCTTTCTGTATCTCAAGTTTCTTCTTGTACAAGATGGATAGAAGCCAGTATTGCCTATGTTACAAAGGTAACAGGAAAATAAGTTCATATTAAACATGCTCTAAGGACCTGGGAGAGATAATTAGGAACTCCAAAAAGAATGACAACTCCAAACTCAATGACAATATCTTAAGATCCTTAAAATGGTAAATGATGCATTGTTAAAGCATTATCAGTTTCACTAACATTTAGAACATACCAAGTCAGAGGTTTTCTTAAATTTATTTTCTATTCTTGAATAAGAAGCTTCTTGACTTACATGACAGCTCCTGTTTTAACAGAAAAACTGCACTGGATCGCTACAGCCTTGAGAAGGCGGGATTCACCCACATCCTCAACGCAGCCCAAGGGCAGCGCAACGTGGACACGGGACCAGAATATTACAGCAACATGAGTGTGGAGTACCATGGAGTGGAAGCAGATGATCTCCCCACTTTCAACCTCAGCCAGTTCTTTTATTCAGCTTCCAAATTCATTGATAATGCACTTCAGGATGAAAGAAGTAAGGAGGGTGCTGAAAATGGTTCAAACCAGTATAATATTTACTCCATCTGATTAAAAGCATAGTTCCATGGCATTTAACCTTTTGGGAATGAAACATGTCCAATACAGTTTAACAGAGAATATAAAACTAGTAGTAGGGAACCAGTTTAAGAGAAGACAGTGATATAATTAGGACCCTTCTCACTAATACCACCCCAAGAGCCCCTTACCACTTTTATCAAAGTTCTCATCACAGCTCATATCAAGGGGTCCTGTGTGACAGAGATTTTTTGTTGTTGTTTTGACTCATTCATAAACACATCAGAGACAACTGGACGTTGCATAGGTGCCATGAATTAGCTGTCTTTTCATCCTTTTCCTGATTAATCCCTATCAAGAAAGGTTTAATTAATATTAGTTGCAGAGTGGTGGGAGTAGAACACGAGTGGTCTCAGACATTCCATGCTGTCATTCCACAGCTCCATGCACTGCAGCATTAGATTCTCTATGTAAGTATAGAAACCACCCTTCCTTCCTACTTGACCATCAGATCTACCCCAACCTATAACATTTACCTGTCTGCCATCCTCCAAGCAGCAGGGAACTGATACAGCTCTGACAGCAGTAATCTAGAAACATCTCATTAAAGTGTTTGTAATTTCTCAGCTTGATTACTACAATTCATTATTTGCTGATCTCCAGCAGTGTTCTATCAGAAAGCTTTACACTGATGTGAAGTGCTACAGCCTAGGTCTCACACTAACTTTCAGTATTACTCCTACTCTTTTACCCCACATACTTTAAAAAAAAATCTCAGCAGGATATTTTACCAGAAACCAGTTGAGAAACTTACGACTTTCCTGCTGACCTATAGAGACCTTAATATCAGAGGGTCAGATATCAAGTTTCTAGCCTTGTGTCAGCTTCTGTTCTTGGCTGTCTAGCTCAGCTGTAGGCAGTTACTACCCGACTTGCTTCCAATAGCCAGCCAAGTCTTTACAATTTTACCCTTTCAGCAAGTACAGTCCACACAACAGTCCCTTCCCTTGCTCAGGAGAAAAACCTTGAAAGCAGATCAGTTTTAAAAATCAAAGTCCTAATAGCAGGAGAAACTGCTTCAGGAGCTCACTTGCTTATGAAGAAAGGTTCCCAGCATTTCAAAAAAGTGTGTCTGAAGCACTGCCTTTGGAAAGGAGAGGATAACTAACACACACCCGTGTCTAGCCATGGCTGGAGGCCAGAGGTCAGTGTCAGACTGGAGTAGCTGGAATAAGAAATGCAGACTTCCTCATTCCCACCACACTCCTGTTCCTGTAAGACTTTAGTCTGCTGTACTGAGGTAAAGAAACAAGCACAAGGGAAGCAGCAAGGGCAAGAAAAAAGCCTTGCATCCCAATAAATATTGTAGGAGGAAAGGATGAGATGGGGGAAGTATTAACCTCTTTGTTTCAAAACCATTATCAAAGTCCAGGAAATTCTGAACAGTATCAAGCACCGGCCCAGCACTGGAATACAAAACCAAACTGAAGAGTGACTGTGTGAACTACAAACCAAAAAAAATAAATCTGCACTCAAGTAGATGCTACAAATTGCAGTGATTTCTGTAGCTGTAGTTATTTCTGCCACGTTCGCATGGCTTTTAAACAGGTTAGCTAGGATCTTTTCTGATGAAGACCAATAAAATAAAGAACTACTGTAATACTCATGAAGAAAAAGAGCAAGCTCTTAAATTTCTCATGAGGGAAAAGTAAAATGTATGTAAGTACACCTCTTATCCCAGCCAGAGATATGCATAAAGACACTAAGCACGGCCCAGGAAGACACTGAGGTTTAAAGCATGCCAATAGCTTTCCAATACACATTTACAGAAGAGAATGACTCCAGAAGCTAGACTGAAGTGTGGACTGATGCCTCTTATGGAAGAAAAGACGAAAGGTAACTAGTGCTCTCCTCCAACAACATAAATGCTTTATTTGTGAACGCACATCTAGTGCAGAAATGGGTTCTGCATTTCAAGTGCCAAATGAACAGGCTGTTTTGTGTGCACCTTCCTGGCTGACAAAGAACATCCAGGATTTTGTATGAAGTAACCAAGCACCTATCTCCAGTGGTAGTAACATGGGACTTTAGTGTGTGGTGATAAATACTTCTGACCAGTAACACCTTTACATTGCTTTGCTGCTTTGTATTAGAACTGAGCAAATGCAGAGAGGGAAAGGGGGGAAAAGAAAAAAGCTTCAGCTTGTGTGATCAGAATGTATGTGTTAATGAATTTACTCTGGCTTTATCACGTTCTGGCTGTATCTGGGGTACGACCTTCAGCCAAAGGATCAAATTAATTGAATAGATGTCTTCATATAATGATTTTTGCTGGGAAGATGTTCAATAGTCAATGCTGTTGAGACAAGCTGTCATTCTAATGAGGAAGACCCTCTCTGAAACAGACCAGAAATCTTGGCAATTTGGATGCTGTCAAAACAGTCCTAATTCTGATTTAACATTCAAAATCTTCATGATGGTGAAGAAACTCCCCGGTCAGAACCGTATTTGCAGGGTTTAAGCATGGGCTGATGGATGTAAGAACAGCTATAAGAGTAAGTTTTAGAGGCAAACGCTAATGGATCGCAATTATGCATGCTGTCATTCAGCTGTGAATAAAGTTTTCCCAAAACATGCAATTCAGACCATAGAACAGCTTCAAATTTTTATCAGTGAAGACTGTGTAACATGAAAGGAAGACATTATTTTAAGAAGTTTTTAGGTTTCCTACTAAGCCACAGATTTAATACTCATTCCCTTGGAATTTTAGTTCCTCAGAATGTAGAATAGAGGGGAATGGCATTTTCACTTCACAATAAAATGTCAGGGGAAAAATACACTAAAGAGAGATTTTAAAAGAAAATAAAGTGGGAAGAAGCTTATGAGACAGATACAAGGACCTGAGGCGGTTGACCAAAGACACATCAACATTGATGGCTCCATCTAACTCTGGAAAAGGAGGGCTGCATCTAGACAAATTTTCAAGAAACACAAACCCAAGTCAAGTGAATTAAGTATTTCAGAGACCTGCCACCACCCAGCAGACCTCTGTCTCTGTGCACTGATACTGCCTGTTCTGGCACACCTTGAAGATATAAGTGGTCAGAATCCAAGACTGCAGGAGCAGACTCCCTTTAGGGGAATGAGGGTTCAGAGTGGTCCTTAAGTTAGAATGGAAGAGACTACAAAATAATGCAGAAGGGACATGGCTCTGCAGAAGACTGACAGTGTTCTGCTCTAACAGTTCTGCTCAAGCAGTTGGCGCTTGACTATTGACACAGCAAAGGACAGACTACCTTTTCTTAAAACCAGTGGACATTTCAGAAAATTGTACAGCCATTTTCTGCCTTTGTTAACACAAAATGAAACTACATTTTCTCCTAGATCTCCTGCATTTGCTACCCACACAAAGCAAAGTGTTCCTTGTCCCATCATGTATTTTATCACCTCAACAGCAACACATTTACAAGGTGGGAGGCTCTAAAGAGAAGCACTGAAGGCCTAAACAAATGAGTGTTTTCATCCATTTCAAATATTTGCAATAATAATAGAATGGATTATCATTTTCCAGGAGAGGAAGAGGCACTTTTAGTTATCAGAAGGACTGGAATTTTGCCAAGATGCCTCAAAGACTATCTGCTGGGATTAGGATGCACACTGTAACCATTAATCCTTTAGTGTTGGCAGTTCTTGATGCATCCATTACACAGCAGTGCTACTTGTGCCAAGACATCCTCTTGTGCCTGAAAGCAAAGGAGTTAATCGGCAGGACTCATGGCTTTGCACCCAGCACTTCTCACTAGGCATAGCTAACAGAGATAAACTATTATTGGCCCTGATAGTATGTTCTTTTTTTTTTTTCTCCTGTGGCAATTCTGCTTAGCAGGGTGTTAGAGAGAGTGCTCCAAATCTACTTCCTTCACCAGTTCAACCTTTTGCGAGAACCCCTCGTGGGCTTTGAATCATTTCTGGAAATCTTTTGAAGTGTTTCAAAACCTGTCAATCAGACCTGAACCCACTTACTGTTCTCTTCCTCCACCTCCTCCAGATACTGCTAACACGGAAGGTTCCACTTTGACTTACAACCTTGCTCCTATCCAAAGTCAAGGACTTCCTGCCTCTGGAAGGCCCAAGTTAAACCAGGCAATGTCACCGAGTTAAACTGTGGCATGTTTATTCAGAGATGAAATTCTTGGCAAAGACTCTGCACACACAGGATACAAGATGGGCTCCTACTGCAAGGAGATTATCGTATTAGAACATTCAGATGATGGTGGTGGTGAAACATTACTTTCATTCAACACAACAGGGTGCTAGCCAGAAATTTCTACAGAAGCTTTTCTATAGTGTAAGAGGTGGTTTCTTTCCACTCCCTGGTTATATACCTATGGCCTTTCTTATCCTCTGCCCCCAAAAATGGGCATAAAGTGATGCAATCTAGATCTCAAAGGACATTATTGTCAGAACAAAAAAACAAAATCAAATTTGGTTACTTTTTGTGTCTAGCTAGTAGAACTGAGAAAGGCACCCCCATGCATTCCATTTATTCTCATGGAAGGACGGTGTGAGAGCACACCAAACCCTCCCACACCCTTGTGCTTTGGTCATTATTCCCAAACACAGAATTACATACACAATGTTTGTGAGACATGTAAGACAAGGCTGCAGCAGAGCTTGCTATGGTACTTAATGCAGCCCCCAGGCCTTCTCTGCGAGCTTTGTTCACAAATAAAAAGATACTTGGTTTAGGATTAAATGGATCATCCCTACTGTAGATAGTGTTCAGTTGTAAGATTTACTGCCTCAGTTTTCCCTCATGCGAAAAGAGAGGCTTATAGAGTGCTGGTAAGGGTAATCAAACATCAAACAGAACAGGGCATTACAGAAACCTTCACCGTCAAAAGGAAAGGATTACCCAGTGTCACCTCTGATGGTGTCCCTTTGTTTCCACAGGCAAGGTGCTGGTCCACTGTGTTATGGGCCGCAGCCGCTCAGCCACACTGGTCTTGGCTTACCTGATGATTTACAAGAACATGACAGTGGTGGATGCCATTGAGCAAGTGTCAAGGCACCGCTGCATCTTGCCAAACCGGGGCTTCCTGAAGCAGCTGAGAGAACTGGACATAGCGCTGGCACTGCAGAGGAGGAGCAGCAAGAACAGCCTCCCACCTGCTGACCAGCAGAACAGCTCCACCATCTAGCACTGTCCTAGCACGGCTGTGCTACTGGAAAATAAACTCCATAAAAGGAGGGGAGGGGAAGGTGTATTTAATTTCACAGTCACAAGGATCACTTGTTATTTGCTAGAAAAAAAACCCAAAGTCACTTCAAATACTGTCAAGATGAGAAAGAAGGGAAACCGAATTTAAAACTCATCATCTTAAAAAGTTCCAGCCTTCGCAGAATTCCTTGTTACATCAACAATAATAAGATTTTATTATTTTAAAGCTAAGTTTTTCTCTCTGCAAAAAAATCCAAACATTTACAACACAAAAGCAGGCACAACTTAAAACTCTCTTCTAGTTGAGTACCCCCAAAATCCTGATCCTAAATCAAGCACACAGCCTTTAAAGGAGTGCAGCTAGGCACTCCCGAAGAAATCTTGCAGGAAAAACAATGAATTGTTTAGTCCAGAGTCCTGAAGGGTTTCACAGGAGTTTGCCTTTTTGTGCTGTTTCCTGGCATATCTATTTCTTTTTTCACAGTGATAATCTAGGGCAGCACAGCAGTTAGAGAGCCTCTACATGAGGATCAACTACACCATGAGAACTCGAAACAAGGCAACACCCTTGAGAAGGTCAGATGCATAAGCAGCTACAACGGACAACAATTCAAGGATATACATACACATGACATTTTAGAACTTTCAGTTTTAAATTGCTTAACATGTCCTTCAACTGCCTGAATCATGTCCTTTACATTGTTACGATGAAGTTCAACACTGAACTTGTAGAGTGCCAATACCCCCTAAATAATAATGGATTATAATCAGTTCTAATGAGATTTTAGAAAAGGCAAGAGACACCAATGAAGCCTTTAAAAAAATGTCTCTCAGTGACCTGACTTTCTTCCAGCAGAAGCTGCTGCAGTGCTTCCAGACATTGTTTATATCTATCACTGTCAAATGTTTCCTCCTATCTCAGCTTCAGTCACCTTAATAGGTCATTGTGCTCCTACACAGTTACATTTGTTAATGATTGCATTTGTTGACAGAAGTGGTGCTAATACACTAATGGGGACACCAGACCCACTTTTCTGCCTTAACTTATTCCATTTACCCTATTTGATATAAATTATCACCAACTGTGTTTTGAAACAATGAGAGTTTTGCCAACATTTGATATTCTTAAAATGTATATCAGAGGAGGATCACAATTAAGCCACGTTTACCTTTGCTGCATCTGCAAAAAGGTGAGGTCCTCGCCCTCCCCACCAGAATTTCACCTAATTCAAGGTATCGGGTAGGAGGTATTTGCTCAGTGCCTGAGAGGAATGACCTGGCCATCGAGCACACAGGAGAGTTCTCTTGGTCTTTACCAGCTGACAAAAGACTTTGCAACTTTGGTACAGTATGAACTGTGTAAGTATTGGATACTTGGGGGAAAAAAAAAATACAGGGCAGAAATGTGCCATTGAGAACTGCAAGGATATGCTACAAACCAGAGTTGAGCACAACTTTATACTATTTTTTGTAGATGTTAACAATGCTTCACAGGCTTGGCATCTCTAGTGTGACGGCCTTCCTATTCTTTCACTTCCTTTTGGGGCCCAAAACCCAGTAAATCATTCATCTCCAAGCACTACCTGTAGCCAAGGCTGCAGATACCCATAACACAATGCTTTTGATTTATCATTTGGATTTAACTGCATAATAAACACCTTATCTTTAAATTCTCAGAAAGGCAGACCACATTTAATATAACTAAACTACTGCCAAAAACCAAATTAGATATCACAATGTGAACAATATTCATGATGGAGATACACAAACTCTGGGCAAATTAAGTAGCCCTATACCTGTATTAGGAGGGAAAAAAAAAAACACTGAAAAAAGCCCCAGAAATAATAGGGAACTCAAAGGAAGTAATTTGATATTTCAAAAATAAGCACTCACAATGTGAGTTTAGAGTAAAAATATTTTTGGATGGGGTCCCTCAACTCTTCCTGCCTACTTCCATAGCCCTTCAAATGCACCTTTTCAGACCACCTTATTGTCTACTGCGGTTTAATTCACAGCCCAGACAGAGAACAGTTCTCCCAGCCTTGTGTCAGACAAACCTGCCTTGCATGGCCCTGCTTTCATTTATGCTGGCAGTAAAAGCTGAAATTTTTTTAGCATTTGCTTTAGAGACAGGAATTCTGTACCAAATGATAAACTAAAAGATAGCAAGTATCTGTGATGATTTCCCTTTGTCAAGTTACAGGTTGTCTTCTTTCTTGTATCCTGCATGAGAGCTTGACAACTGCTGTACCTGAAAGAGGACTTGTAATTGATTTACATGCATAATTGATCACCCTCAGCACTACAGAAAATTGCCAGGGCCATTCTTTCTATTTACCATGCTGATATAAATGGAGTTTGTTTCCATCAACCACCCTGCCTGATGGACAAATTAAACAGCTTATAAAACTGAGAGACACACACAGTGATCTAACATGGAAGATGAGTACCTTTAGCAGTCCTTCAATTCTGCTTATATCAGAGATTCTTACAATGTTAGTAAAAAATCAGTTGCATTTTGCCCACAGCTAGGGGATCAGTCAGCCTGAGTGCAACAACACTTACCATTCCTGTCTTTGCTAAAGGGCTGAGTGCAGCTCCCAGGAGCACTGTAATTTGGCAGCTTCCAGATGAAGTATGTCCTGCTCCAAAGACAAGTATCTTTCCTCCAACCAGGTCTTGCCTGAAGGACTCGGCTGGCACAGCTGTGCCAACTAAGTAGTTCTGAAGTAAACATACTTTTCATTTACTTCCCAGCTTTTTTTTTTGCCTACCGTTCTCCCAGAATTAATGGGATTAAATCAGAAACGCAGAAGTTCTGGAACACCTGACTGCCACAAAGTGAGGCAACTCTTGCAAGCTGCTGATCAGCTGATTAAGGAGTGTCAGCAGCACCGACTCCAGCTACAAGCCAGGTCTGCAGGTAACACGCACACAGAACAAGGCAAGTTGATTTCCTTCTTGCCAACCACCAGTGGCATGCAGCATTCTGTAAGTGCATGGCCAAGGAAGCCGCCCACATTTCACAAGAATCATCTATTGCAATTCTGTGAAGAATTTTTTGAAGACAGTAAAAGCAAGAGCTCATTCCCCTCTGGGATGGTGCTAGCTAGAGCACACAGTCAAAACTGACACTGCAATGTGCACACAAGACAGAGAACAAGTACATCTATCAAAGAAAAGACAACCTTCTTATATATCAGAAATTTTAGTGCAGTAATGCAATTCACAGCTAAGCAGTCATTATGGGAAAAGATGCAGGGTAGTCCCTTGTTCTCCTGAAATGAATTCAATTCTGAAATAACAAAATTATATTGGAAACTTGCCTGTTGTGTGCACACTATGCATCATTTCCCAACCAACTTTTAACCCATATATTGTAAATACAGAATTTTAGCAATATGCTGGAGTCAGGATGCTCCATTTCAGGTTAGCAAATACTTGAAATGGTAAGAAGGTCTGATTTGTCTGTATGTTACAGGCTTCGAAACTTGAAACTAAACACCAGCAGATAAAGACCCAGGTGCCTTTTTCATTCACTGTAAAAACACACAAATGAAAAATCACAGAACATAATGCTACTTTGAGATACAATTATTTAACAAAGATAGGGTCCTAGCTAAACACACCTGAAGGCTGCACATAACTGCATTGAGTTCCACTTTCCTTTTCCTAAGCATAAAAAAGGCGAGTTACTTTGTGAAGATGAAAACAAAGTTTAAGTACTATGAATACTCTCTGCCTTCAATCAACAAATTTGACAATGTAAGGGCATGAACCAAGATCTTTGCTGTATTGCTGCTCTCCTTATCAAGTGTTCTGAACTCCTAAAACATGAGTTACTGCAGATTACCATTGGACCAGCAATTTTAGCTCTCATTCAGATTCACTATTTTAGACTGCTGCTCCATTGTATTAAAACTGAACAGGTCATGCACATGAATTTGTAGTATCAGTTTCTTGATTTGGCACCATCACACAGTAATGGTTTTATTTAAAGAAATACACATTTCTTTGACTTTTAGATATATGAAATACTACCTTTAAAGCTGTTTTATATACTGGAATGGGGACACAGTTTTCATTCAAGATGGCCAATCTTTTCACCTTAGCAATCTTTCTGCAGTGACAGTGGCAACATCCACATTAGAAGCATTTTGCAAAACTATCACAAGGATTTTTTTTGGTGTAGATTCACACATACCACATTTGAATTTGTCCACTCCCGAGGTCCACATATAGACAGCCCTCTTGTCTTTAACAGACCTTCTATTCCTAGATGAGAAATGCTCACCTCTGTGTGTATGTTTGTGTGCCCATATACATGCATATCCACAGAACCCATAGATTCAGTGCAGAATTTGCATACTCTGGTCACCCAGCAACAATGACAAAGGAAGAGATTACAATTCTATCATTAACATACAGTTCAAACACCACATCTGTTACTGTCATATATCCTTTTTTTTAGATAGATATATATATATTCACACTTTCTATAGGAAAGAAGTTTCATACATTAAATATTGACAACCTTGTAAGGTATTAAATACATATTTATTCAATATTTTATTAAGATTATTTAAAAAAATAATCTTAGCTATTCTTTATTTGCACAAGGTGTATGCAATTATGATGAGTAACCTACACTTAAAGCTCTAAACAGCCTAATCCAAACCCCACCAACTTCAATGGGCTTTAGATCAAGCATGTGAGAGCACCGTAACAAACACTGTTTCAGGAGGTAATTCCCATGCAACATCAAACTATGACAAGACACAAGAGGCTAAAAATGGCTCATCATAATTTATTTTATGTTAAAATGTACAGCTGGGGGGGGGGGGGTAGTTTTTTGCAGTTTTTATTTTTGTTGCTTGGGTGGGTCTTTTGTGGGTATTTTTTTAAGTGACTGACTAAAAAGATAACAGATAAATACAAGAGTGTCACTGGGTCCTATTTTTACATGTATCAAGCCTCTTCTGTTCGGCCCTTACAGTCACTCTGTACAGGTACAAAGGCTACAAAAAAGGAAGCAATATAAACAGACACAAATAACTTTTGCCTTTTTACATGCGATCTGTAAGCTTAGTTTGAGCTATTCACACGCTACTGCTCTATTTTTTCCCTTAAAAAATAACTCCAATATTTTATAAAGATAGAAAAATCTACAGATGGAATGAAAATGTAAAGTTAGAGGCATTTCCATAAAATAGCAACTTTACACCAAATTCACTACTTTTTTTTTTTTTAAATCCTGCCAAGTATTTGGACATATACGAAAATGTTTCAAAACTTGACAAATAAACACTGAGATGTTTCAATCAACAAAAAAACGTAACAGTTTTTATAAAACAGAAAGCTGCCTTTTTTCCTACCCCAGCCCCAAAGAAACTGGTCACAAAAATGGAAAAGAGTCTCAACTTTACACTAAACATACAGCAATAAAACCCTTTGAACTAACCAAAATGTGAATAGCTTTTGCAGCTTTTTTTTTATTATTTTTACAAGTTTTATAATTAACAAAAATATAGTTCTGGTTTTTTTACCCCTCAAACTAGGGTAACCTAATCAAGGCAAAAAAATTAAGAAATGGCTTACTGTTAAGCACAACACTTGTACAGTACTACAAAATGCACTGTCACTAACAAAGACATTAGCGGCATGCAGAAGTGTCACCTTCAGAAACAAAATAATACAATAAAAGAACTGCTAAAAGGCATTTACATGTGGGGAAAGGAGAAGAAAAAGCTCATGATCCAGTACTGTCTGATAGTTTTGGAGTCTATGTATCCACATTTTTAATGGGAGCAGGCACATAAAATGGCTCTGAACCATCAGCTGCTGTGTAATTGCAGTTCATAGAAAGAGTTCTTCCTTTCCAGAGAACTTCAAGCTCAATGAAATAAACAAAAAATGGAAAACCACCTAATTCCCCCCAAAGAGAAGTTAAATCTCACGATTTTAAAAAAATAAACAAAAAACCCCAAAACAGAACAAAACAAAACCAAAAAAAGAAAAGGAACAAAAAAACCAACAAAGCAAGAAATAAAGAAAAACTTGTATAAGGCTTTCTGCTGCATACAGCTTTTAAATGGTGCCAACAAATGTTTTTGCATTCACACCAATTGCTGGTTTTGAAATCGTACTCTCCGAAGGTATTTGTGCAGATCAATCCCATACACCGGTTTGGTAGTGCGTCTCTCCCACGGGCCTACCTTCTCATGTAGGATCCATTGAGAGACTGTTTGGACATGCCTGTGTTCATGTAGCCGTGGTGGCCCGGAGGAGTGTACATCATGTTACTGTGGGGTGCTGTCTGCATTGGCTGCTGTGCATATGGCTGAGTTCCCATCATTCCCATCTGCATCTGCATAGGGTACTGGGGGGTTTGATTCATATACCCATGATTACTGTGATAGCCACTATTCATCATTGGCTGGGACATACTGTAACCATTCATAGCATTGAGGGTATTCATATTCATGTTCACTGAATTGACGTTATAAGCAGGGGCTGGCATCAAATTTACACTCATGTTCATGCCGCGCTGCATTGTTAAGGTCCGTGCGGGCCCTTGCATGGCCACAGTCTGTGAAGCTCGCCCATATATTTGTGGCTGATGGGCTGCAGCAGCAGGTGGCAGGGGCGTGGATTTGGTTCTTACAGAGACATGACCTTTGCTGGCCATCTGAGTCTGCAGTCTTTGGGTGTGGGATATTCCAATATTCGATGAAGTCATATTACGCTGCAAAAGGGGAGGTGGCAAATTCATGGGAGGAGGAGTAAGGTTGGGGGGAGGGGTCATGGTAGCCTGTGCTTGGGGTCCTCCAGGAACAGCATGTGGAGACTGAGAAAGCTGAACAAGCCCTGTGTTACTTAAGGGGGCAGACAAAGAGGCACTGTTTGCATAGGAAGTTACAGCAGCTGAATGGCTGTAAGGCAAAGAATGATCCATAAGCGTATTAGTTAACTGTTGCAGTTTGGCAAGGCTGAAGGTGGCAGATGGCTGTGAGTAATGCCCTGCTCCGAATTCACTCTGCCCCATTCTTTCATATAATCCAATGTTGGCATTGCTAGTCTCAGGGATTTCAGTCAACTGCATAGGTGGTGTAAAATTAGCAGCCATGCTGCACTGGGACAACTGTTGGTTGCTGCTTGGAGGCCTTTCAACAACACAGCCTTGGGGAGATTTTACATTACAAGTGGGAGGAGAATTGATGTTTGCTTGTTGCATCATACTGCAGCTTCCATTAATGTTAGACATCTGCTGGGTCACTGCACAGCTACTCTGTGTTAGGTTACTAGACGTAAGGCTACTGTACGAGCAACTGTTCTGAGAAGAGTTGTTTCCACAGATACTACTACCCATTGTAGAATCATAACTGCTTGGGTTTTCATAGTTTTCTGTTGTGCTCTCAATACTTCCTAAGTCACTAAATCCACTATCCACAACTTGCTGCGAATGATCAGAAACAGAGGGAACATCCATCATTGGGCTGGTCTCCATGTTCTGTAGAGACGGCACAGAAATGGCACTTTGATCTGGGCTGATCTGAGCATAGCTGTTCTCTAAAGGAGCAACATTTGGACTATTAACAGAACGAACTGACTGGCTGGGATGAGAGTGCACAGATGAAACTGGGCTGCTGTGGTCAGACTGCTGACAGTCATCCAGAGTGGTCATTTGGGGACTTTGGTCGTTGTGGGCATAGTTCTGCAAACTTCTACAGGCCTCTTGAGTCTCTGCACAGTCCTGAAATGTATCTTCATGTTCACTTGTTTCTTGGGTTAGAGACTGTACTGCTTGAACCGTCTCTGAGTCAATCTCCATGGTCTCAGTACTCTCTCCCTTGAAATCGGAATGTAATTCTTCACCAGCTTTTTGGTCCTGGTTGTTGTCTGCATGATCATCATCAGATTCAGGCACTGGGTCTGAATCTGTAGCAAGTTCTTTCTGGTCACTTTCACACTCATCAGCTGCAAGGTCAACACCACAATCCATTAACTCCTCCTGATTTGAATTACCAGTTTGAACATTTACGTCTAAAAAAGATTGCTGGGTTTCCAGCATTTCTTTGAAAGCTTCACCAGGCAATTCCTCTTTCTCCACTTCTGTTGAACCCATGTGACTATCATCTTCATCATCTGCATCATGATCTTCATTGTGAGAAGGCTCTTCATCTTCTTCCTCCTCTTCCTCCTGATCATCCAAATGCACGGACTCCTCTTTTTGCACAAAAACTTCCTCTGCTTTGTCTTTTTCTTGATCTTTTGAATTGATTCCATCTTCTTCTATGCTCCTTTCTTCTTCCCCAGCTTTCATGGTATCATTTTCTTGTTTTTCAAAGGGCTCACTGGGTGGATGCAGAGGTTCAGGTTCTACCTCTTTCACCTCATCATCTGGTGGTGGTAATGCTTCAACAGGTTCTTTAACAGCTTCCTCCGTAACAGCAGGAACTGAACAGGGCTTGTCTTCAGCTACTTCCTTTTGTTCCTCCACCAGCACCTGATAGTCAGGCTCCATGGGAGTCTCGGGTGGAGTGTATAAATTAAGCTTAAAGCCAGGTTTTCTTTCTTTGCTTTGCCTCCATTTAGATGGACCACGCTTAACTCCTTTGGGCCAACCCTGCTTGCTCTTTAAAGGTTCAAGATTGTCTTTAGTGCTTTCTTCCAACACAGCTACATCCTCTGTATTGTCTTTGGGAGGTAATAGAGACAAAAAAAAAAAAAAGTCTTAGCTTGCAGACCAATCAATATTTTCCAATATAAACCTGAAAATAATTTATAAACTCAAAATGTATTAAAAAAACCATGAAACAAGAGTTATAAACAGATCTCAAACCACAGTGGAACGATGTAGTATCTACAGCTCAAACACACTACACAGATATGTTATTGTTTGGTGGCCTTTTAACAGACGCTATCAGAACCACCATTTATACACTAGAAGAATCCCAGAGATTTAAATGACAAGACATGTAAACTAAAGCAAATACTGTCCAAATATTTGATTTTCAACCTTTGGTTTTAGAATGGAAGTATGCCTTCACTTTATATAGACATTGATCTAACATATATTCATCTTTTTTGACAGTAATGACATGCAAGTCTGGAGTTTGCTCTTTGACCATCCTGGAGGACAAGCCATAGTAAATATATAATCATGCTTTAATGTCAACACCGAAAAAAGGTGATTTATTCTAGTACCGTCTCATCGTATCAGATGACATACCATACTGGCAACATATCATGACACGGCTCACAACAGATGATAGAAGGCAAAAGGTAATTAAAATTAAACACAGAGTGTATCAAAAAGCTAAATTAATCCATTGACTATAAAAAAAGGACCCAAATACATCTGCCTCTTTCCTTTCTCCCCAGATACCACTTACATATACTCCAGAAAAAAGGAGAATTACCAAGATATAACATGCTGCACTTGGGAGTGTAATGGCTGCAGTGATCCTTCTGTACTGTGATGATGTGGTCCATGGGCAAATACAAAACATTAGTCTAGTTAAAACAGTGCAAACCTGACCACTGGGGCATAGCTGGAACCTGCTACTATTAGTTTAATTAATTTCTCTTGAGAAGCTGGAAAAAGTGGTAACATTCTAATGTATCACATCACACAAGAGCTGTTTGAAATAGAAATCAGCCCACGATCCCTCAACTGAGGATTGCAAGGATGAAACTTCCCATGCAATTGCAAAAATACTGAAGTAGTACCTACTGGCTTCTTAGAGAAAATACACAGACCTGAGAATCTAGTAATTCATTCTGGAATTAAAACTCATAAGCATAATTTGAGGTCCAGGAGGTCAAGGGAAGAGTGTATGTTCAGAATAGCTCATTAATAGTTTCACTATCCATCCATTAACTTTTCTGACAGGAAATATCCTCGAAATCAAACTAGAAAAGCAGCTTTGAAAGGACACAGTTAAAACTGTCTGTCTCTTTTGTGGGGAAAAAAACCCAGGATCCTAGTGCTGAGGATATATTATTCCACAGAAGCAACAAACATTTCACTGAATTACCAACTATGCTAAATAGAAAGATATTTGTGTAAATCGAATCTTACTTTTTGCTTGTATCCTTTACCACTGATACAAAAACTATATCAGACAACATTCCAGTGCTACCCTTTGCAGTGCTAAGTATGAAATGCCCTGTTGTAGGGACATAAAAGTCTTCACTGCCTCAGACTGGAAAAGATTTGTTTCCTGAACACAAAAAGCAAATTATAATATTATAATAATAACGGCTAAATACATCTCATTAAAAACCAGATTTATGACAAAAATAAACACTTCTTTAGAAGGCCACCCAAAAAAATTAATTTTGTGAAAATATAAGAACATTTTAAGTTTACCTGTACAATTTTCCTCACTCCTGTAACAATTAACATCTTTCTCCTCCTTATTCTGCTCTTCTTCCTCCTGTTTCTGCTGCCCAGGTTGATACTCAAAAGCTTTTCTAATCACAGGCTTCAAGTCATCATCTTCTCCATCCATCTCACAGGTGGGTTCCAGCTGTGGCATGGGACGCTCTTCATCTGAGTTATCAAATGGCTCATTCAACACCTCTGTTGTTTCAGAAATTGTCTCTGTTGTAACACTGCTGTTTATCCTTCTGCGTTTACGGCCCCTTTTCTTTTTCAATATGAAAGGTCTCTGAAAAATAATTCCACAAATAAAACTCTTTCTACATTCCCATTCATTAACTGATTCTGGACATAAATTTTTGTAGAGTGACTTTACAATAATCTGTTTACTCATTCAAAAAAACACTTTACGCTGCACCAAATTCAAAGGTAGACAGAATCTAAAAGTAAAATGTCTAAACAGTTAAAATAGGTATGTATACATATATACAAACCTTTCTGTAAGTGAAAGTGAAGGCTAGAATTTTCTTCATATTGTAGTGTCTTTTACCTTCTTCTGTCAAATACTATTCATAGCACTATTACATAAACTGTACTCAGACATTTTTCCTCTGTAGATTTATAATTCCCCAACAACCTTCACAAGTATCAAAGCTTATTCTTCTACATTTTGGGTTTCTGCTATTTTTGGAAAAGAGTATGTACACAGAAAAATAGATAACATCGAGGAAGTGCACCTCAAGAATCCTACAGTTGGGTGCTATAAAAAAAAGCTGTTCAAGATTTTGTTTTTCTATTATTATACATTCTCAGAGATTTATAGTTACTTTAAAGTAAGCTCACTTAAAGTATAATCAAAGGGACAATCCAATTTCCTAATTCTCACCAGAGACACCTAAATACATGGGCTAAGGTGAGTGCTTTAAAATTTTGGGATTCTTAAGTTTACTCATTTAGGCAACTCAGAGTTGATTTTTCAAAGAAATTAAGAATTATGCAAACATGGCAGTAACCAGAATTTAACATTTAAATTAGAAGAATATGGGTAAAAAAACCCCTTTTGTTTTAACAGCATTTCTTTTGAAAAACAGTATGCCCCTTTTAGGAGTTCCTATAATAAAAAAAACCATAAAAAGACAAACCCCACAAGCTGGACTCCATCTTAATACAAAAAAAAGAAAGAACCATTAAAATATTGAACCAATACCAATGCCAAACAGCAGAGGGCAATGTCTAGTTTAAAAATTAACAGGAAATTCTGATTTTTTTATGTCTAGTATTTTATAGTTCTGTGAAAAAAAAAAATTGGATGGAGTGCAAAAAGGAGAAGAGAGTAGTTAAATGTCCAAATAACACATAAAGGATTAAAACCGTCTAATAAATGTTTGTAAAAAGCCAGATTGTTATTTTGATGATAACGATTTGACTGAAATCAGAGACAAATGACTGAACAAAACCACTGAAGTAACACACCTTTCTTTTCATGGCCAGTGACTGGGGCTTTGTCAGCCGGGGAGGCGAACTCTGTTGATTCTCATCCCCGCCATCCTCCTCACTGCTTTCTTTAGATTGTTCCATGGATTGCCCTCGCTCCCCCACCACTGCCACACTTTCTGGAGATCGCAAATATTTATTTTTAGATTGTACTTTTGCAGGTGATTGCCTACTATTAGTTCTTGTGGAGAATATTTCTTGCTCTTCCTTTTCCCAGCAGCTAGCTTGTTCCATAAGACGCTCAGCCTGAAGGGTTGAGGTTAAAATAACAGGTCACTGAAACAGCACTTACTTAGCCATATCCTTTACATTCTGCTAAACAGTTAAAATAAGTCAACCCTGATTAGCACTGCTGGCTAACCTAGCAACAACATTTCAGCTGAATCATCTAGTTGCTCCTTTACAACAGTTAACAGATAACAAACCAAAGAAGATTGCATTTCATGGGATATTTAGCACTATTAATGATGCAGCGAATTGATTTAAGTCCTTTAGCACTACATTACATGCCCACTGACTGGATCACTTTGAGCAAGTTGAGAACACAAAGAATCGATTGACAGTGCAGCCCCCTGAGCTCTGCACCAAATTTGATCTGATTACATGCTCTTCGACTACCTCAAGAGTGATAAATACAGCTCCACGACAACTGATTCACATTTTAAGTTTTCATATTCATCCCTCCAAAGTTACCATGTGTTGCTATACAGCTTCCAAAAATTTTGCATTACAATATCAGTATGGGGTGGTCAAAGTTAAACCTGCTCTATTTAAGACAGTCTAATGCTGAATATTCAGAATTATGAAAACCAAAGGAAGAGAAATTCAGAAGACATCTCTGATATTACCTCCTTTTCTGCTTCCCTCTCTTCTTCAGAAACTGCAGCATTAGAAACTAACAATGGAGTCCATCTCAAGCTTTCAGGATCTACTTCATTGATACGTGGATTCGCTTTCAGTTTCTCCATATGACTTGAAATCAGCTTTTCCCTTCTAATAATTACAAATCTACAATCAAATAAACAGTAATTTTTAGAAAGTGATCACCTGAAACAACCTTTCTACAGTTGAAATCCTTTTGCAAAACAACCTGTGAAAAAAGATGAGTAAATAAAAGGATACATCAAACTAAAAATACCGACTGACACACAGCGATAACATGCTTACACTACTGACTGTTTACCCAGAAGAAGTGAGGAAACAACAGTTTATGAAGTGAAAGCTCAATATTAACCATCACTAGGGCAAAAGAGAGGAAAGTAAAGGTTTTATAGTTGACTGCTCTAAACCTAATTCAAGAGGTTTAGTGTTGGCACTTGAATCGCGGCCAGAACAATTTCCAATTTTAATATTATATACAAACACAGATAGAAAACACTGTGGATCATCAAGTCAAGAGTGAAAAAGTCATAATGTTATAGCTGAAGATGTAAGCTAACGGGACAAGAAAGCAAGTCAGAAGCACAGGTTTTCTAACAAAGTGTACAAAGGTACTTTAGTCCTGTGCTAATGAAGTACAAAATGACTTCCCAATTACTATCAAGTGGCATATCAAGAGTAGGTAAAGACTAATAAAATAGCACAGTATGCTAATCTATTAGCACATATCCCATCAAGCTACCCTGTTACAAAGAACTACACAATTCTAAACAACAAGGATGAGCAAGAATTTCCAAGTGCGGTAAAAATCAGGTTGGTTAAGTAACAACATTTTCTCAGTGAAAAACAAAGTTTAAAAAAGAAATCAGATCCAGAACCCTTTTCCCAGAATTGTGACAAACTTCTACTTGACTACATGAAAGAAAAATTTCCCTTAAAATACATTTGTCCTCAGGTTGTCCATAACTAAGTACTCCAGAAAGTTAAGGGTTTAATGCAATGACAGCACTCCTCTTACTACTCTCATACACCATCCTTTAAGCCAACCTCCTTTTTGAAGACTTACATTCTTACTGGTTCAAAAATTACTGGTTTTGAATACTAGTGATGGGACACATAAAAGTTATTGAGGCTGAACTTTTCCTGATTTTAATTTTATTTTTTGGCACGTCAGTGTTTGTAAGGCAGCTTTGCTTAACTATAAAGTTTCTATGATTGGAATATCCAGAAAGAATTAAGATCATCTTCAGAAACACAAATACCATTGAAAGTCATTTAAGACATTCTATGGAAAGAAACAGACCAAACAAGAACAACAACCCAGTTAAGTTCTAAAATATCCATCAAGATCATTAAGAAAGAAGATATTCACAAAACAAGAACTCACCTTCTCAGTGCACTGACTTTCAACACTGATTGTAACATTAAATAGAAAGTTGCACTACCAGTACCTTGAGCAGCAGCACTTCACGTAGAGCTGATCTGATCCCATGGTTTACATGAATTCAGCAATGATTGAAAGAGGGGGTGTGGAAGGAGAGACTGCCACCCACAAACACAAATTTTTCTCTCAGTGGTATTCAAAGCAAAATATTTGCACAGCAAGAGCTGGGAACACTTAGGGAAGATTATACTGAATGAAACAAAATGCTTGACTGAAAATGTTTTGAGCTGGCCACATACTTCCAATAACCATTAACATGAAAGAGCATCTGAAAAATCACCAGGAAGAAAAGCTCTTTATGTAAGACCCATCCGTACTGACTTCTACAGTAAGACGGTTATTACTCATTTTACAGTTAAACTTTTCCACAGACATTTTTCACATCAATTGTTTTGGAAGTAGAGAATGTTTTGTCTCAGTATTTTAAAAAAATGTTTACAAGATTCACTGACCTATCTTCTCTTTTATCTATCATGCTATGTTGCTGCAAGGTTGTGGCAATATCATGTGGACACATTCCAGTAGCTCGGCTCATTCCTTTGATGCTGATTTGTTTTTCGTGGTGGCAGTTCAGGTATTCCAATATGACACTTTTCCAATAAGCCAAGTATGAGAGACGACCCAGATCGGACAATGGCTTTTCAGGGGATCCTGCTTGACCCTCTCTTCTAGAAAGTAAATAGCCTAGAATAAAAATAAACAGGATACTTTATGGAGAAAACAAAAGCAAGGAATTTTAACTAGCCCTTAAGAAAGTTGGAATTAATACAAAAGATCGTCAGCATGACTGATTCAACTACTGAAAACTCTTCCATTTAAAAAAATCCTCTCCATAAAAGAGATGAGTTTTCATCATTACAGTGACATAGGAAAAGATCAAATCCTTGTGAGTGACTCAGATCTTATGTCATGAGAATCAAACATTAACCAAAAACTCTTCTCTAATTGCAAGGCAAGGACAAGAGGAAAAAGCCAGCATTTCAGAACAGGTCCCATCATACATGTTCTCCTTTAGAACTACAACTCTCTGGCCTTTTGAGAAACTTTTACACCTGAGTTACATCACTGATGCCAAGAATTTTCAGAAGAATCTCAAGAACAAGTATCATGGGTAATATCAGTTAAGTAATTTTTCTTCAAGAAGCCCCAGGTGACATAAGTTTTTGATTAAACAGCCAGAAGTTGTATTTTGGAGGCAACATAATTCACAAGATGAATTACTCAGAGAATTACTTACGAGAAATAATTAAAAAATAATCTCCCTTAATTCACATTTAAGAACATTCACATAATTCCTGCTTGCAGTCTTCAAGAGAGTAACTGGTCCACTATTACACAATATACCACCTTCATTTCATATTCTATGTATGTTTTAAGTCCCTTTTATCTCTTCAGCTTTAAGAGGATTTTACTATTTAGAGTAGAACATGCCTGCTTGGAGATAACAGAAGATGCCACCAGTAAAACTAATTCAGTATAGAGAAAAAAACCCCACAATTAATGAAAGGCATCCTTTCACAGTCATTCATCCCTCCATGATACATATTCTGCATTGTGCCTTTAGAGAAACTGCCAACACACAGGCCTTAAACAACCAGGCTTACAAAATGCTTATTCCACCATAAGCACAGACATACATTGTGTTTATGGAATTACATTACTCAAAGTCATTTGGAATCCACCAAAATATACAGTTCTTGCACCTTCCAATATTCTTAAATACTTTTTTCTGCCTCAAATTTTTCACTTTTATTTTTCAAAGACTGATTTAAAACATACCTAGTACAGTCATGTCATGTTTGTTAAACAAATCTGACTGACGTCTTCACAAAGTTACTCCTGACCAAATTAGCTATAAATTAAAAGCATATGATTAACATCCAGGTTTAAGAGAAGCAGTGGCTGTTTCCTTATTTTGCTGTATGGTCTACCATATACAAACCATACACACACAGAGGTATTTTTCTTAGATAAAAACACGAAATACACAAATATATGTATATTTACTCTGCCTGAAACACTGGTCTTCCCTTCTCAGATAAAACAGAAAAGGTCCACAACAGAATTTAGAAGAAACATACACAGATATGCATCATAGTCTAATCTCGAGTTTGCATGAAGAAATTTATTTAGAAAAGCAGACATGCTACAACATTTCAAGTGATCACAACATAGATACTGAAATAAGTAGTGTGCCTTTCATATCAATTAGCATGATTTGTGATAAAATGCCAGGACTTCAGCATACCATCCCACATCTGCCTACTTCTACAGAGCTACATGAAGCCTGCTTACATCTGCATGGTACCACCAGAAACTCAGCAATTTATTTTGTTTTACAGAAGAAACACTACCATAAAAGTTAAGGAAATGAAGGTATTTTAGCATTTAAAATTGCAGCATATTAAACTTTTTTATAACTGGATGATACATTTTAGTACATCTTGGTACTACATGCAACTACTGTTGACAGGAAACATCAAATTTCACATTCAATGCCACAGTGCATGTTCAGTAATTTGGAGGTATTGTTGCTTCAATTCCAACTGCACAAAAGCAGACCTACGGTGCATAGCCTATTCTGCTTAATTTTAAACAAAGCTTCACTTGAATCAAGAAAGAATTCTGGATCAGCTTGTGTACAACATACAAAACCAAGTTTTATACTAAGATGACGCTGCCCATTAAAAAACCCATGCAAACCTGCGGTAGTAGAAGTAGTGATGGAAGTCTTAACATAGGAAAAGAGAGGGAGAATAACCTAGATTTTAAAAATGAGGAGAACTTAGAGATGCTTCAAGTAACTTTACAGTTTACCCTATCAACTTCACATTCAAGCAGTCTTGGGCACTAATAGAAAGTGTAGGGTATTCGCAAGACCTAGATTTCATTCTCGTGTTTCACTGCACTTTGACGTTACTTTGACAAAAATTCTTCCTCTACTTTCATTTTCCTCATAGATAAGGGGGCTGCACCTATAATTTCTTGATAAACATATTATGAAGCTGAATAAGAAACGGCTATCCAAACAAGAGTTTGGAATTACTAGTTAGGCAACCACAAGTACCTTTAGAGTTTTACTAGTACATCCTGGCTCACTGCACCTTTCCTGTGTCTGGGGATTTAAAGACTAGTTCTTAGTGGTCATTTTCACTCTACATTAAAACAGAGAGACTTTACATGCACAGCAGTAACATCTGTCAGTATTCTTCCCCTACCTTTCTAAAATATAACCTATGCTTTTCCAAGATACTCACATTCTAGAGGATCAAAAATATAAATCAGAGGTAACAGTCTCAGTTACATGTAGCATGCACTGAATGGAAAGTCTCTCAACAGATTCTGTGATTTGAATGACACCTATTAAATTAAACTTACTAAAGAGATGCCAAGTAATTGATCTAAGTTGCAGGTAAATAAAAACCACGGATTTTGGTAGCTTGTGTATCTATCCTGAAGCATCTGAAAAGAGCACAATATGGCCCCGTTAAACAGTTACCTGCAATCTCACTGTGTCTACCTAATTTTAATAATGGGTAACCTCCAAGTGGCAACCTGAAAGAACTTTCTTAAGCTATAATCCTTGATATCAGATTATGAACAATAGCAACACTCGCAGGACAAAATAGAGCTCCTCACCACTCACCCCCAAGAGTAAACAAGTCAGACTGTATGCTACAAAAGAAAAGAAAACCACAACAAAATGTAAGACCTAATCAAGAACAAAGAGTCTTCTGTCTTATCTTCTGGGCATATGAGTGACAGTATCACAAAATTCAACAGCCAGAATACCATTAATTGTTTTTATTTCTTGCCTTATCTCCATCCTCCACGACAAAGCAATGCACCAAATGCGATTTACAGCCTTTGATTTCTGTCATGCAAACCTCCCCAGAATCACTAAGGTTTCATCTTATCCAAGATTTGAAACACTTAGAAGAAATGCAATCTGAGAAAGGGAAAGTTAGTATTACATACATAAATTCTATGCCTTCAACACAAATTAAGGAGATTATTAGGCATTAAAACATTTAAACAAACTGACTTGTAATTATCTGGTAATTTCAATCTACAGCATTCCTAGTAATGCCCCTGAAATACGAATCCACTACAGACTTATGTGAGAACAGTAACTTTAATACATCTGTGTCAGTCTCCAGAAACTTTGTTAGTTAACTACCGATTTTATTATGCTTGGTTCTATATTTAACTTATATACAAGTTAAATAGCATGAGATGAGAGGTCCAGCTTGATAGCAGCACAGTGGCCAACAGAGAAATCCAAGGGACACATTGAAACTGGCAACCACCACCTGAAATGCATGCAAACAGGATCAGTCTGGCTTCATCCAAACAAATCAGAACCACTAGATGAGCTTAATGTCCACACTTACTGGAATTTTTTAAGAACTTGGTAAGATATGTTAAGTATCACTGCCTTTTGCAAGCAGTGCAGAGTCCATCTTCTCCATTTGCTGCATTTACTTGTGTGTTTACTAGTAGGAATTTATTGGCACGTCTGCTGCTGGGAGGCGGACAGACTTGTATCTCACCAGCTCTCTCCTGAAAGTCTTCTAAAAACCAGGATCATATCAGTCCCCTTTCACTCCTACGGCATGAAAGCAGTTTTATGTGTACTTCAAGTTACAAACTGCCATAAGCAGCTATTTCATTAAGTCTCTGCAAATCCCCAAGACACATCCTTCTTTCCCTACCACACACGCTTCCAAACATCACTACCTCAGCTTTATGATATTAAGCATAAATCTCAACACAGTTTTAAATTTAGCTTGAGACAGCTGAATTGCATTTTTTTTATCTGTTGAAGGAATACACTTGTCCTTTTGCTTTTAACATGGTAGCAAAGGCAGGCTAGCCTTCAAAGGTGTAAGACAAGAGATGCAGACTGCACAGAGGCCAGTGGAATGCAAAGCAGCAGCAAGCAAAAACATTAAACAAGTGGTATACTGGGAAGGACCAAATGAACAAACTAAAACTGACAGAAGGAAGTCAAATGAAGTTTGAAGATTTTTTTAAAGACACTCCTGCTATCTGAGTGCTCTCTGTACATGCTTTATGTTCTATAGCAATGAACAAATCAATTTACCATTTCCTTTCACAGAATAGTTAAGGTTGGAAGGGACCACTGGAGGTCATCTAGGCCAACCTCCCTGCTCAGGCAGGATCCCCTAGAGCACGTTACTCAGGGTTGTGTCCTGACACCTTTTGAACATCTCCAGGACAGAAGACTCTACAACCTCTCCAGGCAACCTGTTCCAGTGGTCAGCCACCCTCACATCCATAATTTCTGATGAATAGTCAAAGAACAGACATCTAGGTTGAAGTGTTCCGTTTCCTTGAGTGCAATTAACACTGACCACAATCATTATAAAGCCATTAGGCTTTCAGTAAGCTCAGAAATTAATCTTGATTCAAGCAAACCGAAAAACCCAACTTGCAAACTGGATGTAGGTGTTTGAGTTACACTTGTTTGTGTTCACCCAAGACAGCATGGTCACACTGCAGCTCAGTAACACACAGCAATAGCCAAACTGTGGTATGCATATTGCACAGGATTGAATGAAGACTTTGTGGTTTCCTACTCACCTGAGAAACTAGGGAACTTAGCTAATATTAAAGTTTGAACAAGGATTTTTGATGTAATTATATTTACTATTTCTATTTTAAAACCACCTAGAACAGTCCTAGAAATGCTGTGCTTTATTTTTAAATACAAAGATTACTTTGTTTAGATTAAGAGCAAACAACAGTCAGTCAGTTAGCACCCACACTTTGGAAAATAAATAATTGTAGCTGAGTAGCTTCTAAGAATGTGAAATGGAGGGTTATAGTTGGCTTGTAAGTATATCAGTCATCCTTTTATGAAAGGATCACAACATTTCTTGCCTTCTCCAATAGGCAATACAGTTGTATGTTTTACTGAAAATTCCACATAGCCAGAGCATCCTGAGTCGGCTTCAACACTATATTCTCCAGAAGATGCCACCAGCTGAAACTCTGGTATGATTTCCTGTGTTCATTACCCATGTGCTCCCTTAAGGGAGTATCTGACATCACAACCTCACCACAAACAACAGTGCCATATGCCATGGAGACTGTGTTGATCTAACACAATTCCTCCACTCCTTGAACTTCACTGCTTACAGACAAGCAGGTTCTTTGAGAACAGTGCCACAAAGAGAGGCACTTCACTCTTTTGAGGACATTGTGTATGATGTTCAACTATTGCTCTGAAATATCAGCGCATTGCATTGCAATGCAGTGCATTGTCTTCAGCAGAAAGAGAATCAGCAAAAATGTACCTGAATGGAAAACAGAGTGCTGAATCTCATTCTGTGCCTGGACAACTACTTAGAAATTGCAGTTCCTTTCTCCTATGCTACTAGCAACAAATCCATGTATTTGCTTTTCACTTATGGAGGCTAAAAATCAAAACAAACAGTCTTCAAAGTGGACCCCAAGGGTAGGGATTAATGAGTCCTACTTTTTAGCTAGAAGAGATTTTTTTGTCTGCTACAAAAAATCTGGAAATAACAGTTCACACTGAAAATTTGAAAAGTATTTTATCTGAGAGCCTGTGATCAAGGAAACAGTTTTATGCCCTATGTATTAATCACATCACACGCTGGAGACAAACATAGCTCTGATCTTGTTTAAGAAGTCATGGTCAATATCACTTTCTAGGAAATCAATCATATCAATCTCTCCAAGTAAGAAAGTTACGAATGCTAGTAAAGAAAGTCTGTTATATTCTTGTAATTGAGACAGAGCTCACTTTACAAAAGAAACAGCAAAAGGACAAATATCTTTAAACTGTGTCCTACCAGAGTATTCCAGCCCTTACCTTGGATTAGCCTAGTTGTGCTAAAGAACAGAACTTCCCACTCAAATTTTGTAATTCAAACTTGTATCTCCACTTTTTAAAAAATATCTACAGATTAGATTGGCTTTTTTCTTGAAGAAAAGCTGCAACCAAATAGTCTTTCTTACAAAAACAGAACCACACCAATGGTAGTTTAATGCAAGAAAACAAGAGCTTTGCTTCACTGCAAAAACTCATTACAGAGAAATGTTTACATCTTGTTTCATACCTCCACATTCACAGAATTATTAATGAACTTAACACACGTAGCTCTTCAATAGGAGCAACTCTTACAGAGATAAGAACCATACAGAAAATGCAATACAGCAAAGGTCCCTGGACCAGAATAAATCCTGAGTCTTTCAGAAGTAACACTGTCAGTGGCTATTAACCTATTACTAGCCTTTGAACAAGAGAGGACTCAGTCTAAAAAGCACAAGAAGAAGCCATCTTGATGTAACCCTGCTGAATATAATAAAGACTTCCTTTTTGCTATCATCTTCCATGTGTCCTAGTAAAATTACATGAGCATCATCATGGCACCTTTAAAGAGAAATATTTCTATTTTTCTGTATTGGGAATCTTTACTTCATTTACGTGGAAGAAATTGAGTCTCTACCTGTTAAAGTACAAAGGATCAAAATTTAAGAGAAGTATAATTGCAAAACCTTTAATTTATTGCTTATGTATTAAAATACCCACAAAACAAATATTGTATTATCATCTCTGAGTAATCTTCCAATCATTTTTAAACCCGGAAAATCAGACTGTAATGCTTGTAATACGTAATGATTGAGAATCAGAGTGAGGAACAGACCATATGAAGAAGCAAATTCAAGTCTGTTAATGTGGCTTCCAACATGGAGTCTCTTTTGCCACTGTAATTTGCCTCACAGCAAAACAAAACAGCAAACTTAAATGGTTCCAAACTTGCTCAAGCCTAGCCTGCATAGAAAGGCCATTTTAAAATCAGGTTTCAACTCACAAACAGGAATGACATAGCTTAGAACAAGTGTCAGGTTGTCAGTCATGAAACAGCTACTGAGCTGCTACAACACACAGCAAGTCATAATAAGGTGAAGTGTCAGCAGCTTCCCTCTGCCTATGAGACATGTCACTGGTATGTGCTGGTATTCAGCAGCGAGCCGTAAATGGCTGAACTGAATCAAGGACAATATAGACAGCAGAGACACCATGTGCCATTCTAAAGGACAAGCTTGCTCTCCAGCCATGCACTAAGGCCACCGCAATCAAATTGCTTGGAACAGCTACACAGAATTGTGGTCAATGCATAACCAAACTCCATTTCATCTTTCTGGACCTGTTCAGCTATACTAACAATAAGAAAACACCACTGATCCTATAAATAGGCTTGAGGAAAGCTACCAGTGTTAAGTACCACATTATCAAGTCCAGTTCAAAATGCACCTATGCAAGACAGTGCTTAAATGACAGCCTGCTGACAGCACTTTACTTCCAAACTTCCTGAAATTTACTTCCAAAGTTCTCCTACCATGATGTAATGTAATGCTAACAACCAAGTTTCAGAAGATAGCACATATGGAAATACCTGTAGACAGAACGTATACAGACCCACGTGATGTGATTTAGACCAAGTCACAAGCTCTATAACCTTTGTAATAGCATGATGATACAAAACCATTTATTTCACTCATTCATCTTCCTTGAGTTTCTTGAAGATGCATGTAACATTTGTCATCCTTCAATTGTAGAGGATGTTCCAACTGCCTTGACTTCTCAAAGACAGAGAGGTGTTGGAGTCATGTCAGCCAGTTCCCTAGGGTGAATCTCACCATTTTACTTAAGTACTCTGTAACTCGATCTTCCTCTAGCAAAGATGGCATCTCACTCTGCTGCTTAAATTCTGCGACACCTGAGAAGGTCCTATCAAGAAAAGTCAAGGCAAAAAAGAACAGAGTACCTCAGATCCCTTCTAAAATCCACACCACACCCCTTTGTTGTCACACCATGCTTATTCCATTCACCAGCAGGGCCATATTCTGCTTATTTTTCCTGTGGCTGTCCACATACTTCTAAGAGCTCTCCACATTTTGTTACTCTTCACATCCCTCAGTTTCAACTCCAACCAAGCTTTGGCTTAACATTGCTGCACATGGTAAGCAATACCAGTGCCTTTTGTAGACTTTGGTTTTGCTAAAGTCAGGAACTCTCCCTGCAGCCTAGCAGGCTTACTGTCATGCCTGCTATTGTCACGAACATTAGAATAAGTAATTTTTGCAGTCTAAGGAAACTGTCTCCAGAGATCAACGTGTCCTGTGATCCTTTGCTCTTCACAGCAAACTTCTTGGAGGACACCACTTAGCAGTTCTTTAAACAAGATAAAATTCTGGACCTTAATCTGCTAGTTGCCCTCTTATTTTCTCTCAGAATCTGAAATCCTACTGTCTCCCAGCCACTACAGCCTGGGCTGCCAAATGCAAAGTATTTGCTCTAGCAGGTCCTTCCAAAATCTGTGTCTAAATACCGTCCCAAGTATCCTGCTGTCCTTGCAGAGCAGTTTCAAATAGTCCTTGGGAAAAAAGGCCTTTCACTAGCAGATATCACCCAGCTGCTTGGAAGGTTCATCCTCTTCCCTTTTCTTGATCAGGCTATGTATAACAAATGCCCACCTACAGTATTAATGGCTGCTGCCCTGTCCTCTGATTCCACAACATACCGGCTTGACAGGCCTATGACCCATTCCACAGCAGAAAACCATGCTTCCAAGTCATTCCTTTGTGTAGAGCACAACCTCCTCTCCTTGGCTTCCCTGCCTGTCCCTGAAGAGACTGTGATACATCTATTGCAGCATTCCAGTCTCATGAGCTACCCCCTGCATCTCTGTAACCCCCGTGAGGTTATAGCTCAAGGACAAAGTACAGTCATCTAATTCCTCCTTTTCCTCTACAGGACATGAGAAATTGGAATAATAGGATCTCAAATGCAACGCAAGAGGGCCCCCTTCCCCTGCCCACTCCAATCACATTATCTCTTAAAAATCCCATTCTCCAATAAGCCCAAGACCAGGATGGCTATTTATTCCCCTAGAAGAGCTGCCTAAATTAATTTCTGATGTGCCAGTGTGGTCATTCCAACTGATGCCTGTGACACATCACCCTTTTACTTGTGTCAACTCCTAACAGCTCTCTGACCCTCAGGACAACTGATTCTGGGCCAACTGTTCATTAATTGTAAGGTTTTTGCATGTGTCTGTCACTGGTGCTATCCACCTGTTTGTTACAAAGTTCAATCACTTTCTGAACTCAGGATCCATCAATATGCTCCCTCCTTCTATGCTACACTCCAAAAAGCTCAAAATTAATTAGGAAAAAAATCTGTTGTATTTCTCCTTAACCACTATCACATGCTTTAAATGCAGTATCTTGTTCCATTTTCTGCTATTTAGTCTAAATATTGCTCACTACAAGAAACTAATACCAATATTCTATTGCATTTTACAGTGTACTGAGTTTACAGCAAGGGTCATTGCATTTGCATCATTTTCTATTGTTACAAAAAATTGAAAGAACACTTAAACCAAGTATGGATCTCTCTATGACGTGTCAAGATAGACAATTATAAGAAACTTCACCAAGAAGTCAGCATATACTCCTATTAGGAAGGATTCATCTTGGAAAGCACTTCTACGAATTTGTATCCAGACAAAGGTTGGGAAGGGCTCAAGATGTCTGTGCTTTTATATTAATATTCTAGATGCATTTCAGCCCATTTTAAACACTTTTTTTCTATCAGATAGTATTATATCTAGCATGAATATGCCCTCTAAACAAATTAGAGCAACAATACCTGTAATTAAGAATTTGGATCATATTGGTTATTAATATCATCATGTTGTTAAGCAGTCAGCAATCAAGTCCCCTGATCTAGTCTATCTGCCAGTGGAGTCAGACCAAAAACATCAATCACCACTTGCAAGAGCTGCTGGAGGGCAACAAAGGAGCAAAATAGGAGTAGGTTTGTTCAGATCAGAGGAAGAGATTTTAGTTTACTGATCTTTCCACAATTTTAGACTGAATGTAGACTTCACAGCAGAAGTCTTTTAAGAACTACATCCACACTAAATCTGCAAAATGAGAAAGTAACACCGTGTAGCTAAGTAACACTAACATTCTGGACTTCAGTCTGATTTATAAGGATAACAGCTTTTTGCTATGCACTGTGTAACTTAAACCTGTCAATCTCAGGTTCATATTTAAGTACACACATCACAATCACACATACCAACACTTACATACAATTCCACACATAGCACCACTGAAGTAACTCTTCTACAGAAAACATAATCAAGGGACTTGTGAAAGACTTCCAGATACACACTTGAAAGATGCCAAAACAGATGAAAACCATGAGCAGACAGAAGAGTCACAGCAAAATTCAACTACTGCTGGGAGCTGGAAACAGCTTAAAAATCTACTTCTCAGAGACCCCTACTCCCAAATCAGAGCTTTGCGGAAGGTCCTGTGCAATAGCTTCTGCTCAGAATATAACCCTTACATAATCAGCACTATTCAACTCCTATTTATATTTTGTTAATATTTGTGTCAGAAGAAAACATATTCACGAGAATCTATCCAGAACAAAAGAAGCAACCAGTGAGCTGTTACCCTCGTATGTTCCGAGTTCTTCGTCTCCTTACAGGCCATTCCTCACAAATTAATTACCAGACTCTGGCAGATGGAATCAAGCACTTTTCCATTAAAGTTTGTTTTGTTTGAAACACAACCAAGTAAAATAAATCCTTTAATATGGAAGGGAAGAACTTGTGAGTTTTCATGCAATGTTCTGTATCAAGCCAAAGATCTGAAAGAACAGCAAGTACTAGCAACTGTTTTAATAATACACCAGTATCTAAAGTGAAGATTTACCTCAAACCTTCCTTCCATTTCAAGCTATCCTAAGAGATATTTGTTTTGTTTCGTACAAAACATCACATCCTTTGTTTTGATATTATATGAACAAGTTGTGAAGACACAGGTTCAAAAGGGTAGACAGAAATATCAAACCAGCTGAGTTTTCAGACAGCACAGCTCAATACAGATAGGTCAGCTCAACACTGCAAGTTCAGAGGTATGACCATGAGTGGAAGGCAGAAATACGTAAGGTGAAAGTGTGAGCTTATTAAGACTTACAATTCCTAAAACTGTAATTCAAGTTATCTTTTTTTCCCCTAACTATTCTGTGTGCCTCTGAACTGTTCTTATCTATGTCAATGGGAAGAAGGTCAAAGATAGAGGACCTTAAATAGGTGTTAGCACCCTCTTTGAAAGCACTTTTGAAACAGCTTCAAAGAACCCCAATCCCAAGATCCACACAAACACTATTAAAAAAAAAAAAAAAAAAAAGGACTAGCTGTAACTTGAGATGCTCAGATCCGTGAACAACCTGCTACATTCTCTTTTCTTTGTCAGAGTAAAGAAAAGCTTTCTTCATGATGAACAGAGTAAGCCAAAGATTCTCTCATTATTGTTACAAGAAATAATGCCAGCTCTCATTCCTCTGCACATCCTCAAGTAAACCCAACACAGGAGGCCCAAAACCTTTAGTTCCTCTATAGAAAGCTTCATAGAAGAGGTTAGGGCTAAACAAAAGCCCTTCATGAAGGAAAGGAAAGGTAAAGATGACTCCATTACAGTCGGACCTACAAAAGGCACCCTCTGAGTGAATTAATTTGCTAACACTTATTTTACCTGTGCCAGTTGCCAGTAAACCCCTTGAGTGGAGGTTCTGTGTATGAAGTGGACTACTTATAAGCAGAGTGAAAGCATAAGCAAGAGAAAGAGAACTGAAGTACCCTTAAAAGCAAGACTTGTATGTGCAAAGGGCATCAGTCTGGAATACCAATTGGATGAATAAATTTGTCAGTAGGTTAAGTACTTTAGAAGACCATTAACAACACTATATTGTTCTTGATTTTATAAGCAATAATTTCAGTTATTTAAATTTACATTTTAAAAACTATTCTATAAATGACACTGAGCAGTAAATTGTTTATACAACTGTAACTGTTGAATGAATTCCCTTTAGGAACTGCCTTTACCTTCCGGTGTTTAATGGTGACAGCACATGAATACTGGGTTGAAAATATATCTCATGTGCTCATTAGACAATACAACCTGCTCGCCTTCTTACAGGCTCTATGTACCTCTACAGCAACTAACTGACAAGACAGGAAGGTGGACCTAGGAGTCTATGCCTAATATAACAAGTACACTGAATATGCTCAGAATCTTTACATGGCACTGAGGCCAACCAGCACAGACAGATGGCGTCCATAGCATTAAGCTCTGACACTCAGCTGGAGTGTTAACCTGGCTGTTAACATAATTCTCCCAGACTCATGGCTCAGGAAGATTGTTATCACACTTGGAAAGTGACAGATGCCCTGGACCAAAACTGTATCAGGGATGGTTTTAACAGTTTTAGAGTAGATAAAGTTCCAGAGCCCAAGAGCTTTTCCTATCATTATTTTATTCATACCTACAAAGGATAGCCTAGTAGTACTAAACAATGTGAACAAAAGCAGAACAGGGAGTTGAATACTGAGAAGCCAAAAGACACATCTAAGAAATCACTGCGAGTACTGTTTGCTCAGGTCAGTGGTCATGACACACTTCATAAGATACAACAAAAGACGCAAGCTGCATTTGTCTGATGGGAGCAGCAAAATGTCATTGCTATTCATTTGCTCTGCTAAAACATGCTGTACAACAGGGAATTAACCAAGTAAGATCTAGAAGAAAAAAGAGAACACAACAGGTGATGAAGGTTGTTATTAAATTTGATGGTAATACCTGGTCAGTCAACATATACAGAAATTGCATAAGAAAGTGTGTATTATCTACCAAGCATCAAACAAATGTATCTATTACAGCACACTTCAAAAAGCTGAGCCCAAGACACAGTAATCCGCTAAATATCTACTGTGACTCAAACCAGCAGTAAACAAGGCAAAAATAAAATTTTTTTAAAAGAAGGCAGAATTGACTGATAAAATGCTGGCAACTGGAAACAAGACATCTGTTTAGAAGGCCACAAGGTTCTGTCTGTGCCCTAACAACAGGGTGACGGGCCTTTGCCTTCTCCTCCCTGGGCCATGTGGTTGGAGCTCTCACTGCTGAAGACCAAAGCAAAAAAGTCATGGAGTAACCTCAGCCTTCTTCATACCCTGGGTAACCAGGTCCCTCATTTCCTTCCAGACAGGGCTCACGTTTTCCCTATCCTTCCTCTTATCACCAATGTATCTATAGATTTTCTTGTTGCCCTTAATGACCCCAACCAGATTTAACTTTATCAGGGCTTTGGCTTTCCTAACCTGAGCCCTGCCAACTCAGACAATTTCTGGTTTACTCCCTTACCTTATCCTCTGTAAAAATTTTAATCATTAAAGATGCATTACTTAATTAAAATCTGTTTTCAGCTACCAGTCTTCAACAGATGGCTTTCCATGTTCACTAACACCCCACAAATACAGCTTTGTCCAACAAATACTTGCTATCATTCTTACCATGTTTAGCCTTGCCTTTTCACTGTTTTCAATGCTATCTGGAATAAAGATGCTCTTCAGTTAAAATAGCCTTAGCTTCTGTATCTGAAGTGACATGTCTGCTTTCTTTTGCAATTCTGATAAATGTACAGTGCCTTAAAGCTATATAAAAGTGATGCCAAGAAGTCCCAAGAGGCTGGTTTTCTTGGAATAATCTTAAGTCAACTAAACTTGATTCAAAATCCATCTTCATTCCCCCCTCATCTAAATCTCAGCTTGACAGAATGCTCCTTATTAGTTATTTAGGAGAGGCCAAACTCAAGCCTTGGGGTCAGCAACATAATCAATCATCACAAAAAGAACAGAAAATAAGCAGCACCAGTCAGGCTCCCTCAAAAATTCACAGTTACCACAGACACTTTAAATTCATTCCTAAAGGAAAAAAAAAAAAAAAGAAAAAAAAGAAAAAGAAAATATAAAGCAGATAATTCAGCCTTTCATTTGGACACAGTGCATCTGTAAACACCACCACAAAACAATGAGGAGACTGACACAGTGCTCTGTACTGGGGCACACAAGTCAGTCAGTCAAGAGTAAAACACCCCACAAAACAGAATGATTCAACATGGGCCACCAAATTTAATAAATGAAACAGGTCTGTTTTACACACATCCTTAACTCTTAACAAGTGTAGTTTGAGAATACACCTTTCCAATAAAGTCTATTAAAAAAACCAAACTGCTCCTCTTCACCCCTGGTCTCACATTTTCACCCTCTGCTGTTTGCCACACCCCCAGCAGTAACAAAACAGTACTTTCAGGATTGTAATGTGAGAAATGCTGAAATGCTCTTAGTTGAAATAAATTTTACCTTAAAAAATAACCCCATGGTCCCACTTCATTCCTACCTCAATTCTGTTTACAGACCACAGCAACACATGACTGTGAAGAACTCTCTTAAAAAGTGTTTATTCCTAGATTATATTTCTGTTATATTTCGGTATTTGTTAGAGCAAACTGTAAAACATCTTAACACCAGATTTCAGAGAAGAACTGTGAAAGAGGCATTTACAAAATGTGTTCATAATTCCACAGATACCCTATTTTTTCAAATGCTATTTCTACTTAATTTTTGATTAAAGTACTTGGACATTAAAAAAATTCCTTATGATTTTCTTAAAGTAGGTTTTCCAAAATATTACATTCTGGCCAACAAATTATTTCTCATAAAGAGACTAAGACTAGCAACGTTATATAAACACATACCATACAAGTAGATCCAATGACTTAAAGCCTCCTGCATCTTAGGCCTGGCTCTAAACTGCAGGTAGGTATCAGACAGTGGTTCCCAGTACTTCCATAAGCATTCCAGAACTTACACGCCACATGAGAGCACACTTCCTCTAATCTCTCCTAATACATTTGTTTCATTACATCATCCACCTTTACATTTTTTTGAATTTGTTTTGTTTTTCAGAAGTCAATTCATGAATAATTAAAAGAACACAAGTTTCCTCACTTCAAGATCTATGTCTTGTTTCCATCTGAATAGTTTTAAATCAGTTACCCCCTCTTTAACATGATACTTTAGGAGAAGTCTACACAGGTACTTATCACCAAGTAAGGCTACACAAAGCAAATAAACTGTGTGAATTCATCATATTGAAGAAGAAAAACACATTTTCATTACTTCTGCTCTCTTTTGCCCTCACAGCACTTTTCTGTTATGAGTTTGCCATTGTTTCCATTTTCAAGTATGCTTTAAGGAAGAAATAACACCATTTCTGTACTGTAATAGCTTTTGCTCATTTTCCTCATTCCAGCTTCCTACCAAAAAATGAACGCACTTCAATCAAGAAAGTCTGTCACCTTTTCTGAGGCTCTTCCTTTACTGCTATACTACTTTTTCAGAGGCCCTGTAAAAACCTGAGGCAGCACTTTTACTCTATTCCACTGCTTATTTCCAACACAGTTTTTGTATTTAAAAAGTCATTCATCTTCCAAACAGGTTGACATTTTCCCAAATGCTAGTATCTTACCAGCAATATGTTGCCCTAAATGAGAGGCTACATGTTAGTCCATTACTAGTTTTAAGTTTTGCTCGATTAGATTTTTTTGGATGGCTGCACAAACATGGTGCCTCACAAAAAAAATCCCTGCTTTTCAGGTTTCCACAAAGGAGTAGCCTAATTTGCTATTAAAGCAGAAAGCCTGGAAACACTATAGTGAGAACCACAGATAAGTGAGTTATAAAATAGATCTTTTGGCACAGCAACATTTTCAAAACTTCTTGATACATTAAAGCACCACAGAGCCAATTTGGAAGATGAAACTAGAAGAAGAGATCACTGTCCAAACTTCAACTAGCCATGGAATGCTCAACCATGACTCCTTCTGAAGATACTGCAAAAAAACAAGACATAGTAATGCACACAAGTGAGAAAACTAAGCCCAAAATTGTCTAAGAGGAATTGTTACTTCTAATCAAAAATAACCTTTTGTCTGTACCAGAAGACAGAGCTTTTCAAGTACAGGAGCCACAAGGAAGTTGGAAATAACTAGCTGATCCTAGAAGAGTAAATGCTGTTTGAACTGAACATACTAAAAAATAAGACTTTTATTTTGAGCTGCATGCTCATCTTCAAGCTTACCAGAAACCAAAACTCTTTCCTTTGACAGAATCATTGATTTTGCAGGCTAGACCAGCTCTTTAACAAATTTGATGGAAGAACAAAATTGCACTAAACACCAGAAGAAAATCTCATCCTTTTCAGTTTCCTTAAACCGTGCCTGAAGACTAAACTAGGTTTCATGCAATGCAGTTTTTTCGGCTTGTTTCAAAAGTATCTCAAAACTGCTGGCCATAAGAAATAAACACACTGTCCCCATTCTCATCAGTATAGGGTTATGCTACCTGTAGACACTTGTGGGACAGAAAACTTCTCTGTCTAAAGCAGTTCTCTGGACTCAATACACAATGCTTACCACTTCTGCACGACTGGGCACTAAGCAGTGAACGTCTTCCACATTTCCATAGAGAGATGCAGATCTTCTGTAACAAGTGCAAACTGGAAGGAATTCAAGAATGCACTTCACAAAGCTATGCATGCTCTTTTTGCCTATTCAGTGCCCCATCACCATCCCTCACTTCTCAAGGAAAGTGCATACAGGATCATGTATAACAAACACTTTTGAGGACATCTGTACTTACTCCCCACACACTTTCAGCCCAGCATATTTCACTGATGCAGCTTTTTGTGCTCAAAAGCCCCTAACTGGTTACATGTGAACAAGTGATTGTAGGTATTTGCAGTCAAGACGACAGGATTAGAACTGAGCAAAGAAACAGGCTTTAGTTCCAGATCTTCAGTCAAGTTCTTCAAAGCTGTAAACAGCAAATAAACACTATTGAGAAGCAATGTAGGCTAATGAATGTTGCCACTAACTGAGCAAAAGACTGGATCTCTCTCTCGGTTACCAATTTAAAAATATCAGTAATGGTACTGACCACCTTTATCAATGGCTCTGATACTTGCTCATGAAAAGCATTTAGAAGGGAAGAAATAATTTTTCATTAACAGCTTTCCCTTACTCGTACAGCAAATTTTTTTTGCTCCTCTCATCCTTTGGAAACTTGCCTTCCCTGGTGCTGTTTCCTTAGCTGTTGCACAAGTGCTGTTACTCTGCTGCTTCTGCAAATCAGGATTTACTCACCTGTTTGGATGGAACAAGAAACAAAACCCAACACTTGACCAAGAAACAGACACCAGATCTGGGGAAATGAGGACATTTAACAGAGCCAATTTTCCTACAACAGAATTAAAAGTCCTCAGGTACTATAAATTCTATTTGTTTCTTCCACTACCAGACTTGAATTGCCTTTCCCTGTTATGGTTTTCTCACAAAAAATCTGAGCTACACATCCTAAAGGAGAATGAGGGGTTAAGTCAAGCTATGGGGAAAAAAAAAAAATCCAGCCTTTTCAAACTGCATGCAGTAAGTGATAGGAAAGCTTAAAAAGTCAGCACTGACTTTCCCACACATTCAGACAAATGAACCAAAAAACCCCAAAAACCCACAAAACAAAGAATGTATTTAGCCCAAACAGAATCCCAGCATCCTTAAAACATGTTTTATCTCTTGAGCAAGAATAATAATTTCACAATGAACAGATACACCAAATAAAAACAAGGAATTCTGAAGGGGAGGAAGAAACTACTACAATCAGTTGGACCAGAAACATCCTCAAGATAAATAACAAAAGGCTATCAAGGACTTTGCTCCTCAGCATTAAGCCCAGTTGTTACTGTAATGCAAATGAACTGTCAACATTCTAGCCAGCACAGTTGGAAAGGTTTATCCTAACAGCCACATGCATTTCTTTTCTTCCAACTGCTGGCTAGGCCTCCAGCATGGAATTTGCAATCCAGTACACAGAAATATGGGACTGTGACAAGATGAGCTTCGTGAAGAAGTATGAATCAAAAGACGACTTTAAACTTACAGAAAAAAAATATTAAATACTGCTGTATTTCATTCTACTAATACTGAACTCTGTGTTAGATATGCCAAATAAAGAAATACTAATATGTTCTGGCACTGCAGTCTAATGAATACAAATAGAAAGCATATGAAGATTCCAGGCTTTGCAAGAGCTCAAATCAGGAAAGCAAAGAAAAATGTCTTGTATAGAGAAGATGCTAAAGTTTATAAAAGAAATGTGCCTGCACAGAGAGAAGCTACAACACTGTAGCTTCAGTGCTTGTACTGTCCAAACAGCAATACAGGCTGAACTGACAGAGGACATACAAAGGCTCACCCAAAGGCAAGTACATGTAATCCCTGTGACAGGAATGATAGCTGTGTATCACCGCAAAAGGACTCAAAATGAAACAAACCCAGAACGGACTCTTACACAATAAAGCCTGCTCTCTGGTTTATTTCTGGATCAACTTCAGCTGGACTCTACTTGCCAAAAAACTTTATTATTTACAGCAAATACAAAAGATGGATGCAGAATTCAATTACTCTCTCTCAGGTACAACCCTGTAATCACAATCCAGTAAACCCCATGGAATATAAGAACAATAAGGAAATGTAAACAAAACTAACAGCCCAAACCCAAAAAGTTTGGCAGGAACTTTCAGTCCTGTAAAAGGCAGGAAGGTATAAATATAACAAGCAAATTAACACCCTTATTCATTTTCAGGAAATGCTTTTTATGTTAGCTACACTTCAAGTAAAAATCAGGTTCCCTATCCCTATGTGAAAAATCGACCATTATACAATAGTATTTAATAAAGCATACTTAGTGTAAACGAAGTGCAGATTTCATGCAAACCATTTTGTCTTCAGTATGACATGCTTCAAGAAAATAACTGATGGTCATAGAGTGAACAGAGCAAAATGAAGCAGTATCAAGTCTTCAATTTTACAAATCAACAGTTTAACCATTAAATAAAATATTTATAACTAAACTTTTTCCAATTTCTAAACAGCCCAACAAAGTTCTATCACAGTCAAAATCTCCAACTTCCCTACAAGTTAAAAAAAAAAAAAAAAAAGTCTTACCAGGCTTTAAAAACACAGATACAGAGCATATATTTTTGGTTTTAACAACATTTCTATTTAAATGATGAATGACATGCAGAAAACTAGAAATGAAATTATTGCTGAAGACAATCAGACTAGCAAACTCAGGCATTTTACAGCATGCCTGCTTCTCACAAGAGTTAATTTCCTCTTTTAAAAAATCTTCTTTCCCATAGGTGAGATCATAGATTCCTGAAGAGACAGACCAATAGACCTTTATACTGGTATCTACAGAGTAAGAAATACTGCTAATATCAGTTTGAATAGGAAATACAGGTAAGTTTAAATGCAGTTAGGAAAATGTTAAGTTGAAAAAAACAAAAGTCAATGGTCAGAAGACAAACACCTACTTTTCCTTTAGCAAAATTAAAGAATTTATTTTTGCTTGCTAGTTACAGCATGACCATATAAGACTCATCTGTGAAGATTAAATTAGTTCAAGACAAAAGAATGCATCACAATCTGAACGAACAAATGTATTTCAGCATTTGAGCAGCATTACCAAAAAAAGAAGCAAATTTTTACCACAAACTAAATTTTCAGCAGACCGCTGACAAAGCAGAAGTTGTGTAGTGGCTTAAAGGCTGTGTTCTTTCCAGCGTATCAAGTGTCTAGATATATACAAAATAATGTGAGCAGTCAACTGCTTGCACACAGTTCTTAAAACCTTCCCTTTTGTGGTTTGTAACTATCATTTTCTGCAAATTACTTGCTCCGTTACGTTTTTATTATTATAGTCTAAAAACTGTTCTGGTTACTGTTATAAAAAAAGACAAGTACCAGTGACTGCTTCACAGATTTCAAAATAGGGCAGTTTACAAGCATTATCCACATAACAAATGAAGACTTAACATTCAGAGCATAAAATTTATCTTGCTGTGACTTTATGAGAACATGACAGTCTAGATAATGTCACCAGCAAAGAATGCTTTAAACTATGATAAACTTGGTCTGTTCAAGTTTAGAATAATAACTGGGGGGGGGAGTTTATATCATATCTTCTCAGACTAGCTAGAACAATTTATACTCAGGAGACCACAAGTGAACAGAAGGAGTAAAGCACAAAGAAGATGGGAGTTAGTCACAATATAGAAGGCAGAAACACATAAAATTCCAAGAAAAAGAGTAAATAATTAATTTTGAAGGGTTTTCCTGTACAAAGATTTTGGGGTCACTAATTCAGATGAAGCTATGACCCATTTCATGGCATTCAGCCTCCCTCTTGAAAAAAGATACAAATACAACATAGGAAAATGAGCCTTGAACATTTTCCCTTCCTTTCTATATGGAGGGAAAACCAGCCACAAGCAGTTCCCTCACTACCTTTCAGGTAGTTTGCACCTTACTCACAGTACAGAGCCAGACTTTCTCAGTCATCTCTTAGTTCTTCACCCTGTTGGCAAATGAAAGAGTCTGATTCCCAGTTGGTTAAGGGAACCTCCGTCCAGAGAACAAAGGGAAAGCACTGTAGAAAAGTACTGAAGGACTGCCTGTGTGCTCATGAAGTGGGCAGCCTGTTAGCCACAACAGAAGCTAAAGGTGGTCTCTTCTTTACGCCCAGTTTATACAGCTGCAGCCCATACCTGTGATCTGAACATGTCTGCAAAGAGGGAAGGCCTAAGAAGAGCAGCAGGTGAGTTCCAAGCAAGTTATCACATAAAACCTAATGATTCAAACAACCCCATGTGCTTCCAGATTCTTCCAGAAGGACAAGAAAGCCAGAACACCCTATCGATTTTCCCAGATTAAGCAGCACAAGACACAGTAACAGAGCACATATTCAGGGAGACACAGCATACTCATACTCAGACCTTCTGTGGAATCCATGGGTTTCATGGCTGAGCCATCAGTTTTGCATTTATAACTATTGCAAACTGGACCAGAATAACATTTGTTGAGAGAGCTTTTTTTGAGAGAGAGAGACACCACAGAGTAACAAACAAAGGAAAAGCCTGGAAGCACTTAACAGTGCCCACTTAAGAGGTCTTCATCTCCTTTTGCAAAAAAAGGATTCTAATCCTAAAACAGGGCCAATTTCTACCTAAATAAGCTGAAAGTTCTCTCCACAGATCCAGAAATATGGGGTATGTCTCACAGCCTTTGCTAAAAGGTTGCAGAAGGCGCACAATGGAACAGCTGCTGTGTTCCACTCCAGTGACGGCTACATTTCAGTGGTGGATTAAGTGGTCCAGAACCATTTTTACCTAACTCACAGGGGTATAGTGGAGGCTGCTTATAAAGCCATACAATGATGGGACATACTAAGTATCTTCATACACTCTAGCACAGTCATGCTGGGTAAAACACTGCAAGACACAGAACTTGAAAACTCTACAGTTACAAATTATTGTCTTTGTCCTGCTGTTATACTGCAATGCATTATTATTTGCATTTTAATGTTCTTGCATACACCTTCAGGGCAGGAATCCTATTATCTGAACCATCTCTACAGTCATGTAATTCTACAGTGCTTTATAAAACATAATAGTGAAAAGCAACCACACACAATATACACTAACTCCTTATCATTCTCCCTCTAAATTACAGTGGAAAGCTGGATTCAGTAGTAATGAGGACACTCAACTGAGAAGTTTCCTTAGATAATTTTGTTTGGAGTTCCACGTCATCTTAAAGATTTGGGGAATAACAACTATATTTAAACAAGTGTGCCTAAAGCTTTCTAACAGGTCAGACAGCTCAGCAAAACGAAAAAGCAAGTACATACACGGCCATGAACACCTACACTCTTTCTGGTAACAATTTTCACTAAGAAAGTGATGAACACAAAAACCAAAATACATTTCTTCCATGGGGCAATTCTTCAATTAAAGCTTTCTTTTTTTTTTTTTTAGCTAAAAGAAGATACAAGCTAGAAATATTAGAATGGAGAGAATGCCTTGGACTAACACCTTCTTAGCTATAATCACAAATAATTGCCTCTTCTTATACTAATGAGCAAAGCAAAATGGAAAGTAATTTAGACAATTCATTCAGGGTAATAGCTTTGTGAGCTAATATTACTGCCGAGAGATCCATTCTCAATTTCCTCGAGTACAATAACAGAGCAGCACTAAGTTTTTCACATCAGGGAGCTTTTCTATTCTATGTAAATATAAACAGAAATCCCATTATCTATTGATAAAAACAACAAAGTGAGTTAAATAAAGTTTCATATGTTACACTTTCATGTAACAGTCATCAGCTCCTTGGATCACAAGTGTAAACAAAACATTTCACTTACTGAAATCAATGAGAAACCTTCCAAATCCTTGCCTTTGGTATTGGGGCATGATCATTATGCAGGAGACATTGTACTTCTGCTGGCAAAGCTTTTCCTGTGGGAAGGAGAAACAGATCAAGTATGTCAAAGCACTGCTGAAGTGGGCAACTGCCTGCACCTGCTACTGTCCTTGTAAAATATCCCAATAAGGTGAACAGATGTATGGGTTCACTACCAAAGTCAAATAATTCCATGTTAATACCTAATTTTAAGAAAGAAGTATCAAACATACCCTTCAGAATATTTTTAAATTAGTTAACCACTTGGCATCTTAAAAATTAAATACATTGTCTGAACAGCATAATAAAGTTTAAATGCTGTAAAGGAGGAAGACTGTAAGAAGAGGGAAATATTTTCATGCTTCACTGACCATTCTCTCAAGGATATAAAAGTGGAATACAATATCCATACACATGGTGAAGTTGTATTTTCTATAATTGCTATGCTAAGTGCCTGCAGGTTTTCATCTTTATTTTGTCTTCTCTCTGACTATGTGGTCAGGGTGAGGGGAACCCTGTATGTGCAGAACTAAGAAGTTATACTTGAAGCATTATTAACATTTTCAAAGCTAGATACTTATCACCTGAACCCAAATCAAGGCAGAAAGCTCAGAAAGAAAAGCCTTCAGACAGAATGAAGTCATACAGGCAATGGAGGCAAATATTACACTGATTGTTTAAGACAACAGAAGCTAAGATTAGGAAGCTGTTTTAAATATAATTTATAGGTTCTTTCCAATTTATTGATAAGAAGGAAGAGCTTTGTTACCTCTAAAAGATTACACCCCAAAAATCAGCAATAAGCAGTTTTGAGGGAGACCAAAGCAACCAGAAATATCCAGGTCAGTATAAGTGTAAAGTAGTTGTGGTAAACACACGTATAGTTTAAGACACCAGCACCCATTTCAGCCTCCACACAAGAGGATACTAGATCAGTGATGACATGACAGGATCACATGCCAGTACATTCATTCCCAAATATTCCGTCAGATACCTAAGCCATATTTCACAGGGTTTCTTAGTTTCTACAGTATGGTTAAGTATTTTCTCTGTACAGGCTTCCCAAACTCTCAAGATTACTGCTAGTAAGAAGTCCACATCCTGGCAACACATTCATAACCAGGTAAGATAAGCCAGAGCATTTCTGCCAGCATGAGCACACACACATGTTCTTTAAAAAAAAAAATGAGGCGGAGACATGGACAGATGACATGCAATAATTTAAGATGAAGATTTTTCCCTAATTTTTGGTGGCGATAACATTTGTGATCATCAGATCCCATTGTGATCAACACAGACTGGCCAAAAGCAACAGGAGTAAAGTGGAGGAAGAAAATGTATCCACTGTTTGAGGGATGGTGTGCTAGCGAAATCCTTCACTCTGCCACCTCAGTAAAGGTAGGACATGGAGATCCATGTGGCAGCAAGGATACAAGGGTTATTGATGTGCTAGAAACCACAGAAGCACCTAGAATGGTCACACAGGAGTTAAGAGCCGCTCTCCCCAAAAAGGCAGGAGGATTGAATAGCACAACTCAGGTGCACCTACACCAATGCACACAGCATGGTCAGCAAACAGGAGTAAATGGAAGCCATCATGCAGCAGGAAAACTATGACATAGTTGCCATGGTGGGATGATTCACACAACTGGAGGGCTGAAATGGATGGCTTTAAACCCTTCAGAAGAGACAGGTGAGGAAGAAGAAGCAGTGAGGTAGCTTTGTATGTTAGGGACTGTCTTGACTGTCTGAAGCTTAATCACAGTGATGAAAGGGTTGAGTGTTTCTGAGCAAGAATCAGAAGGAAGGGCGACAGGGCAGATACCCTGGTAGGAGTCTGTTATAGACCAACCAACCACGATGAAGAGGCAGTTGAATTATTCTACAAGTAGCTGGCGTTAGTCTCATGATCACTAGCCCTTGTTCTTGAGAGAGACTTCAATTTACCAGATGTCTGCTGGAAATACAGCACAGCAGAGAGGAAGAATACTAGGAAGTTCCTGGAGTGTGTGGAATATACAGCTGGTGAGTGAGCCAAGCAGGGAAGGTACACAGCTGGACCTGCTGCTTGTGAACAGAGGACTGGGGGATGATGTGATGACTGGAGGTTGTCTTGAGCATAGTGATCACAAAATGATAGTTTCCGTTTGCTAAAGAAACAATGAGGGGGGTCAGCAGAACTGCTGCCTTGGACTCCCAGAGGGCAGACTTTGGCCTGTTTAGGATGCTGGTTGAGAAAGTCCCTTAGGATGCAGTTCTGCAAGGCAAAGGAGTCCACAAAGGCTAGATATGCTCAAAGAAGGAAATTTTAAAAGATACAGGAGCAGGCCATCCCCATGTGCTTCAAGATGAGCACACAGGGACGACCAGACTGGTTGAACAGAGAGCTTTGTCTCAAGCTCAGGGAAAATGAGAGTCTATCACTTTTGGAAGAAGACACAGGCAACAGGAGGGCTTCAAGGGTGTTGTGAGCTTTTGCATGGAGAGTATTAGAAGGGCCAGAGCACACCTAGAATGCAAACTGGCCACGACCATACAAGACAATAAAAAATTGCTGTTATTCTAAACCACCTACATAATCACTGGGGGCAGAAGTAAGGAATTCTCCACTTCCAAGAAGGGGGCATGGTTTCAGGTGGAGGTAAAAGAGGGTCCACAGACATTTTTGTACTTTTCCAGAGGAGGGGGTGGCAAGCAGCACAGTGGAGTGGTGCTGGTTCTGACTGGAGAATTGTCCACCATTTTTTTTTTCACTGTCTCAGGCTTGGGGGGAAAAAAATATGGGGGAAGCAGTAGGTCAGTAGGTCACCTCTGATGCAGTGAGCATTTGGCATGTAATCACCCTCTTTTATACACTGTTGTTATTAGTATTGTTGCTGTTACTGTTCATTTTCTTATCTCACTGCTATTTCCAGTAAATTGTTATCTCAACCCATAATCTCTGCCTTTGGCCTCTCTCTGTCACCAGAGGAGGTGGGGAGAGGGAAGCGGCTGCATGGGGCTTAATTTCCAGCTGGACTTAAACCACAACAATGAGGAAAAGGCTGAGGTGATTCATGCCTTCTTTGCCTCAGTCTTTAACAGCAAGACCAGCTGTACTCAGGGTACTCAGCCCCCTGAACTGGAAGACAGAAACAGGGAACAGGGTGAAGCCCCTGTGATCCACAAGAAAATGCTTAGTGGCCTGTCATGCCACTTAAGACATCTACAAGTCCATGGGGCCCAAGGGAACTGTTGGAAGAGCTCACTGAGCCACTCTCCATCATTTACGAGCAGTCCTGGTTAACCATAAAGGTCCAAGTTGACTGGAGATAAGCAAATGTAAAACAAACAAAAAGGGGCAGAAAGAGGATTTGGGGAACTACAGGCCTGTCAGCCTGACCTCTGTGCCACGGGAAGCTCACAGAGCAGATCATTTTGACTGCCATGACATAGCACATGCAGGACAACCAGGGAATCAGGTCCAGCCAGCTTGGGTTTATGAAAGGCAGGTGCTGCCTGACTAACTTGACCTCCTTCTATGACAGGGTGACCCACCTAGGGGATGAGAGAAAGGCTGTGGATATGTTCTGCTTGGGCTTTTCTCTTATGCCCGGTAAGTAGTGACAGGTTGAGAGGAAATGGCCTCGAGTTGCACCAAGGGAGGTTCAGATTGGATGTTAGGAAAAATTTCTTCACTGAGAGGGCTATGAAGCATTGGAACAAGGCTGCTCATGGAAGTGGTAGAATCACCATCCCTTGAAATGTTAAAAAAACCTTGTAAATGTGGCACTTGGGAACACGGTTTAGTGTCAACCACGGCAGTGCTGGGGTAACAGTTGGATTCAACAATCTCAAAGGTATTTTCCAACATTAACAATTCTATGATAAGGAACAAAAATCAAGAGAGTCATCTTAAGCTGCCACACCTTAGATAAACGGAGAAAATACTTGCCTAAATAAAAGTTGACATGTTTGTCACAAGAAGTTCTGACTGACATTAAAGACAGTGTAAATTGTGCCTACATGTCTCACTTTAATTCCAGCAAGGCCAACCTCTCGGAAGGATGTGGTCAGACATCCAAGAGATTACTGTATCATATCTGGGTACTCTGACAAGACTTTTGGGCTTCTCCTAACTACTATTTTCCCACAAATCACTTATTCAAGAAAGAAAATATATAGTCAGTAGGAGGTAGCAATACTAGGATCAGGAGCCAGTGAATTTTTGAGTAACTGTACCTATTCATCACACCCCTTAGGGGCAAATTATAGACAATAATGGAAGCTTTTCCTGTTGCAGGCACATCTAACTATACTTCACCATTTTTCTTGGTCATCTTTGTCAAGATAGTCCACTTAAGTATTATTTTTGTCAATAGTAGCCATCTATTACTTGAAAATCAGCTACAACCGAGAGACATCCACTCTAAACAAGGCAGCCACCATGAAGTTAGGCAATACATTCTTACATCGGAGCAGCAAGTAACTGCATTAGATCAGACTGCACACAAGAGAGCAACATCACTGCCCATTTACATCTAAATAGCCAGCTGGAACTGCCAGCAGATGAAAACACATCAGCATTCCAAGTACCTGCAACTTTTACAAGTTAGACTTGGCATACTAATGCAAAAATGTTGGGGAAGGAAAAAGATTTAAATATGCAACTGAAACCACAACAAATTCTGGAAACAAAAAAAAACCAAAGAAACAAAAATCCCAAAACAAGAAAAAACCCACCCCAATCCCTGTGGCTGAACTCATTCTTAATTTGCATCAGTCAGAGGCAAGAAAGTACAGTGTATTTGAGACAATGAACATAATACTTAAGATTTACAGAGAGGCTTTCATACTTATGGATTTTTTTCAAATTTCTGATTTTTCTTTGCTGTTGGCAGAAGTACTAAGGAGAGCAGGAAATACAAATATTAAATAAACCCACTTTTAAAACTTTTACCTTAGAGAAATATCCAACTAAATGGCAGCCTTTCTCATCATTTTTTGTAAGGACATAGAAGAGGAACGGTTCAACATCATAATACAAGGTTTTGTGGTCCAGAAAGAGCTTAGCTAACAAACACAGATTCTGACAATAAATTTTGCTCACATTTCCATCAACCTAGAAAAGCAAGACAGATGCAGTTATTTCCAAGACACAACAAGTTAAGACAAAACAACTTATTGAATCAATCATATCCTAGAAGGAAACGTGAACAGTATGGTGTTACAAGAAACAAACAAACAAACACATCAAGGTTCAGAAGAGAAATGCCCCAGTTTCTTCTTAAATAAGAAATCACCAGTTAGCGCTAATTACTTTGCATTTTTAAGTAACCCCTGGGTATCCGGATTTATTAAACAAAGTAACTTCACCTGTTAATTGTTCAAGATAGGCTTACCTCTTCCACTTTATTCCTGCAATGAAAATGAGTACGACTGGCAGATAAGAAAAATGCACTAGTTAAAACTGCATTAAACTGTGCTTTGCTAGAAGGCAGTGAAGTACAACAACTTTTAAAAAAACCCCAAACAAAGAAGCATATTACGTTGAATCCTTAAGGTGTAAGGCCAATAAATGAGTAGCAAATTACATATCAATCACATCAAGGTTTTGGATAAATTAGACAAGACAAAATTTCCATGACAGGCTAAAACGCTATTGAGCGAGAAAGGTAAATTTCCTGGCTAAATACTACAATTAGTCTAGGTATATTACGAGTGTAAAGAGTCAAGCTGTGATTCAGACAGCTACAGAAAAGCCAGACACAAATGCAGATTTCCTAGATCAATTAGGTACTTCCTGAAAGGCTCAGTCAAAGGCAACACATTTTTGAAATAATCTTCTTACTAGAAAGGTTTGCTTGTACTGTTTTTTTTTTTTTATAATGACAGTAGCTGTACTTCATTCACAGAGAGAGACAAATGATAGGCACTGTGCAGAAAAAGAAGCCATCTTCTATTCTAATTTGTTTTGAGTAAGAATCCTAGTTACAAATCTCAGCAAAACCCAACCTTTTGGATATATTTAGGGATTTTAAAGGAACATGAGTAGTACAGCTGCATTAAGTGGATTGAAGAAAAAACATTTAATGAATAGCTACTGCTTGTAAAGGCATCAGAATAAACTTGCAGACAGCTCTCAAGAGCCTATCAAATACATCAAGCTCTCTTACAATGCACTCCATTGTCCAGATGCTTTTTATTACTTTTCACACTTATTAGCAAGTGTGCAAATTAAATGTGAATATTAAGTACACAGAAATCACCACTGGGTAAGCCATAAGCCTGAAAACGCAAATTATGTGAGCTGTCTTTTTCAGTAAGAACATTTGTACAGAAATGTAAAAAAACTTCTTAAATTTCAGGCAAACAGAGCTTGTTCATCAGTTTTAAATGTGAGAAGGCAGGGAAAAAAGAGGGACAGCAAGCTCAAAAGGAAGCATCTGTCAAAAGTTGCTTGGCTACAGCATAGTAGTAAGCTGTGTCAAAGTCTGCTCTCAAATCTGTCAAAGTCATGCTCTGGGCAGAGGAACATAAATCACAAAATGCCAAACTTATTTCCATTTCTCTCAAAAACACAAAGCATGAAGGAAACCACAAACTCTTCATTCTGCCTAAAAGAAAATGGTCGCACAGAATTCTTGAAAGGATCTATGAAGAAGGACATCAACTAATGATTAAGTTTCTATGGTAATCAGTGACAACTGACATTAACCTTTGAAATAAACAGACCCAAACCAACCACATTTATTTCAGGAGGCTTAACATAAGTGTTTACTGAAGCACCTAAAACAAACAAAAGGAATAAAGGCAATGGAGAAAGTTGGGTCATTGCTTTCACAATACTTTGTTTTCCATGTGTTTTTTGCAGCAATCCCCCACCTCCCCATTCCCTTTCTCAGTATTTCTCAGAAATTTCTGAGAAATATTTTCTCAGTATTTTACTTTATTTTTTTAAGAAGTTTTCATTCACATGTTGGCAGTAGTTAATAAAAATAAATGGGAAAGCACAATTTGCCTATTGCATGCTGCACAGTTCTCAATACCTGCTAATAGAGAAAATCAAGTTGTTTTTAACAGACCGGGGCAATTTCACTTCTTGATAGGAAAAGAGGTAAGTCTATTTACAACATAAATCTTCTGCTGGCAGATGTACAATATTTATAAAAGCTGCTCAAGTCAAGAAGGAAGCAACCTTGATGCAAATAGCTATTTTTTTAACAGCACAAACACAACCAAATGAACCAAATACAAAGATCTTGTTGTAACTTATAAAAGGACTTCAAGACTGCATCTATTGTTTAAATAGATAATGGCAATGACCAAGCACAACAGACATTAATACAATTTGAGAATAAGAGTTTGAAGAAGAATTTGTCATCCGTAGTTAAAGAGAAATTATCAATATATGCATCTAAATAACACTGCTGAGAAAAGAAGTCCTAGTAACCCCAGCAGTCTTTTCTGTTATTACTACCTGTAAGAACGCTTGAGAAACTGGAATGTGAAAGTTAAGGCATAGTTTTAATAGCTGCAGGTATGCTGTTTGAAACACAGAACTCTCTTGTCCAGGACTTAAAACCTCACACTTAAAAGAAGTCATCTCCCAAAAGAATAACATAGATTAATAAATCCAAAGTTGAGGTTGTGGGATTTTTTATATTTCAGGGCAAGTTTCTCAAACATCCAAAATGAAGGCAAAAGCACTTAGGAGCTACATTTGTGATTGTAGAACACACAAGAAGCTGCATTACTTGTTTTTTTACTTTGGGAGCACCTACATTATGATCAGTCTTCTCCCTATACCCAAGACACTCAAACAGACAGCAATGAATGGGAGGCAAGAGGTACTTTTGCTGAGAAGGGAAAGGCAAACCAAACAAAGATGAGAACTGCAAAGGAAGCCCTAAGATTCATGCTAGTCAAGTATCTTAAAGAGGTTGGCTAATGCTTGAAGTACAAGTAAGTACAAATCATGAAAGAACACGGCAGGGTAGAACAGAATAGGTAAGATGGATCTGGTTTTGCAGTATAAGCAGAATCTCAACTTGGTTTTGTGATATAAGAAGAATCTCCAAGGAAGTATTTAAGCATGTGAAAGTTTTCACTAGTTCTACAGCTGGTCTGTGATATCCACAAACCGGTTACTTTCAAAAAGCTTATACTTTTGTTATACCCACCTCAAATACTGAAAGGTCATTTCTTCTGTAGATTTCATTGGCTGGAGGATGAAACCAGCCACATTTCTCTGAGTGCCTTAACAAAATGTTTTTACTTTTCATGTATTTAAGACAGAATTCACACAGGTAAAGCTTTGGTAATCTGTAGGAAAATCAAGAAGATATTTTATACAAAAACTTTGTTACATTCTGTAAACAAAGTTACCACAAATGAAAAGCCCTTCCCCTTCAAATATAAGGTACCATACATAAATGCTGCTAAAGCATAACTAAATAAATAAATACAACATTAGAGTGAATGATTAAACATTCACACACTAGTCATCAGAAAAGGAAAATAAGAAAAGATCAGATTCAATCAATCAGTCACAGTGAACCTAATTCAATAGAGTTGTGCTGTGGTCAGTTAGTTTGTTGTCCAGCCTCTGGTAGTTCTCAGTTACTTCCCCCCTTCCCACACTCCACCTAAGCTTTTGCTGCAGTCTCCATCCAAGTAAGCACACTGGAGTAATACTTCAAATTTCACCTTTCTTGTTCCAAGCAAAGATAAAGGAAGCATGAAGCAGAATACAAGGGATCTCCGTCCCTTTAATTTTCCTTATTTTGCATCTGGGGAAGGCTAGGAGATGACTCTTCTTCCCACTGTCTTCCAAATACTTGGGCAAGACAGCAAACTGTAGTAGGATTGTACCCCCTCATCTCCACCTGAACTATCACTTTACTACAGAAGACAACCCAAAGAGTTCACAGACAGGCAAAACATCTCCCTTCCACACATCTCCACAACACAGGCAACACAGACGAGTGCACTTCTCTGGGGAGGATCCAGTTCACACAAAATACAAGTAACCCACATGCCCTGTGTTCTACATACCATCATAAACTGCTCCCTTTGGTAATTTTTATGGCTACTTAAGTTCATTTTTGAATTACTGAAGCAGTGGAAGACTGCTCTAGAAATTAATTAGTCTGCAAAGTTTTAGAGCAGAGGACAATCTTTATCTGCTCTGAAGTTACTAGCACATCCTGGGATTATAGCCATGGTTTGCACTACTCCAGTATCCTAAGGAAGTTCATCAACAACATAAAAAGCAGTTTGAACTATTTGTTCAATGATGTAATCCCACTGCACTCAGCTGAGAGCCACAGTACCTCCTACAGTGGCATCCCACTCTAGCCTCATGCTAATAATTATCCATCATTATGCTTCTATCTGGGATTAATTTACTTGATGGAATAGGTAACACTCTCACAATACGATATAAATTGAGGGAATGAAAAGTAAAACTGAAATAAAAAATTAACACTATAAAAACAGTGGTAATAACAGGAAGCGGAAATGCTCTCCACACTTTTTAAGCCCTTGATGTATATACTATCGATATATGACATATCCCTCATTCCCACCACACACACAAAAAAGACAGTTCAGAGTAACACTGTGCAACAGCATTTTGGAACAGATGACATTGCTTGCTATACTAGTAAAGCTTGACAAACATACAGTTCTGAATATCTTCCAGTGTGCCATAGAGCCAGTGGACTAATGAAACATTTATTTTCAGCACACACAAAACTCTGCAGAGATCTGCTCTGCCTGACTCCAAGGTGCACCCTTGCAAAGTTGGCCAGAAATGAGATGCTGTTGCCACAACTTGCCCACTTTGACTTTATTTATTTAGCATGACATCTCCCCTGGTCCTTAGAAAACAGGAGATTAACAAATGCTGGATCACAAACAAGATTAATTTGTTTAAAGGGCCAGAAGCTGAACATAGCTCATTGCAACGGTCTAAGAAAAAACCCCCAAAAAACAACAAACCAAAAAAACCCCAGACAAAATCAAACAAATAAATGAAAACAAAAGCAACAAAACCAAAAAAATAAACCTTGAACAAAACCACACCAACACACACTGCAAGTTGACATTTATAAAGGACTTGGAAAAAATTCGTCTTTTTATTGCATCTTTGATTTAGAACTAGCTAAAAAGAAAGACAAATCCTTGTTCTCAGTTATAATTACAAAAGCATATTTACTTTTAAAGGCTTTAAATTGTAAACAGTTACAAAAGAGTAAAAAAGAAGTTGTAATTTTCACATCAGAAAAAACTCCAACCATGTATGGGAATCTTGACAACTTGCTACCTTGCATATTCCTGTGGGTAAGGTGAAGAGTACCAGGTCTGGATCTCATATTTTCCAAACTCAATCACTGAAGGGTATCGCCCACTTGTTTCACCAGTGTTTTTACACCCAATTTTCTGTCAGGTGCAATAAAAAAAAAGTATTCGTTATAGAAAAGTAAAAGAAACTTTAGCGTTATATAACCAATTTCACCCACTGAATGCATGAGAAACCTGAAGTATCCAAATCAGTTGCTTAAGCTCTTTAAACCTTGACAGAGGACAGAGTTTACAAACAGCAAATACAAACAGCAAAAGCCCAGCCAAATAAGAGGCACAACAGCCTCAAGTTCTCTTCTCCCACAGCATCTAATGTGAGGACTTCTCTATAGCTCTGGTGCAAACTCAAAGCTGTCATTTTGTCAAAACAATGACAGAAAAAGGTATCAGCACAACCCTTCTAGAGTAACTGGAATTTAGTTCAAAGAGTCAAGAATATACTAACACACTAATTTCAGCTATAGTACTGCATTTAAGCTGATCAGAAAATGACTGTAAGACTCTGAAGGGCTGGAAAAATATAAAAGAGTAAGAAAGGTGGGGAAAACCAAGCAATTTCAATGTCAAATTTTAGAAACCTTGCCACCTAACATTTTTGGGGACTGCATGTGAAAGATAAAGAAAGCAAGAGGTGGGAACTCTTTCCATGAGCAAATAGAAGTACGAGCTAATAATGAAACTGAATCTTTAAACTCAATTTGAGTCTGCTGGTTAACACACTATGAATGAAGACTGTAAAAAAAAATCACTGTGTTGACCCACACAGCAGGTAATGTCAGTTCTTGTACACTAAACCTGAAAAAAAATTAAGTGACTTCCATTACTGAAAAAACAACACACAACCATTTATGATGCCACTTTAAGAAAGCAGCAATTGAAACATTACATTCATCTACCTTCTGAGCCAGGTTCTCAAAGACACTGGTTGTTCATTTCATGGACATAGAAAAGCAAAAGTCTGGTTCACTAGTCTGATTCAGCTCAAATATTATCACTGCTAGAAAAAGTCTACAGTTTTTAAACTCGAAGTGTGGTAAGTAATTGGGTAAAACAAATTTATGAACTCACTAAGCCCGGTTTTCTACCAAGCAGTATTTTCTGGGACAGACTTAGCTTTTCAGAGCATCTGCTCTATTTGCAGAGGAAAATCATCAGGCACATCCTTACCGACCAATATCCTCTCAGTGCTGACCAGGATGTCAGCTACTTTTAAACTCTATGTTTGATCCTGTAGTCCTATGTCCAAAATGCTCAAGTACATCTTTCAAAATCTATCTTAAGTGTCACTTATCATCTGACCCATTCCAGCATGATGCCTTGTCTCCTGTCTGTATGTACAGTGTCTCCCAAATAAAATTCATAGCAAGAATGATGAATTAGATAAAAAGGAATATATTAGAAATGAAGATGAATAGACTGAAAATTAACTGAGTTTTTCTTTAGAGCAATACCTACATTTTATGCAACATGATTCTTACCTCCAGGGAAAGTTCTCGGGCCTGCTTAAATACTTCCAAATCCTCTTGTGTAACAGTGTCCTTGCTTCCCAACAGAAATACATCCGTATTTTCTTGTTTGATGCTTAGTTTGATCTCAGTATCTGTTATTTAAAACCAGCAAAAAGTTTATTCACAGACACGAAGGTCACATGTGCCTTACCAAAGCGATACTACTAAATAGGATTGCAACTATGGCTGTTATGACTCCCCATTTTAACCAAATTTGGGATTACTAAGTAACAGAAGTGAAACTTCACCCCCTCCCCCTTCTTGTTTTGTAGTTTGCTGCTGCATGAGCTATTTTTTGGTACTTGTCTGTCTGTACAAGCCTTTATAGCCCAGTTCTACTAAATTAGTTTTGAACCTCATGAAATGGAACATATTCTATTGCTAGAACTATGCCACCTGATAAATTCCAGTATACTCTAGAAGGTAAAAATAAACACAAGAGAAAAAAAGTTGCCCTTAAAACTTGAAGATTAATGCTAAGCTAAGTCTGCATTCAAACATTACAAATAAAATGTATTTTTTTCTTAAATGAAAGTAATTATAAAAAAGGTAGCTCACAGCAGTACAGATCAAGTGTTGTGGAGACTGTAGTATGATGGAACTGTTCATGAAAAAGCAATGGAGCAGAGGGAAATGAATTGAAATGCCCACCATTATAAGCACTGACAGCACACAATCATGATGACAGCACTACTGCCACAGAAAGGGCAGGGGAAGAACAAGGAAGTAGCATGACAAGTGGCTACTCATGCGGTACTACACAGCCATAAGCAACATTATGAAGGCATTTGGGGCTCCTAGTGTCACTACAGATGCAAAAAACAATAAAAAAGTGGTGTGGTATTAGTCAGAAAAAAAAAAACCCAACCAAAAATGTTTTGGAGATTTAGTCAGCATTAGATAAAAGGTCAAGGTTTTGTTGTTTTTGTATGAAAGTGAAGTAAGAACAAGAGAAATAGCTAAGACCTATGTGATAAGAACTTTGGTTTTGGATGGGACGCAGGTTTGGTTGGCGCTTTGACCTTTGCTTACCATCATCCTGATCAGGTTTAATCCTTCCGTCTGTCAAGCTCCCCTTCCCTGGTGAGGGAGTGCCCATCTGAGGGGTCATTTTATACTTTAATCTGCCTAGAGTCCTGTGCTTTTTAAAGAAAGCTGTTCTCTTGAGATGACCAATTGCTTTAAAAGCATGTCCTCTAGACACACCCCATCCAGAGGCACAGGCATGAGACATAAACCTACTCTTAACCTCTTTCTTCCCATAGAAACAGCTATTAGATGTTGGTGTGGAAGATAATTCTGGTTTACTACACAAATGCTTGCGAGGTGCATAGCTTGAGTGACCCTTTTTTCGAGACTGTTCCTGAGTGGTATAGATATGAGAGAGTCCATCAAAGAGTCCCTTTAGCTGACTGCTGCTAGGAAGGCTACTAAAGGAGGGTATGCTTGACTGACTGGAAGAACTTTGGGGAGAGTTAGAAGAAGTCGAAGTGCTGGATTTTTGAGAACTGGGGCTCTGACCAGAGATGGGGATTGGGGGTAGAAGTGAAGAAGGTGGAGGTTTTAGCTTTTGTGTGGTACCTGTAGCCAACACAAGAGAAGTGCATGACTGTTTCTGAGAGACCTTTTTCCTTGGACGATAGTGCTTTGAAAAGTCTATTATTTCACCTCGTGATCTGCGACCATCAGGTGAGGGTGTAAAGAACTTAGTAAGGCCATCAATGAGCCCTTTGGTTTTCTTGTTAACTTTAAGTGTAGAGGCAGATATGTAGGTGGAGGTGGTGGTGATTTTGGTGGTGGCACCAGGCCGAGTGGGGTCTGTAACAGGCAATCTGCTGCTTGAATCCTTCACAGATGCAGCATGACCAGATGAAGGTGTGGTACAGACTTTAGTCTTTTGACCCCTACCAGGTGACCCCCTTCCTGTGAATGCATTCACGGATCCTTCATCACTGGTTACAGACCTATGCAAAAATCAGAAAAATAAAAATCAGCATTGAAAATCTGTACTGCCAAATAGTACTGCAGTTTATACAAGTTACCTAGGCCACTGTACTTAAAAAAAATCTTTGAAGAAATTTAAAGACACATGCATTCTGGAAATACATTTCACACTATGACATAACATCCAGCTATTTTTTTTCCCCTTTTCCTTTCTGTTCCCCCTCCCCTCTTATCTTTAGAAGATAGTCCACAGTATATATAAATGGAAGCAGCTGGCAAGCAAGATTTCCCAAGTATACAGCCTTCTCACATACTTTTAAGCATAGCCAAAGCATGCTTCTTTGGAAGAAATATCATTACACCGTGTTTGTACAACAACCGCTCCATCACCATAGAGTTTATTGTACACACAGAGGAGATAAATGCTTTCAGCATTAATACAATATCAAAACAGTTAACTTCAGACTACATTTGCTTAAACTGTAGGGAAATTCTATTAATCCTTTAAAGCAATACAGTCAATCTTCAGGAAACTGCTATTTTTTTCCCCACACTCTTGTTGGATCATGTAAAATGTGGCAGTAAAAATTACCACCAAAGATCTAAAAGCCAAATGAGGTAGTTTGTTAAGAACATTACAACAAAACCAAAGAAATAGACTCTTTAGAAATGCTAAAAATAGCAAAAAAAAAAAAACCAGCAAAGGAAAGGAAAGCGCAAAACTACAACCAAGTGCTTTTGCAGAAAAACCATGAATTTATCAGGCCTAACATGGAAGGTGTTAAGAAAAAACAAAGTGGTGAATCTTATTTAAATGCTAGGAAGAAAAAGGGCATACCAAAAGCCAGCATTTGTGACAGCAGAATTATAGGTTTAACTAGTTGCTAATAACTGAAGAGAGGAGCTACACTGAAGAGTAGTATATTCTAGCACACAGAAACTGAACTTTATAAAGTATCTGCAGTAAAAGAAATAGTTATCAGGACACACGATCAAATTACAAAACCAAACAAAGACAGTTGTATCACATGCTTTCTTTCATTCCATTTTCCATCCTGCTCTTTGAAGTTAGCTTATTTCCTTCACAGCAGAAAGTTTTCTTTCACAGATTTTTGCCTTCTTAATTGAGATACTGAAGTAAATTGCAACAGGTTACTTCTAATTAGAGATTCAACAGCCTAGGGCTACCATCTGGTTTACTGACCTCCAAGGGCCCACCAGTTTAAGAACTAGGCCCTCTTCCATCCACACATCCTTAAATTTGGTTAGTTCCTAAGAGGCAACAAAACCAGAAACTCCTAAGTCTTTTGAATTCTTTGGTGTCATAATCCTAAGTCTATCACAAGACCTATTCTCAGTACCAGATGTAGTAATCACCAGCAGTGCCAGAGGCCAGCACACACCTGGTTTAAATTAATCTTGCACAGTAATTTGCCTGTGAATGGCTTCCTCCAGATGGTCAACAGGCAAAAATTATGCCAGTACCACTGGACAGATTTTCTTTGTACTATACAGGGACTAAGCGGCATTGGCTAACCTTCCTGTATTTCATGTGACCACACACTTTTTATGCTTGACACTATTGTCTTCCATACTCCACCACCACTTTTAAATAGAATTTCATGTGGAAGAGTCTCTTCTCTTATTCTAACCACTGTTTTTCCAAAACAAGAGCACTTTGTTTTTATATATATGAGACATTGAAGTAATAGAAATGTGCTGGCAGTATTGCAAATATTTATTTTATAAAGGGCTTCCCAAGTACTCCTGTAACATGCTCATGTAGCTCACTTGCAAAGAAAACCTTTACAAAAATATTAATGCTAAAAGAACTATTGCATCCCTTAGAATGATGATCACTTTAGAAGTTGCAGCTCAGAATCGCAATAGCAAAACATAACAGTAAAACCCTCACAACATTTCCAACCTTTCTATTACATGTATGAGGAAGGACGAGAAGCAGAATTAGTGTCAGGGGGGACATTGCTGCTAAATCCACTGTGGGAACCCAAATCAGAGACATGTCTGTAGAGAAGTAAGATGGCAGTACTGTATTAGAACTGGTCCTGGTTCTAGTCAGGGCAGGGTAATTTTTGCAGAAGCCAGCAGAGAGCATGGCCAGGGCCCAGGGGTTATTCTGTACCACCTCACAGGCAGGGGAAGGGACTCTCTTCCAGGGAGAAGGGGTTCTTAACAGTCAGGTAAGCAGGGAGCAGCTGGGTAACACCATTCCAAATAATCACACGTGAATTGTTTTGCCTATCTTGTACACTTCGCTATTGGTATTGTAGCTGTTACTGCTTTACTGCTTATCTCACTGCTGTTTCCAGTAAATTGTTCTTATCTCAGCCTGGGATCCTTACTTTTTGTGCCTTCAATTCTCCTCTACAGCCGGGGGCAAGTGAGCAGCATGTGGTCTGGGGAGTCCCAGCAGTAGCACTAAGCTGGGGAGTAGCACAAGAGAGCCCTAACCTCCTGTTGAAGGTTCATGTGTTTTCAAAGGGTAAAGCCAGAGGTACAACTAAAGCCCAACGTATAGCTAGAGATACAGGGAATATTTTTATTATGCACACACAATGATATATAGAACTTTCAATGACCTTCAGACTCCTAGGCTATTTTTTCAGGAGGAGAATGAAGAAGTACAATGTTTTGTCCAGTCTAACAGCATGGTCTCATGAGCCAGTACAACTACATCCTTTACTTTCATGTAGTGTCACACTTTATTCTTGTCCTGAACTACTTTCCTAGAGCAACATACATTGAACTTTAGGACAAGAACCAAAAAGGCAAGATGAAAGATGCTGGCAAAGAGAAAGGGAAAAGAGAACACAGCAAGATGCACAGCATCAAGTACATCAGCTTGACCAGTGAGCTATACTGTAAGTACTTTTTCTTCTATTTTCACATGTGGGCTCCACTGGCTTCAAAAATCCCTGTTTTGCAAAATGCAAAGTTTTACAGCAGCTCCCATGCAACTCTGAATAATATGGGACAGGTTTTTAGATTGTAGAGAAGAATGTCACAATGTACAGAATGAGTAGTTGGTAGAGTCAGCTGCTGAGTTGACATAGCCAAACAGTTAAATAACATTTAAATAGGGGGAAAAAAGGTGTAGGTGGATAGGAACATGTGATGGAGGGCAAAATGCTACTGTAGCTGACACAGAACCTGTTCCTGTTTAACACTCAGTGTAATTTCAACTCAGTATTTGAACACTACTTAACCCTTTAACCAAGAGTTAAAATGTCCAACTACAGTGTTTCCTGGGAAGACAGATGCTAAAAAAAAATTACAGCACACTCTTGTCTTAGATAAACACAGTCCTGAGAAGCAAGAGGAATTGCAATCTCTTTTCCTAGTAACCAGTGGCACCTTAAGAGCAAAATTCAAGTAATAATCTTTTCCAGAGTACCACTGAAATCAGAACTTCCCTATTACTTGTATAGTTTGTTTTTTGGAATGGGTTTTTTGAGTTGATATTAACTAATAAAGTAATTTTTATACAGTTTTCAAACAGCTCTTTGAGCAGAACGGTCTCCTGAAGTTGTAGATAAGTAGCTTGGTATTATCTACTTTGTATTCTGTAGGTACTTTGATTATTTGAAGCAACACTTCAAAGACAGCTGTGGCATATGCTATTATACAGAAGTTTATTTGCATCTGCTATAGGTACAATTTTTGATAAAAACTTATGGGATCTGAAAAATTAAGTAACAAGAATTTTTTATCACCTTTTGACATGACACCAAAAGCACCTACTATAATTTAGAAGTTATTGGACATTGGGCTGAAAGGCACATACTAAATCACTCATTATCTATTTTCCCCAACTTGAAATAGAATTTGAAAATGTCCTTAAACTTGTATCAAACTCTTATCTGACTACGTCCTCAGAAACATTTAAAGAAATAAAAACCAAGAGAAACCTACAACATTCGTTGCTTTAATTTATTTTTCGGTCGTCCAATAGGTTTTGCATATCGTCTCCTTATTTGTGCAGCTTTCTCATGAAGCAGCTTTCTCCCTTTCTTCTTTGGTCTACAGACCTGGCAAATCCACATCCCTATATAAAGGAAAAACAGTTTAGTTGTACACAGTTTATCTAATCTGTACTGCAGGTGTGTACCAAGATACATACCAAGTAGATACAAGGTCAGCAAATTCTCTCTTGAACAGGACATAGGGAAGGGAAAGTGGACAAAAAAAGTGATCCATCTCTACCCATAGTCTGAAATTTTTAAAAGCAAAGTGCTCATGGAAAGGGGAAAACAAGAGGCAACTAGGATCACACAAAAGATTATGAGCAATTAGGTTCCTAGAAGAATTTCTGTTCTAGCTTGCCCCTCCTTATACTGCCTAGATCTGTCTTCAGACACAGTTAAGATGGGGTAAAATATTTACATATGCGTTACAAAGCCACTAGGGTAGAGCACGCTAAAGAATATACTAGATCACATCTAGGTATATTTGTTTCAATACACAACTTGAATTTAGCATCCTTTTAACATCAGATAGCCAAGTCTAAACATGTATCGTAGAAAAGGCTGGGGACTGGGAGGGGAAGAACTGAAGAAAGTCTCTAATGTAACTTTAAGATTAAATAGGGAAAGGCATAAATATGTAAGAGCAAAGGTGAGAGGTGCCGTAGATCAGAAATCTAGAGATTAAAGAACCTGAAGACACATGCATTTTGTTTTGTTTGCCTGTTTTTCCAATTACTCTTACAAAAGGCTTGAAGAAGAGTCTCTCCTACGTGTTCTAAGGACTTCTTTGTCAGTGTATATACTCCCAGCATTTTAACAGCCTTTCTAAACTTTCACCTTCAATAAACTGGTCAACAACTCATTACACAGTGAATTCATCTGGTCAACTATATGCTGACCTTTATTATTTTCCTGAGAAAAAAAACTCCTCACATAATGATAAATAAAATCGGCTTTAATAGGAATGAAATCATACTGTTTATCCTTGAAAAGAAAAACCAAATTAGAATACTCAAGAGGTTTTGGTCACTTAATACAAGACCGCAAATGAAAGTATTTGCATGGAAAGGATTTTTAAGATCACCTTTTGGCATTCGGGATAGTGGCGGGTCACAGCACTCCATGTGGAACCCTCTATCACAGGAGTCGCAGAAAAGCATGTTATCCTGATGGGGGCAGGGATGAGGGGGTGGAGAAAAGGAAGGAAAGAAAAAAAGACTTAATATAGCATTGCTTGAAGTTGTACATCAATTATTTGTACTTGTACATGTGCTAATTATAAAGCTACTATAAACAAAGACAAGTCAGGTAACACTCAACAAGTCTAACTTACTGCATTTTTGCCTTGGATCCTACACGCACTGCAAGTCTTGCATTCAATACACTGCCACCTCAAGGCCTTCACATTTGCTGTTAACTCAGGACAGAATTTCAAACATGATGGATGTCCTAAAAAACACCAAAATGTTATTGAGAGCTTGAGATTTAAGATTGGTTAGACTGATTTTTAAGTTCAGCAGGATGTAGCCAGCACCACCAGCTGCTTTCAGAATTTTGCAACACATTATTTAACTCATCTACTTCATACAAATATGAAGAACAACTGTTGTGAAACCCATTAATAATGACAGGTAGAAAATTGACTTCTGCTGTAGCTGACACCTCTGAATGGTCTACATAACAACCTAAACCTGAAATTTTATTTTCACGAGGTTATTTCCATAGCATATTAAACTGTTACTGGTTCTGAAAAAAGTATCTTTATAAACTTGTCCACATTCCCCTTTTTTAGCAGTGCAAAATAAACTGACGAAATCTTTAGATAAAACCATATTAGTTATTTTTCTTACTATACTAAGTATCTACCAGAGAAACTGAAGAGCCAAACTATATGCATTTTTCATTCCAACTTATTACTTAATTACACATAAAGAACAATTTCAGAGTAATAAAAAGGGAAAAAAAGCACCTGGAAATTGGCATAAGAAAAACATACTGCAATAGGTTTAAAATTGAGGGGGTGGGCACAGAGGGGGGCCTGGGAGTAGTTGCACTACCACCTCCCACAAAACACAAAACTTCCTCGACAGGACCATCCTCTTCTCACAGTAGCCTTGAAGGCCCATGTGACCTTTCCAATTAACAGAAGATACCAGACAACTGAACACATCCAACACCTTAGGCAATACTGGCAGTGATTTTTTCATGTCTACAACAACCTCTTTAGTGTACCCTTAATCCAGAAAAGATAAAAGCACTGATACCTAGGAAGGGATAAACCTTCCCAGGAAAACACTTTTTGACAGTATTATATTCAGAGATTATCTATGAAGAACATCAACACAGAAGTTGTCAGAGAAATAAGAATCCCTGACGCCATGCTGCTGCACTTAGACATGGCTGCAGTGACGTAGTATGCATGAAAGGCGCTTTCTTCTCACTGTCAGAGTTGGGATGAGTGCTTTCTTCTAGGTCATGCTGTAATCACAGTGATTCAGACTTTCTCTATTGACTGTTTCTCAGTCCAGGACTGAGCTAAAACACCAGAAACAAAAATACAGTCTAATCCATGAGCATTCACTATTTTTGTCTTCTAGTGGACTGAGGCATGAATGGCAAAGACAACAGATGGAATGCAAAACCCACTTGAATAAGTGACAGTTTCAGATTCTACTTAATTTTATTCTGTGTATCCAAGGCTTAAACCACTTCATTGTTAACCTTTGAAAGACAACTTGAATTGTGCATATTCTCAAAATAAAATGCAGAGATATAATCTATTAGTAAGGAGAAATCAATAATAAATTCAAAGAGTAGTTTCAGAAAGATAGTGAAAAAGCATAATTCATTTGATTCTTAGCATACAGTTTAAGATATACCAACACGCTTTGTGGTTAAAACTGAGTATGCACTTTCAAGAAAGTGACAAATACACTATAACTGCAGAGATTAGTTCAATGAGATACTGTTGCCTTCAATGAAACCCCCAAGAGAGGCTGATATTAGTAATCAATATCACATAAAGACATTTTATCAACTATGACTTAACAACTGTATTAACACATTAAAGCGTAGTCATAAACCAATCATCTCCATGTAAGTATATTTAATGCCAGTTATCTACCCGGCACAGAAGAGATTTATTTCAAGGAGCAAGCTGCAGTTAAAGTTGTTGATTTTAATTTTGTTTTAAGTAAATAACTGCGAAGTATAAACATAAGAAACGTCCATTCTCACTGGTTGGTAACCACTGGTTGAACAAATTAAATGTAACTGCGCTACTTTATATCTCTTATCTACCAATGGAACATTTCTCATTCAAGCAATTACACAGCTTAATACATTTCTTTAAGCGCTAGATTTTATTATCAGACAAAAATTCAATAAAAAAATTCCACTGGTATTAAACACAAAGATTCTGCCTGCAATTCCAAATCCTTGAGCCATGAGTAAGTAGAAGCTGGAAGGGTGCAAATGGGAACCATCACTATGTATTTGCCATGTTCCTTCACCGTCTTTTCTAGGTATGCACTAGCAGAGACCGCCCAGAAATCTTTAGATTTCAAAATCCCATATAGTAATGTTCTTTAATAGCTGATAATACTTAAACTACTCATTTTAGACAAATTGACATAGTGCAAATATAACAATAACATGTATAGGGTAATGCCTACCAGACATTAGGTGGTAACCAACAAGTTTCAATTTTAAAAGGAACTCTGTTTAACTACAGTCATAGCAGTTACACAGATTTTGTAGTTTAACAGATTTCTGTAGTCAGTTGAAGGTACTGTGTCCTTCACTGATTTTAAAGCTATTTTTTTTAATTTGAGAGCTGAAGGAAGGCATGTTTTGGGCTTCCAAATTCACAGTATTTCAGCTCTAACTAATCTAAACTGAAATTCTCCATATCCAGAAGCTGATAAATCTCTAAGTGGTTTTCAACACTAGTTTGAAGTATTTAAACTGGTCATTTCACCTGGCTTCGCCATGTGACTTTCTTTTAAAACTCAGCAACATCAACATTTCAGTGTATCAAACAAGTTTACCAGACTACTGGAAATTTAGACCTTTGAAAGCTAGAAAATTTCACCAGGAATACATGTTGGCCTACTTTAAAATGAAACACCTTAAAATTCATTCATCCCTGTTAGAAGCTGTTAAGATTTGTTATACACTGACATGGCAGAAATAAGTGAGATCAGCCAGTCAAAAGTGAAGGTCTCATTCCTTTGTGACTGAAGGCAATTTCTGTAACCCACCCATTTTCATGTATTCCTCACAATGTTGAGCCTTATTTATTCATTAAAGGATTTGATGCAACAACTAGTCTTTTAAAAGAACAAGCATTAGATCAGTGACTACAATTAAACACAGTGCTAAATTAGTTATGCTAATATCTCCAGTTATTTTTAACACAAATGCTGGTAACTACACTGTATGAGATAATTCACCAAAAAACCCCTCTCAGCTTGTGTTTGATAATCTTTTAGGTAGAAAGCATTATTATTATTTCAGGAGACTTCAGCTATGAGCAGAGATGGTCAGTGCACCTGTCTTGGGGATGTACCAGTTTTTTCTACCTGCAATTTCTTAGCAGTTCATTTTATTCAACTAGCCCAATATCCTTACACAGACAGCACTAATTAAGACAATTTCTATATTCCATTATTACTAAAGCATATCCTAAATCTCATTTAGAAGGCGATCTCTGCCCAGTTCTTTCCAAACATTTTCTGTCCCTCTTCCTCTTGACCTGAGTCCAATGTCTCTGTTGCTCTGCTCTCCAGCCTCCTCTACCCATCTTTGATCGGTAACCCTCTTGCCTCCTCAGGGGTTATATAATTTGAGAGTACCCACAGGTATTGTACTATTAGCTATTTTTCCCCCTTTTAAAAAGTATTTATTATAATGCTCCAGTCACTCAACTTCTTCTCTCCTCATTCTACAACTTCAAACCCTTATAAAAATCTGTCAGCAGCAGTCTTTAATTGCATCTGCACATTTGTTTGGAAAAACAGAAGTAGGGTTTGATTCCAGTTCTCAAGTGTATTGATTTTTCAAAATCAAGAGATAGGGAAAAAGCAGGAGAGGAAAAAAAAACCAACGCAAAACCCAACCAAAACAAAGAGAACCATGTCTGCTTTTGTAATGGGATTTGTTTGCTCACATCTGACATCCCTCATCTTACTTCTTGAGAAAATCCTCTGTGCCAACTGACATAGCAGTGCATTTCATTTCTACTACCCCAATACTTTATCCTCCCAAATACCACAAAAATGTGCAGTTGTCCACCTAGTTTCTAGTTTCAGAATGCAGAAGCACTACCTGAAAAGACAAAAGCCACTTGACACAAAAACAAAAAGGGAAAGCAGACATGCCAGTAGTGGGCACTGCGATTTAATCTCTGATCAACTGAACAATTTACTTGCTGTGCACAACATGCAATTTCTTTTCTATTTGTTAGACAGCAAGACCAGCTTTGAGATATGCTGCAATGTGCAAAATTACAAATCCAATTACAATAAAACTCTACTTGAGTGAAGTTTTGTTATTTATAAATTGCATTGAAATTGGTTTTTATTTTAGTTAGGCATCAGTAGCTAAAGTTTAACCATCCAGCAAACTGATCGGCAGTCTCAACATTTCATTCCTTATATCTAATACATCTGAGGAACTAATTAAAGATAATTTAGTCTTAATGAGGCAGAGAGAATGTATCGGTGTTAATTCAAATAGAAGCTGATCCATGAAAGTCAAGACTTCCAGTTCTAAAGTGTCTTAAAACCCACCAGGGGATTATTACACAACAGAAGAGTAGCTGATATCTAAGCTCACCCGATTAACGTAAACTCTGTGCACCAGAGTCTAACCAAGCATAAACCCTATTAATTTTCCAAATGTCAGAAAACAGATTTGAAAATAGAGGAAACCTAAAAACCACTACGGGAAGACAATTAAAATTTATGGGGTTTGCTGTTGCATCCTGGGTTAAAAGTCATTTTCTTATTTCAGAGTGTAATAATTAGCCAAAATATACTAAAAAAGACACTGACTAAAATAAAAAGTAACTATCAGGGTGACAGATTGAGAAGCAGACAACCAAAACCATATCCCGATTAACTGAAAACATGTTTTTATCCATACTGTTTTGTCTCTATTCAAGTACTTATGTAGTTGTCCTGGGTACTGTCATAGCTACCTTCAGCATACCTACAAAATGATGATACTCATGGACTCCAGATTCACAGAATATCCAGAGCTGGAAGGGACCCCCGAGGATCATTGAGTCCAACTCCTGGCCCTGCACAGGGCATCCCCAAGAGTCACACCATGTGTCTGAGAGCATTGTCCAAATGCTTCTTGAGCTCTGTCAGGCTGGTGCTGTGACCACTCCCCTGGGGAGCTTTTCCAGTGCCTGACCACCCTCTGGGTGAAGAGCCTTTTACTAAACCTCTCCTGACACAAGTCCAGGCTGTTCCCTCGGGCTCCATACTGGTCACCACAGAGAAGAGAAGCACCTGCATTAGGCACAGCCACAGAGTCTGCAAGAGCTGCTGCAACACACAGGAGCAAGGGACATGCAATCAGTAGTGTCATTATCTTGTGCCTGACAAGTAATAGGTTGCCCAAATGATGTAGTATCTCACCTGAAACATTATTAAAATTCCCTCTTGAGTAACAGAAGAATTTTATAAAAAAATGAACTGGATACGCAAGATATGCAGCAGCAAAGACTGTTACATAGTCCTTATTACTGTGATTATTCCTAAGCTTCTGAAATGTTGCAAATCCGTGCAAGCAAAATTCTTGATCATCATTTGATGTCACAGTGCAAAACTGAGTTTTCAGAGCCAACATAGGTCCCAAACAATAACTGAATTCTTGTATTGTACAAGTGTGGTTTCCCCCTCTCAATTTACTCAGCAGATCTATACTTCCACATAAAGATGAATTCATACCTCTCACTGGTAATTATCCTAATTATACAGTTGACAAAATTCTAGTGTAAAAAAAAAAACCAAACCAACAAAGAAAACCAAGAAAAACAACAACAAACTCTTCCACTCCCCTGGTTTCAGTTCTCAACCTATGTTCATTCAAAGAGAGGATAAGGTTCACAAGTTTAAAATACTTTTAAAAAGACATATTAAAACATAAATATTTCTAGTATTTGTAAATTCGGCCAACTTACCACTGCTGCCACAATCTGCACAAGACAAGAGCTCTTCTGGTTTTTTTTCACGATTTGATTCTTTCGTTCCCAAGCAAAAGCTACATATTGGGATGGGATCAGCTCGTGGCTAGATTTAAAAACAAACAGACAGTTAGCTAACCAAAAAACAAACCAACCAAAACTCACCAGCCTCCATGGCTTTTACCTGACATTTCATTGTACCACATATTAATTGCAAGGCAAATGTCCACTTTACTTTGTTACAAAGTTTTTATCTTAACATATTTCACAAACTTTAAGTTGGCCCATAATAAGCCACCCTTGTGTATTAATCCCTGTAAACATCTCCAATACAAGACTAGTGTCCAACTCCAAGACTAGTGTTAACAAAAACAAGGAAAAATTAGAACCTGGGACACTATTGCACACACAGTTGCAACTCCATAACACAATCACTTGTTCTTCAAATGAAATAGTGCTCAAAGATCAAGATGTAAACTAGTCGTTATTACAGACGAATATAGTTCCTTTACAAAAGAAAACAAACTTACTAAAAATTCTCAAATTCAAGACATATTTTATTAATTGGAAATCCAATGCAACTCATATCTCCCTCTGAAAATCCAGTGCTTTTACCCTAAAATGGTAGTTAACAGATCAAGAGCTATCCATTCCAGTCTGATGAGTCCCAACAGCTTTGATACACAACCATGATAAAAATCATGCAACTCTTCCAATGTCTGGAAGCAATACACAGAACTTCTCAGAGAATTACTTCCCATCTTCCTTATCAATTACGTAACAAACTATCAGAGATTAAAGATCTATTATATAGTTTCTGCATTACATTTTAGAGCTTTAATGAAAATACTAACCTGCAACATCCAAAATATTAATGTATTAATGACTAAATGGAAGTATCTGTAAACAGGTCAGTAACAAATAAAATTATATGCAACTGTTTCTCCCAAATGGGGTAGCCAAATAACAGAGTACCTTCTCAGACTGGCTTCTAGCAGAGAGTATCACAATAACTCCGATTAAAATGGTTTCTTTCGCAAATTTGTCATTTCCAGATTCAGGTAGGCAATGCTGTTAGCTTAACAAATCACAGTAATCATTTATTGGCTTTACCTTCATTTTACATTTCCTCTTTATGCTACAATACTTTGAAAGCTGGCAGGCTATCTTCACTTGACCTATAAATCTGTATTCCATTACAGACCTGGGAAGTGGGGAATGCTTGTTTTTAAGGATATTCTCATGAAGAAATCAGTTCCATGGTGATATGCCTTTATATCTCAACACAATACAACACAGACATATTGAAACTACTTTTATGTTATTAAGCTTTATGATCATTTTAAGTCAAGCAGCATGAAGAATACTGACACCAGGAAGGTAAATTTGTCCTAGCCATAGAAGAGGAGCACACACATAAACATACTTTTATCTACACATACCCCGAGGCACCGTACTTTTTCTGAAAACTTAGTCCTCAGAAGGTCTGCTCACTGTTCAACTCTTCACAATCCAATTACTGAAATATTGACATATTTTTATACCGCAAAGAATATACATAAAAGACAGACAGAGCTGAAGACTTTTCGTAAGATGTGTGCTCTGTTCCATGATCTACAAAAGGGAACTGCTATTACTTTCTTGTAACTAACAGGAAAAAGTCTTCTTGTAACTAACGGGAACAAGTCATCTGCAGTCTTTTGTCTTACTAAGGTCTCCATTATGGATTATATGGTTAGCTGAAATATGAAATTACTACTTGGACATAAAGCTTGGACAGATAGCTTTCAATAATGGTCATGCTTAAAAAAAAAGCATTATTGGTATTGTCAGTTTTAGCAGGATGACATTGAATGAGATCAGTAATTCTATAGGTGGGAAGGGATATACAAATTACTTGCAGGATTTTTCACTTGTTAAAAACATTGTATATATAAATAAAATAAAAGTATTTAGTTAGTATTCTTGCCAGTCAGATACCATAATTCAACAGATCTTTCCCATCATTTTCCTTTTATCGCTATGTCACTGGAGCAAAATGATATTTACAAAAAAACCAAAATACATAAACTATGCCAATAATCAGCAGCAGAAAAACGGGCCAGAGCTATTCAAACAGAATTCACAGCATTGTATGGACATTTCTTAACTGCTACTTAAAGTTTAATACAGATAATCTTAAAAGAAAGATTATTCTTTTAGTGGAATCCAGTAAAAATCTCCTCTTGGCAACCATACCATTCTCCTTCCCTTCGATGTAACAGTGCTTTAGCCATTTCAAAAAGGCTTGCTCTGATAAATAATTTACAAAGCTTCACACATCATTCAAATCCAGGTCCACAATCTCATCTATCTTTCCAAGATATTTTTTTTGCTCTAGGAAAAGACATGGCCATTAGCCAACATTCATTTACTTCCCTATTTCAAACATGCCCCCCCCACCCTTTTTTTTTACTGAAGGTAAAATAAAGGACAAAGGTTGTTGGCAGTTCAGGGCTACAAAGATTGATGTTACCATACCAAAACTAATCACAAAGAGCTCACAAATCCTATCACTTCATACACAAGTTTCCAAGAAACTTACAGGCTCCAGTATATACTTTGAAGCCATTTACATTAATAACTGTATTACAGGGTCTGATCTCTCAACTACGGAAACTTAAGAACATACACACACACTCTTGTCAGCACAGTAAACAAGACATTGCTTCAATTTGCTTTAGCTTGCACAGTCAAATCAAACCTGAATTCATACTGATAGTATTAGTTCTGGCTCACAACTGTCTCAATTAGCATAAACTGAGGGGGTTTGGGGTTAATTTGGGGGGAGGGGGGTACTGGTGGGTTTTTTTTGCTGTTTTTTTTTTTTTACAGTAGCAGAATGTAGTCCAAACAACAATGCACCTCCTACCTTAATCAAAGAGAACCGTAAGAGAAATTAATGTCTTTTTCTAATCAGTAGTTTATCTTCTAAAATATAGCCATCACATATCATTATCTTTTGAAAAACAATGATTAGTCTTCAGGAAGGTTAATTCCATTCTATCTTTTACAGGAAGGAGTACAGTCAGTTATTCAACACTACTGTATTTTGTACCAGATGAACCAGTAATATTTTTTGTGTTAATATTTAATAGTAACACTTGCATTACAAAAACTTTAGGAGTATGGTGTCTGCTCTCACACAAGGGAGGCCTGAATAATGCTTACCCAGTAACATACTATTGCTTCAACACAACTAATAGGCTGAGAAGAATTGTCCATCCCTTTAATTTTGTGAACAAGCTAAATGACAGCTTGCAAAACGGTTTAGTCTGCTAGGTTACTAGAAACTGAACATTCAAATTTAAAAGACTGCCTTGTGTAATAACTGTATTCCCAATGGCAGTAAGAGCAAATTTACAGAAAATTCATTCCTTTTGCCAACATGCATTCAGAAATTGAAGCTTCACAAAGAGCAGTCAGGCAATTGGATTTTAAAAAAATGAATATATACACACTATGGAACAATAACAGACCATCAACTCGGCACCTGTAAACAGGTTGGGTTTTTATTTTACTTTCCAAGCAGAAACTGAACCATACTTATTTAAGCATCACACATCCAACTGCCATAGTCAATCAATCCCTTAAAACATCATACATACAACACTGCAGTTCATCAATCCTCTAAAGAGTGTTAAAACCATGTACTGTATGACAATATGGTACCACCAAAACACACCACCAAAATCTAATTTCACAACATTTATCACTTCAAAATTACTCTAAACAATAATGGATTGTGATTATTCTAACAATTGAAACAGTTTTCACTAAAAATTATATGACTGTCTGCACACTAAATTTTGTTTATAGCTTCATTATTTCCGTCACTAAAGAACACAAGAAAAAAACCCATGTTTAATAAAAGTTTGTGCTACGGATGAAGACTGAAAATAAAAGATACTGGTTTAGTGCCTTCAATAAGTGTTTTGTAATGGATCCATCTGAAAAAAACACCCCAAAGCCACCAAAAAATCCCAAAGCATTTTAACTATTTGACATAGTTTACATATTGTGAAACATTAAGGACCCACTATTCTAAATGCTAACAGTCTTTGCATATCCTGCATTCTGACCGGTCCATGAAAAATAAAGAATCATAGAATGGTTTCGGTCAGAAAGGGCAAAAATCTAATTCCAACTGCCCTGCCATGGGCAAAAACACCTTTCATATCATCACTAGTTTAGAAATAACAACATAGTGCTAGCATTAGTTAAACTAGTGCAGTTTCCATGTTTAAGCAAAAACTTAGAATTCTGTCATTTATGCAACCAGCAAATTATTTTGTTTACTTTAATGACTCACAGCTATCTATTCCGAGAAACTAACAAGCTTTGCCAAAATTTTGCACAAAATCAATCCTTGGTAAAACTTCAGCTGGACTTCTGTTACCTCATGCCAGAACGTGTCTCAGAACTACGGCCCAAAATAACTACTTTTTTCCTATGTATTTTCTGTGCTTGTAGAATTCACATGCTTATTTGATTGTATTTACAGTTACCATTAAATTCTTAAGGCATTTAGCATGTTTTAACATCCCATCCCCAAAGAAGTCACATTAGGTCCTGAAAAGTTTTATTTTACCTTATTTTTGAGCATGCAAAGTTACCCAAAACTATAAATTCCACTCAGAGCAAGAAGATTCCTATTTGCATTACTATAGCACTCTGAGGTTTTAAACAGATTGTCTGAAAACTGTTAGGCATTAGCTGCATACACACAATTACGTTCTTAAGTGCTATCTCATTAAGTGTTATACACACACTAAAAGAAATTAAAAGTTTTGCACGCAGTCCCAAGAAACTTGACTAGTACACCAAAACCCTCAACTGTTCACATTTGCAACTGCCTGTCCATGCCTTTTCAGAACCACCTCAACATCATCTGACAACCTGCTGGAAAACACATCCTTATGAATGATACCTGAACATTAGATCTCTGTTATCTTATGAACAGAAACAGCACACGAAAGTAATTACAGGGTTAACAGGATAGAGAGGCAAATTTTACTGAAAAGTGAAGCTGCCATGACCTTCAATACAGATCCATGGTCCTGGTCCCAGCCTATTTACAGCCTTAGGAAGGACAGAAGCAGCAAGATAGCTTTCTCAGAATACCTACATTTTCACAAAGTACCTTCGAGGGCTATCTCCACTCCTTTTTTTTTTTTTTTCTTTTTTTTTTACCATGGTTTGAAAAAAAGAAGTCTTTGAACAAGAAATACCATCAATAGCATCTCTAAATACTGTTTTTAAAAATATTAATATTGAAAAGCAAAAGCTTTATCAGCAACAGGTACTGATTTCTGTCTCAGCTACTGAAGCAGCTGCTCTTGGTCACAGGCAAGACACCGTACTATGAGTACTTTCAGCTGCAATCCCTTTCCTGCATCCATTCTGTGTGTGTAAAAAACAGTTTACTTTACACATCTGGAAAAAAAAATTCACCATGTTTCAGGAACTAGTTACTGTAAGTTAAACTAAACTCCAAATTTTTAAAACAACTTGGTAACTATCCAGTGGCTTCCACGTTAGACCTACAGGCCCACAAAACATGGTAAACAGTACACACTAACTCAAATGATGGCAAACACATCCTGACAGGCAGAAGTGTGGAAGCATTACACCTGCTACAAACCTTAATGTAGCAGCTATGCATTCAAAGAGCACAAAGCAAAAGCCAGCACAAGGACAGTTCCAAAAAGAGAGGACTGACCAGGGTATGAACTTTCTTTATTACATCTTTAAATCAATTAACTGCATAAATGGTGTGTATTGAAGAAAAGCTACACTGAAACTTCTCTTCCCCCCAAAGATCATCATCACTGCTAGAATGCAGGTTTGTGTGCCTTTCTTTTGGTATAAGGCTCACTTCCTTACTACACAGTGACTTTGAGGCTTTCTCTGCTCACATCTCCCTCCTGTACTTTGAAAGGGTATGTCTCTATGGGCATTGTGATATACAAGGTAACCATCAGAGATACCCAGAATTATGCAAAAAGAGTAAATTTAAAACCCTTCGTGTCCTCCTGGATTCACACACCCCAAAGCCATCTAACTGCAACAGTAATACTAGATTAGACTTAATTAGCTGCACATAAGCCAACCTGCATTCATATTTTGTTTGTAGTTTATATCCACTGAAAATTTTAAAATTCCACTTTCTGTTGAAAAACCACCACCCAAAGCAAGCACAGAAGACATCTAGAGAAAGGTGCAAAGCAGCAGCTCAAAAATACAGCTAAGTCTCCTGGTCCTCTGGAAGCTCAGCTTTCATTTTCAAGAGAATGAATATAAAGCCTCTACACTTACAGAAGGGAGGCTTTCCAACTATAGTCCAAATTCAATAGACACACAGGACTACTGAAGTCAATCTAAAAACAACGCTTGGATAAGCATAGGCCCTGCTACTGTTTCTGTCAACAGACTCTGATACTTTACTTACTTAAATTGTATCCCTTCTGTGATCCCGTGTTAAGTTCTATGTGCCAGGGTTTAACCCCAGCTGGCAACTAAGCTCCACACAGCTCATTACCCTCACATGGGGACAGGGAAGAGAATCAGAAGAGTAGAAGCGGAAAACCCATGGGTTGAGATAAAGACGGTTTAATAGACAAAGCAAAAGCCACATACACAAGCAAAGCATACCAAGGAATTCATGCACCACGGCCCATGGGCATGCAGCCATCGCCAGGAGAGCAGGGACCCTTCACATGGAACGGTTACTTGGGAAGACAAACACCATCGCCCAGTGTTGGTGTACCCCACTGCCTTTTTCTTACTTCCACTTTATACACTGAGCATAAGGGTATGGCACATCTCTTTGGTCAGCTGAGATCAGCTGTCCTGCCTCAATAACCTCCAAGATTCTTGTGCACCTCCAGCCTCCTCACTGGTGGGGATGTGTGAGAAGCAGAAGATGCCTTGACTCTGTGTAAGCACTGCTCAGTAATAACCAACACTACCCCTACATTACCAACACCATTTCTAGCACAAACTCAAAATATCATCCTACAATAGCTACTATAAGGAAAATAGAACTCTGCCCTAGTCAATAGCAGCACACTGTGGTAGCACTACAGAAGAAAGCAAGCTTTTCCCTCCTGAATGGGAAGGAATTTGTTCTTTAATTTTTAGGTTTCCTGCTTTGGTCCTGCAACTGGGACCAAACAATTTAAAATTTTATTCACCTTTCCATTGTAATAGTAAGAGTGTTTTTAAATAATAAAAAGTTCTGTAGCCAAGGCTACTGATATAACTGGGCTGTGAAGAAGGCAATCCTCAAGTTACCTCTTAGGCATTCCCCACTGGGAGATTAGAGCCCAGCTACAGAACCTGCCACTATCAGGAACTTTTTCTTACCAGGTTATCGATAGCTCAAGCTGAAAATACATCCAATATATACTGCCATTTCCTATTTACATCTTCCTGTAATTCTGATGACCATCACCTACATTTGTAAACATAACCTTGGGCCAAGCGGTCTTCAGACTTCCTTGAAATTCTATCTTCAATGGTTTTGAAGCGAAAAGACCAAGTGAAAAAAGTTATTTTAATACTTTTCAGCTATGTTATTAATACCTGTGGCAGTACAGTTCCTTCAGGAATACACATCTAAGTTGTCTCTATCAAACAGATGAAACTGAACAGGCCGTGCAACATCGGTACTGCATGTAGGCAATTTCACATTCAACTACAATTGTGTTTGACCCCTTCTTTCACCTTCTGCAAGGTACCCTCAGGAAATTAATTCAAAACGCATTTCTAAGTTAGACTTTATACAAAGATAACTCAGTTCCATTTTCTTGACACCTAAGACATAGAAAACTTTTGTCTTCAGATTCACCTGAAATGGTATTCAATAACATTTAAAATTTAAGGGGCTCCACAATTTTTTAATTGCAAACTTCATCCTTTCTGCTCCCTTACTTACCTACTTTGAGACCACCAACTGGCTAAAAATCTAAACATCTTAATATCCAGTTTCTGGCTAAAAGACTTTTTTGTTTGTATGCTTGTGTTTGTTAAATTACACTCTTCCATCTGGCACACAAAACAACCTCAAGTGTAGCAACAACAGGCTTGCTTTTCTTCATTCCCTCTCCAAGTAGTCCATTGACTCCCACAGACCAAAGTGAAATCACTACTGCAAATCCAACCAAGCAGATTATCCATAAATTGTGTTACTCCTTACATACCTATCACTAGTCGAAGAATGCCACATCTTCCAAGTGACACTTTTTCGTTTCATGTAGCTTAAATTTTTCTTTTCCAAAGTAATGAGTTTTTGCTCTTCCCAATTCCCTCAAAACTCAATTCTTTAAATCCATCTAGATGTCTTAAGAGCATCACACATTTGTCACTTGCCATGCACTCTTTAAAATAAAAATTATGTCCTTCAAGTCTCATCTTCAAGTACACTACTAGGTATTCATTCAGAGGTAAAGTGCCTTACGTATCTAAGCTTTCTACAATCCTGCTCATCACTTGCTAATTTCCACAATGTCTTCTTTATCTCAGTTTCTTCATATGCTTAGGAGACTTCCAAACATGGTATCCACTGGTTTTAATTACATGTATATACAGTTGTTCAAATGGGATTGCCAAATTTGATCTTTTACTGCACGGCAGCTAGAATGACGCAGGTGACACATGTAACCACAAGGTAAACAGCGGTGCAATTCACAGCCCATGATCCCATGGCCATGTCAACTTTTACATTCTTTGGGGAAACGTACTGTTTTTAAGCAGATTAAATAAACTTCAGTACGAAAAGCACATGCTTCATTGCTATGATATTATGTTTACTCAGATGTTTGTATATATGCATATTTTTATCCATAAGTTATTACCAAAGTCATCCTACATAAATGCGTATAATGTTTGCAGCGTGGCACAGGATAATTATTAGTTGTCTTGATGCTAATTGCTCAGGGAAAATGTTTAATTGCATATTAAATTGATCATATGCATATTTTATCTAGTTTACTCTTTGGGGCAAATTTACTGTCAGCACAATCTAGATTTGAATAGCAGTATACTAAATACAGAAGCAGGGCTTTTTGAAACTGGGCTAGTGTTTGAAATGCAATTCTAAATAAAACAAGCAGGGCCCTGTTCTGCTCCAAGATGAAGTAGGTGAATTTCTGCACAAAGTCAAGCCATATCCTGCCTAGTTGCCTCATATAGGGTAAAATATTAAGGAAGGGAAAAATATTAGGACCAAAGCAAAATTATTATGGCCACAAATTCCAGAACCTGATATGGGATTACAAGTCAACTATTTCTTTGGATTTCTTCCACTGATATGATTAGGAAATAGAAGCTTTAAATAGAGAGCACTTATGTTTTGGTTTTGTTGTGTACATTTTGGGTTTTGTTTAAAAAAGTATTTAGTGTTAACTCATGCATAAAACTTGACATTCTTTCTGCTCAATTATTTCAAGAGCAAATGCAGTATAAATTATATCACTGTAAATAACACAGCCACTTCTCTTACCAAGGCCCAAGTAGTAGAAAAATGACTTGGCTAAGCTCGTATTCCTACAGGCAACAAGTGGCAGCAGCTTAGCCATTGATCTTTTGTTTTTAGTCACTGGAGTAAACACTGGCACTAAGATACTTATCTGCCAGGTGAGCTACAGAGTAATACAAGTAATGAAAATCTACTTATTTATCTATTTATTCATTTAAAAATGAAGTAATTCCTGGTCTCCCTCCTGAAGCGAGAGGATGCTGGACAAACAGCTGATTAAATGCTAACAGCTTCATTTTTTTTTTTTCCCCTGACAGGAACTGAATTTTATTCTTGAGAAGAAAAGCAGTTTATTCAACAGCCAAGATACTGAAATCACTCGCAGGCATTTACCTTTACAAGCCATTGCTCAAGACACAAAGCCACGGAAAATCTGCCAGCTCAGTAAAGAACATACAGTGCATTTCATACAAGACTTGGAAGAGCAGCAGTTTTTGCTTGATCACATGCTGAAATCCATAGCAGAGGATAATAAAGGTGAAGAGGCACAGTAGCCCTATACCCCAAGGAGCTACCTGAGAGGCTGGAACCTCCAACAAATGAAACAGATTGCTTTGTCAGTCTCTGCTTCTTTGTATGTATAGATCATGTTCAATAGTGACATACTGTCAAGAAATTATAACGCCCCAAATCAAAAAGCAATTTCATAATTAAAAACCCAGATCACTGTAGGTCATTTTACAAATAAAGTAAAATAATCTCCCTTAGAATATAACAAAGCACTGCCAGCTAGCCATGTGATGTAAACCAGAGCTCGAACAGCTCAGAACAAAGCCAGTAAACATTTCACAGAAGACCAGTTTTTCTTAGAAAGGCTTTCAAGTAGGCCTATTATATAAAATTAAATGAAAGTCTCTTGAAGGAACAAGGCTTAAAATTTGCCTTAAGTATTACATTTAAGCTGGGGGACCAGGGGAGAGAAGGGGAATAAAAAAAAAAAAAATTACTGCAGCAACTTCTGTTGCATGGCTTTTAGAAACAAATCCAGGGAGGCTCTCAAGCATTGGTCTCAATTTATCTTCCACACTATTTCCAAGTATTAAAGTCTATGAAGCCCATGAGGCCATTCTCTGTCCTACCAATGATACTAAATTGCCATGCTACTCAAGGAAAACATATGAATTCTAGCATCAGCATTTGTGCAAAAGGACACAAGAAAGGACAGGAGAAGGGTCATAACAAAGTTCATTAAGTCAGCAGCTTGTTGACTGTAATTTTGTGAGGGATTTTTAAACAGTGCTTCAAAGGTAGTTACGCTCTGCTTCGAAAGCGGCAACTGTACTGCTGATAGCCTACAGAAGGTGACAAGCAACTGCAACAAAAAGGCAAAACCAAAGGAAAGAATGAATTAAGAAATCATCACTTAGCAAATCCATCTAACAGCACTCTTGGACCATATCCAAGTTTGAAACTGAAGTCTTCTAGAATCAACCTCCTTTCAGCTCTGACAGGAAGCAGTTCCTGTTTGCTTCCATCCAGTAAAAGAGCTAACCAATGAAATAATCTGTATCTACAGCATCACCCACAGTTAAGGACCGTGGCCATCAAACTAAAACTCTCACTAGTAATACTCAAACTACATTTTCTTGTGCAGTGGAACTGCAAAAACACTTTTTGATCTAATTCCATATGAGTGCAGAGCATGGTTGGCACAAGACACAATGATAAACTCATTAAAACATACTGCAGGAATCCATTTCATGACAAAATTTTATGTGCAAAGATTTTCCCCTTGCCTCTTCCTTCCCATACAGGAGAAAATACAGTATCTCAATGGAAATGGCAGAGCAGTATGACCAGAGCTACCCTGTATACATCACTGAAAAGTCTTTAGGACTGCATTAGCCTGTAAGACCAAGAGACAAGTAAACAACTCACTTTTCTATTTCACTTTGTGCATGTGCTATTCAGCTGTTTTAGCTACAACAGATAAATACAACAAAAATCTGATCCTTCCAATGAAGCCTGCAATTCTGATCCCTACAGACTACATATTTCAGGCTCCCATACAGGCTAGTGTGAGAAAAGTACCTCCCTTAACCAGTCTGAAGTACCAAGTAGATAGTGGATCCTGAGACACAACCAGAAGATTGACAATACCACTGTTTCTTAACAGTCTGAATAAAATTATTATTTACAACTCTTGTCTGTTGGTGCCTTAACTTTCCAGTATCTAAAAGACTTACAACTAAGCATTTACACTTACACCATAAGAAAGCTGTCAATGTAGTGAAAAAAAAAATTATATATGGTGTTTTTTAACTGCAAAGCTAGTTCAAACGAGTATTTACATTTAGGATGGGCACAGTATCTCCTTCAAATTTGCAAAAAGCAAGGATTTGTGAAAAAGCACTTCAGTGATGCAAATCAGAAGTTTCAAAGAGGACAGAAAAAGTTTTGAACTTGTCTAAAACACGATCACTTCAGTAACAGGCTATTAAGACCTCTCTGTAGCCCAACCCACAGAAGAGGCCTTTTCTCTCTCTCTACTTAGATGCTTGCAATAAAACGTGGAAGTCTTCATTACTAGCAAGAAGTCTTAAACAAGTCAACATCTGAAAGGTTCAACATCTATCTATACCTTTGAATTTTCAGATTATAACCTAACTCCACTGGGATACCTTTTTTTTTTTTTTGGTGGATGGGAAGCAAAGAAAAAGCCCTGCAGCATAAATAATACAGAAAGTTTCCTCCAGACTTCAAATTCTGCTTGAGATCTTGACTCCACTACCATGAGAGCTCTGCCATTCACGTCCATACAGTTCAGAAATAACATAGCATTACTCCATTTTTTAACTTCTGGCAATTTTTCTTTGAGTATTCCATTTAAAGGGTGCTCAGCTTTGAGCAAACAACTATAAATTTTACAGTTTGGGAAAAAAGGAATAGCTGCAGCCCAAGCTCGTTTCCTTAAAAAAAAACCCGAGGTTCACATTAAGTGACCAATAAAAAAGACATACTTTTCATGTTCCAAATGTAAACAGGTAATGTATAGAATAGTTAATACAAAGCACCCTGAAGTTACTTGATCTGACCAGAGCGCCTTCTACCCCTGCCAAATAAATAAAAAATATGATCTACTTATTCCGCACACACCAAAATAGTTTCATGATAGGCTAATTAATCATGAACGTAACTTTTCAGACATTACATAATTTCACAGACTTGCTTGTAGCTCCTGCCAAAGAAAACAAGAGTTTGAATGAGAAATAAATCTACACTTGAAGAGAGATGACAAGTGACAAAACATGATGATAGTAGGAAAAAGAGGGGGGGAAAGGAAGGGGAAAGTATTAATATCACACAACCCCCCCTTATAACTTTACTACTCAAAACATAGCAAAGCTTAAAAGCCAAAATACATGAATCAAGCAACTGAAACTAACTTCTCACTCTAATCTTTCTTACTTCTTTAAAATTGCAGGCTATTTCTGGAAATCATGTTTGATAGGACATGAGAAATAAACCTAAATCACACAAGTTATTCTGTGGCACTTATCTGGGATCAGGAATGTCCTTGTAATTGCTGTGGGTTTATTTCTTGTTTGGGACACATCTAGTAGCACTCAGACCAAGCACAGATCACTATTGCATTTCAAAACAGTCTCAGATCTACATTTTCAACCTGCCAATAAATTAATATTCAATTAATTCAAATTATATATTAAAGAAAGTCAGATATAAAGAAAGGCAAAAATCAATTTTTCTTTTAATCCCCCTTGTAGGCCCCTCTGATTACAAATTCAAACCCCAAATGGCCAAGATGCTTTAACTGAAACAGTAAGACTATGCAGGCAGACAGAAGTGTTGATTTAGGAAGCCAGGGATTTCTACTGTTATGAAAAAAGGCTCTCAAAAAGTCCCTCCAAATCCTGTATCAGTAACAGCCCACACAATCTGCAGATTTACATTCCTTTTAATTGTATCATAGCAATTCAATGATTTAGTATTCATATGAGAACAATTTTAAGTTTGACAGTTATTCACTGAAGTGAAGTTTATTGCTCAAAGAGTGCTGGAAAAGACTGATGAGAACTAATAACTTGGTTACATATCATGCCCCTTGCCAGCTAAAAATAAGGTGAAGAACATCTCCATATCAGAACTCACCAGGAGAGAAAACAGCAGCTGTAAGCAAAAGCTGCTGTTACAATTGTGATTCTGTGAGTGTTTCCTAACATCATCTCTCTCCCAGAAGCTCAGGAGAAAGACTTAGCACTGTAACATCCGCAAAACATCAACTTTAATTATGAGATCTTTCATGTACTGACACCATTCTCCTTCACAATAATTATAGATAATACCCACAGGTACAGAATCAAGTAAAGTATTTTTTACTTTTTTTGCATCTTATCTTCTTCAGGAGGAAGGACATTACAAGAGTATTTTTCTACATTTTAAGACTTCTGTTTTCTGTGAGAAAGTGATGTTCCTCTGCCCATAATCATAGTTAATCATGCAGTACAGTCACTATTCCAGCACTGCGTCCTAGGAAAAATCAACACTTTCACTAAGACATCTGCCCTACTCATATGAATTTGTAGAATCATAGAGTATTTGGGGTTGGAAGGGATCTTAAAGATCATCTAGTTCCAAGCCCCTGGACCGGGGCATGGTGGTGGGGGGGTGTGTGTTTCACTACACCACCTTGCTCAAAGCCGCATCCAACCTGGTCTTGAAAACTCACAGGGATGGGATGTCCCCAACTCTGGGCAATCCATTACAATTCTTCAGCACCTTTACAGTAAAGAATTTATTCCCAATATCTAATCTAAACCTTACTCTAACCATTTCAATTGAACATGCTCTTAAACTGTTTAATTCAAAGTCATTACCCCTCGTCCTATCACTACACATCCTTGTAAAAAGTCCCTCTCCAGCCTTCCTATAGGCCCTTTCAGATCCTGGAAGGTGCTACACATTCTCCCCAGAGCCTTCTCTTCAGCAGGTGCAACAAGCCCAATTCTCTCATCCTGTCTTCACAGGACAGATGCTCCAGCCTGCTGAGCCTCTTCATGGTCTGCTGACCAGCATCCTCTAGGGGATCTGCACTGTTTGGAGGGGAAAGGTGGAATGAAAGTATAATGGAATACCAAAGTCATCAGCTGAGGGAAAAGGTATTCCCCATATGAAACTACACACACTCCTGGAAACCAGTATCTCTCAAGATGAATGACTTTTCCCCAGAACACCTATGGTGAATCTTCTCTGAACACACCATAAAAGGAGATAAATTCAGCGTAAAAACATAAATTGATGTCAAGTCAGACAACAGAGAAACACAGCAAATCGATATCAGAGTCCTGAACACTGCCAAGGGTGGAGGTTCAATAATCTCTGGGCAGCCTCTTGATTTTCTCAAGAATAAATCCTTCTATCAACCATCACAAGCACATTCTCTAAAGGCTTAAAATCTCTGCAGCCAAACAGAAGCAAAAGTCACAACCTAACAGCAGACAAATCACAATGATACCACCTGACAGGGTTGCATAAGATGTCAGAGCCATGTTGCAACTTTAATGTATACAGGGGCATAAATGTATTACTGCACTAGTTCATCCCACATTCCCTCACTTGAAATTTATTTCCACTACAATTCTGAACAATGTACTGGGGCATTTTTACAGCTTTCATAAGTCACGTTTAATTGAAAACATCTACATTAAGCTACAAACAGCTGCTAGAATAGTAATTCAATGAAGAGCTTCAGTTTCTGTTTTGGATCTGTATTTTGCCTCCTTTCCCACTGTCTTTGGATAGCTGATTAAAGCACTGCTGTTTAGAAAAAAACTCAAAAGTTAAGGACTGTTCTTTGCTCTTCCCACAATACTTACACACCCCGGAAGAGAGCCCAGCACTTAGGAGCTCTGATCCCATCCCTTGGAGCTGAAGCTGAATATGTAGCTGGTCTTCAGTTCTGCACAGAGAGTTACTGTGTCAGCATAGACACGCACCCCCAAATGATATGAGGAAAAAAAGGAGAGAAGCCTACACCACACTCTTCATCGAAAGGCGTCAGCTCAGGGAAGGTAACATAACAAATTAATATTAATTCATTCTCAGCAGTGGTTACCCCAAGAACTTTTCAGCCTAAAGACTAAGTTTACAGAGACATGGAACCTTCTTCCTGCCCCAAACTCCCAAGTACACTGGAGACAAAAGTGAGAGGACTGTGCAGTAACTGTTGAAGTGAAGAGTTTCTGGGACATCTGTAATATAAAGCAATTTAAAAGTGATTGTCAGTCTTAATTCCATGCTCTAATTTAGCAGAGTTAATCAACATGCACTCATCTATACTTGATCTGCTCAGAGATTAAAGCAAGCACAATTTCTCTGAAAGAACTTCACTATTTGCCCTAGACATCATGTTAGTATTTTAAAGTAATTCTAAAGCAATTCTACTCTTAAGACAACACACCCACCAACAGATACACTATTCACAGTTTTAGACTATACAGTCTTGTTTTACCTCAAAAAAAATTAACAACTTTTTAAACTGACCCTTCCACTCATTCAGCTTTATCAGGAAGAAATTAGGGAGATGCCTTCATATTACTTCAGTTTGAAAAGTGATCATCTGGCAACCAAACCCATTAGCTTACTCATAATGCCTATCAGGTATGCATGAAAACTGTACAGACTATGTAGCACAAAGAAAAACTGATAAAAGTATTTGGTCATATGATTGCGGGTCAGAGAGGACACAGAAATACCAAATTTCTATTCTGACCACAGCAGAGAAAAAGATAATTTTCCAGGGTCCTGAAAATATGGTCCCAGGCCCAAAAACCACCCAGCACTTGTCTCCTACCATGACTAATCTCTGCATACCTAGTTTATGTGGACAAAAGGACTCAAGTTGAGCTTGAGCAAGTGAAGTAACTAATACTAGAAAGAACATTTCTGCATACCAATAAATGTGTACAATAGTCTTAACCCCATTAAACGTTTTTGAAAACACATTTGTCCTTGAAACTATCTTTTTAAAATAGCATGCAGCTCTAATGTACACCTCCCTGCTGCATGAAAGGACCTTCTCAAGAATTTAGGTTATAAAAAAGGGTTTGTCTATACATTTACATTATGATGCATGTGTAATTTATGTTGAAAGTTTAAGTGCATCTCTATTTCCATTCTAAATACTCTACCCATCTCGCCTCTTGGAAGGAACACCATAAGGAAGAATTTAAAGAACTGAAATATTTTGCATAGTTTTTTGCCTTCTGAACAGTTTTTAACCTTAATTCCCAGTTCTTCAGTTGTAGCTCTGCAAAAGGAACAGCATGGCAGAGCTGCAAACACTCAGCACTGCCATCTAAGCACCAATAATCTAACCACAAATCAAAAGTTACAATACTTAATGATGCTAGAAATAAAGCAAATAAACCAAATCAACTGTGAATGTCCAGGCTTAACTTATACCCAACTGATCTAATGTAATGGTCCCCTAAATTCCTCAACTACATACAAAAAATTGTTTTGGAGCAACAAAATATACAACTTGAGCAAGAGAACAGGCTTATATCCAGATTAGCACAGAGGCAGGAGAAAGGGAGAATGTGTATTTCACACAGGTGCATACACTTGAATTCTGTATGTAAGGCAAAGGAGGCAACTGATGCAACCAGGTTCTGTTGCAATATCATCACGATTTTGATACTGAGGACAACTACAGCCAAGCACTTAAATTGATTTGCCACTTCTAGCTTCTCAGTTATGCACATAATCATCTGATCACAAGAAGTGTATAAAGCAAGATTGAAGGGTAAACATAAGACAAGATCATTCATGCTTTAGTAGTAAATTCAAGGGTAATGGCAGAGGGGCAGGGGGAGTTTCCCTGTCAACACTTCCTGAAAGACTTCTAGATCTCATAGTTAAGATAAAAGAGCAGTAGAGAAATACACCACGAGGAAACAGTGAAATAATGTTTTGTAGAACAGGAATAACACCGAAACCACTTTTGCCTCCATAAGCTTAGTATCATTATCTCTAATTAACATGACCTGCCCAAAGTAAGTTATAATGCTGAAAATCCAAGACTACAATGTTCTTGTAGGGCAGAGTTTGGACGTGTTATCTCCTGAAGCAACCCCTATTCCCAAATCAACAACAACAGTCTACAGAGGAGGATGATGATTTTTGGCATTTCTTTTGATGCCATGATGATTTTTTGCCTTTTCTTTTAAACCCCTGTTACACCTTTTTACAACTTCTGTATTCTTAGTGCTTTTTGCCTACATTTTTGGACTTGTTTGTTCCGCTAGGAGACCACACATTTTAGAAGCTTCGTAGGTAGGCGTTAGTGTGCCCCAGACCCCAAGGTCCTCTCCAGAACACATTTTGTAAACTAAGATAGAACCATCCAGGGGAAGGTTGCTTGGGAAGGGGGGCTCATTTGAGCCTCTCATTGGGGAATTTTTGATAAATATGCTAATTCGTAAGACCTATCATGTTATACCAGATCTTTTGGGGGTGTGCATTGTGGTGAGCATTGAGGTGCATTCAACCTGGACGTAGTGCACCTAAGGATCCTTAAAATAAATACCAACGTAAAATCCCTTTTCCCCTTCTAACTGTGTTTAACTCTTGATTTTAAAATCAGGAAAAGGCATCACTCTAAGTCTGACCTGCAGACTGCTCTGCCCTTATGATTTCTTAAACTAAGTTATAGTTGCCACATGTATCTGAAGAAGGCTCTGTGGACCACACCAAACAAAGAAATTGAGATCTCCATACAGGATCTTTGCATGACATCTTCCTCGAAGTGTGTGCCACCCTATCTTTACAGCGTAAAAAATAAGTACACAGTGCAAGGAAAAAAGGGCGCACCTTAATCCGGCTCCCTAGTACCACAATCCTAAAAGCAGGTGAGAGGTAGTGGAAACAAGGATTCAAGAGCACACTGTTTCAAACACAACCTTTTGAGATGCTGTCATCCCTCAAATCTAAATCATGTTGAATCCCAGGTTGAGCAGGCACCAGAACTCTTCGTAGCCAGGAACACAGAGGTGCTGTCATTCTCCACTACTGATACCAAAACATCAGCTAAGCAATACACAATGGCATTTATAATAATGACTGGGGAAGAGGATCCTCCCATCCTATGTTCAATATGCCTTTCTCATTCCTTAAGGGAGCTGTAGAAGGCGAACCCATACCAAAGTAAAACATTTGAGTGCAAAAGTCAAAGCAGACTCAAATTCCAGAAAACATTAACGAAGCAGTGCCATCTCATTCATCCATGATAGCCTGATAATCTGAGAATTCAGAGACCAAGTGTTAGGAGATCTAGCTCAAAGCTAATATTCCCCCCCACAATCACCAAAGAGTCTTCATTTCAGGAAGGAAAAGAAAAAAGGAAGAAATAAATTAGCTTTCCAAAGAAAAACTAACACAACACAGATAGCTTTGGATATAACAGGAAGATGAGGTGAACTGACTTTGGCTCCAAAACATAAGTATGTTATTTCAGAGCAGCTCAGTGCCAAACGTAACCACCAATCAGACACCAAAACACTGCAAGAGCAATGCCCCAACCCTGCACCAGTGAAAATATCAGCATTACTTCCAGTGCCCAGACTAGAGAGCAGTAGCGAACAGGGGTTTGGGAAATTAGAGAGAGGAGACATATGTCATTTTACAGCTGTTTACAACTGTTGCGCAGAAAGACTTGGTTCATATTTATTAGCTGCATTTAATTTAGTGTCTATCTAAATAATAAAACATCTATTTTTTTCAAGTGTCACTAGCCTATTATTAGTTACACAAGAAAACCAGTATTGGATTCCCCCCATGCCATCTCCCCCCAGCAATACTCCACTTGATACTCATTCATCTCCAGGATTATCATATAACTACCAGTTTAAACCTGGATCAATGTTTTTTCACTTCACTGAACAATCTAATCAATAGCAACAAGGACATTCTGCTGTCAAAAGCAAGCTGCTGCTCGTGCTGCTAGTCCCCCCTGGGCTTGGTGTTCGAGAACTATGTTAGATAGACCCTAGCACGCAGCACTCAATGTGACACTGATCACTCTGTAGGCACAGAGCAAGGTATTGATACCAAGTTTACAGCTAAATCAACACAGCTAATTGCTGGCACCTTCAGAAAATAAAGCTGTAGTCATGACAAACAGGTTGTAAAACTATTTGCACCTCCTACAGAGGAAACTAACCTAGTCTGATTTCTGGTTTAATTACCTATGTAGGCATTGATTTTTTTAGGAAGGCACATTAAATGGAGAAGCTTGCAACAAAATAATTCAAAGGCATTTCTCTAATCAGTGTTACATGTATAAATTTAAAAAATTTTCATCCCAACCACAGGAAAGCATACCACCCTTACTACAAGTCTACAGCTTCTGGAGAGCCTGCAAATCAAAAATATCACTGTACACTTTTCAGGCAAGAATAATGTGTTGTACTTATATTACACAAGATCTAAGAGGATGGGGGGCAGTTGTATATACAAGAGATTCCAGCTTAATCTCTTACAAATACGTGCCCAACAGTGCAACCAAAGCAAAACCCACTCACTGGGCTGTTTTGTTCAGTCTGTCTGTAGCAACAACAACAAGCAAAAAAAAAAAAAAAAAAAAACAAACCAAAACCCCGCACAAAAATAAAAGGGCTTAAATTTGACTCTGTGATCATCTTATTAAATAAAATTAAGCAATTCCTAGCTGTATTGCATCTTTCATTAAGGTACACAAACAGAAAAAATGTGGGTTTGAAACCAGTGCTCTGTAATGGGAACAAGATGGGAGAGAAGAGGTCAGAAAGGCCAGAAACATCACACTAAAGAAATTAAAACATTGTTCCTCATTACGTCTGGCTATCTTAGCAGGCTAATTGCACAGAACATGTAGATTCTACATTGAAACAAGATGGTGAAATCTGCTTCTATTGCTATAAAAGCAGAAAAACAACACTCACAGATTTCTCTCTTTATTCTAGCTATGAAATATCCCTTAAACCCATGAGATTTTTAAAGTATTTAGTTTCATTATTTAAGAAACATTAGCTTAACCTAGAATCTTGGACATTTATGAATAGTTCATTCCTCAGAACAACACACCTACTAATATCAGCTTCTGACTGGATTATCTATCTTCACTACCTCCTCAGCTTCAAATTCTCAAAATATATCCCTCATGCTCACACTTAGTACCTCAATATTCTTCCTCCTTGCTATTTACCCTGGATCTCCATCTTACCAAGAAGGAACATGTGCCACATATAATCCAGTATCATATATTAATTCTTTATCTACTACCTGTCCCATTATGGAAAGCATCAAACACAAAGATGAAGATAGAGCTGTCCCCCCTCCTCTTTCAGCAGTAATGCTTCCAAAGACATCTACTTGCCACTCTCCACTTCCATAAAACCTACCTGTCATTTTTGCTTGAGTCAAAGTTAACTCTGTGATCCGGCCATTAAGTTGAACTTTACCAAGGGAAGATGGGCAAAGTACATCTGACTGATACTGACTGCAGTTGCAATGTAACTGCAACTGCTTTCTATTTTTTTTAATGTAGGAAAGCAGAAAGTAAATCAGCAAGCAGATATCCTTAACAAATGTACTATTTTTCCCCTCTGTGCAATTGTAGCTACAATACCAGTACTACTTCTGTATATTGGACCAGACTCAGCTTAAGCATCTCTACCCAGCAGTGTGTGTCCAAGATGGATGTATTTCAGAATAAACTAGCACTGCTGAAAGAAGCATAGAAACTAAATACTTTCCATCCATACAAAACCTGTCAATCTGCCACAACACTGAAATTACCCTTTTTTTCCTCCTGCTTATGGGAAAAATGGGGTAGTGGTTCAATCACAACCAAATCAAATAAGCCTGAGTTGAAGTCTGTCCTATTAGCAAAATTAGTTGCTACCTCTTGGGTCTAAGCAGCAGCCAAATCTGTCTTCATGACTCAAGAACCAATTAACAGGCAGTTACCTGCAAGGTCCCAGGTCCTACCAAGAAAATGAGACAACAGAAGAAACCTGCCAGCTTGCTGTGGTATCACTGCAATAGGCCTGGGAAATGTATTTTTAGCACGTACAGCAAGTGCAGCACATGGAGCTTCCTCAAGCGTGTTCATCAGAAGGCTTCAGATACATTCTAAGAAATCAAAATAGGAACAACTATATTAAAGGGCAATATCTTCACATATGTCCTTTGCTACAGGGAATCAATAGGCCAGACTGCTGAATTTCTAAGACCATGAAATTAGCGTGATTAAGCCTAGAATGGACACCTGTTCTTAAAGAACTGGACTGAGACTCCCTTTCATTTACATAAGCATGCAAGCAGCCAAGATAACCTCTCACAGTAAAGGGCCTGAACCATATTTCCAATAGTCCTCTGGAGGTGAAAAGTACCACATCATCAGCCTTCCAAGGTTAAACCATGCAAGTGCCAAAATTCTGCTAGCTAACATTTCAGCAGCCAAAGCAGAATCTGAAGAAGATCCACAAAAACACAGAATGAAACTGAAGCTGACGTCTTGCCAGAGGTTCCTAATACTACCGCACTGCTGACAGCCACTTTCTGTCACTGGGGTCCTTGTACTTGTGCTACAGTTTTAGTAAAAACACAAGCTTCAGAAGAAACAGGCTACTGCACAAAACAGTGATGACAGATCAGAGAAGCAAACTCAACACTTCTTGAGCTTGACAAACCATGATCAAGCTCTCAAACTACAAAAACAATTAAAATCCCTAAAGATAAGGTGCCAATAAAGTAAGTAACTATGAGGTGAAAGAACACTTATTTTAGAATTTGTTTTCCTTTCTTCACCCACATAAGCCAAAGACCACCCACAACTACCTTCAGCAAGGGTTTAGGAGGACTCTGAACAGCTATTTCCTTTTAATGCCTTTGCAAAAAAATTATGACTGAAGAAATGACCGTGTGTTGGATCCACTCTGGGGTATTAGTCAGTATTACTGTAATTCTTTATAATGCATGGTCAAGCTTACCCTGATCCGTTGCTTGATTCTAGAACAGAAGTGTTGAATGCATGCATCCATACGTATCATGTTTATCAACTGCATCCTAGGAATATGAAGAAAGCTGTAATATAATAACCTACACAATATAAATTCTATTACATTAAAACTGTAATTAACTTACTAAATTTGAGAATAAAAGTTCTATTTTGATAGAGTGAGAAAAAGGGATTTTAATGAATTATTGTTTTGTTTGGCATAGCAAGGCATGTTTGTTACAGCATGTGGAAGCCTTCTTGTAAGTAGATGCAGTCCTTGCCAATATGTACTTTCAAGCTATACTAATACTCTTTAGCAACAAACATACAATATTTTACAACACTGTAGCTGCAAGTGTTGCTATACTTCAGAGTGAAAATTGTTTCAAACTTATCCTGATTTTAGTATTGTTATTTAAAATATGCAGTTTCTGGGCTTTCTAAAACACAAGCTTAACCTTGGTAAACACAACAGTCAAATAAACTGTCAAATCTGATGGCAAATTTTAACAGCAGTGCAGTTCTGTCCAGTCAATCTTTAGGAAGTCTAACAGTTTTCTTAAGTCTTTGAATATACACATGGAATTAGGGAGATATGGATTCTGATGTTTTTCTCTCATTTCATTCCCAGCTTTGTGATTACATTTAATGAACAAGAACTGCTCAGGACCCCTCTCTCTCTCTCGATACTACCTACCTTACTTCATTTAGACCCCAGATACCATGCTGAAACCTACTTTGATGCTCACAGCTTATCTTTCTTCTACCCCACTGCCACCTCTTTTCACAAAAGTTTAGCTAATAGAGTAACACTCATTCACAACCATTGGAGCCTTTGTTTCCCTTCCACCTCTCCCTGGCACATTCTTTTGAGAAACATGTCGAAGAAATACTTCAGGCACAAGCAGGGAAACAGGCATAACAAAAAAAACCCACGCAAACAACAACAACCAAACAAAAACTTTAAAAAGCATTCCATTTGCCTTAAACTGATGCAAGCTCTGACTTTACTGAGTCCAAAACAATATATACTACTCCAGAAACAGAGCTTCCTAACCCTAAGAAAAGTTCTGGCAAGAGATGAGCTACAGTACAGCAATTGCCAGAAACCTGTAACAAAAGAATGCTGAAGACACTCAAAGTAGGTATCTTCCAGAATCCTTTTTTAACAGTAATCTAGGACTAGCAACTCTTGTACAAAACTCCTTTTGCTATTTATTTCATTTTTATTACTTCAGCTGATTAACATCTTTTTAAGAGCAGATACCAAGTTTTTCCACCGCAATAAAAAGCAATCCTGGCCAAGAAAAGATTTGCCCATTAGCCGTACTATCTCCACAAAGACAGCAGCCTTATTAAATTACAACTGTTTGAACAAGGTCAAGCACTCAGGGTTTAATTCAAAGTGTTTCCAGGTATAATGCTGTCAGGTCAACTTAAACAAGCCAACAGAGGCTTTGAGCTTGATTAAATATTAAAACAGAATCTTTCACATCTGCTTTTACCCAAGGATGAAATTACTGTACATCACTTCAACCAGCTCATTAATACACTAAACACATATCTTGCCTCAAAAGGTTACAGGAATATCAATGCTTTCAGTGTGCCTGCAATGAAACCTACACAACTCAGCTAGAAGCGAGGTCACTGCATACTTTAGCAGGATGTCAATATTTTTTTATAAATGTAAGAGGTAATCAGTTAGTCATAGATACATTTTAAATTAAAAGATAGGAGCCTCCAGTGTAGCTAATCAGTTGCCTTTGATCTGAACGTTTTAAATGTTCATCTTATTTTCTTTGATAGATAACTTGATAACAGACACAAAACAGAAAGTTTGATCCAACAGTAATTATCTTTCAAACTGGAGGGCTGTCATGCCCAACTAGAAATTTGCTTTAAAAAAAAATTGCACAGCTCAATTTTAAATTGAATTATAAAAAGGTCTATCAGCATCATCTATTTCAACACCTATCATTTCTAACGATACTTTGATGGCAGGTTTGGGTACAGGAGAAGAGAATGCATTTGAGGATACAAGTTCTTTGACAATGATAAATACACTGTATTAACTACTCCACATGGCATCAGCAGCCCTTTAAAAACACAACCAAAAAAATAGATACTCCTCTAGCATTATCTTTGTATTAGACAGGAGACATTAGTCAAATCGTGTTTCCTGACTGCAATCCATAAAAAGCAGAGACAAATGAAAGTCATCTATTTAGAGCAACAGATGTACAAGACAGGACTTGGAAGGGAAGCTATGGGAAGTGTTTTGCATGTAGACCATGCTTATCCCAGATAGAAAATGGCCTGTGTATTTGTGTATGCTGAAACTGAACCTAAACATCACTTGTAAAATAAAATTTTAAAAAACCTAGCAAATTTGCCACAAAACATTCAAATCTACTACAGAGTCTTGACAGCATTTAGGGCTGGGCAGGAGGAAAACTGCTTGAATATGTAAGTTCTTACATAATGAATAGGAGAAAACCTAGTACCTCTGAAAGCCCAGCATCTCTTTCAGGAGTCAGAACTATATCTTTTAAGCACTGCTAATAAGGCATGAGATAATTTGCTTAAGACAAAATAAAATTCCAATACAACACAGTTTTCTACCACCCACTAATTTACACTTGAACAATATAATCAACTAGACCAAACTATGCTTAATGTAAAGTCAATAAATTCCTTTTTGGCTGTTGACACAAAAATCTACTGGGAATTAAACACTTGAGGAAATTAATCATTATAACACTCTGGTTCAATGCACATCTGTATTGAAATAATTTGGTCTTCAATTCACTTTATTTGTAGTTGGGTTTAAAGCAGTAAATTTGATAGAAGCAGGCCTCATTAAACTGATCTAGTTCAAACTGCTTTTCGTTAAGCTTGGTGTATTTGAACAAAGTCAAAAAAGATTCATTTCCTTTAAAACAGTTGTGCATTATAAAGTAACCCAAACAAACCAAGACCATTAATACATAATATAATAAAGGCATTTACATTTGATCTGAGCAAAAGCCAACATTAATGATCTGTTTGCTTTCAATACATTTTCTTGAGGCACACACATACTCCTTTCTTACTGCCCACAGAAACTCACATGGACAAATAGCTGGAAGACCACCAAAATAAAGTGTCTAGAAGCTCAGGCTATTATAACAGCCCCACAGCTTCCTATTTTAAGAGCTATGTTTAATACTTTCAACATAGATGTAGTTCAGCATTGTGGCTCCCAGATTTAGTTAGCTTGGAAATCAGCAGCAGCAACAGGTGACTGGTGCAAAGACACCTTGGGAGACACCACACCCATGTGCTGGGGAAACCTGTGCTGAGTTACCTGACTGCACAAAAGTGACAGATCCAGCTAAAAGAATGATACTAACACTCCTCTCTACAGGAATTCAAAACCAGCAGCAACTCTGCAAAAGGTGGCAGCAATCACAACTCCATATATAGCTGCCAGGACACAACTGAGCAGTTTAGCAGTCTGAGCAGTCTCCAGCTTGAAGTCTTCACCCCAGTCTCTTTCAGGACAGGATGTGGTGTCACTGCATATTACTACAGGAGCCCCAAAGTCAGCATAATACACCATGGGAACATCTGGCAAAACAGAGACAGTCACACTAAAAACATGCTTTAAGATGTGTGCAGTAACTCAAGAGCATAATGTTAATCGCTTCCACACGTATTTACCTTTCTATGCTGTTCAAGTGACAAGACAGGCTGCACATTCTATGCAAAGGAACTGCTTACCCTCAAGTAGGCACATAAGCAAAATCCTAGATGGTATGAATAAGCTGATATCTCTAGAGAAGATTTTTATTTTCTTGAAGTACACACACATATTCTAGGTAAAATAGAATATTTTTGTGCTTTCAAGTTAAGTTTTGAGCTTCCCAAGACAACACTGGGCCCTGTCCCATCCGCCGCTTTCACTACACATAGGTTGTGCCTCTGTGTCCACTCCTTCGGAAACAGAAACGTGTACCTGTGTAATTTCAGCCTTACTATGCCATAGAGTACAATACCTATGCCACAACTGAGTTGTAAGTAGCAGTCACCTGTTAAACCAGGGTGGGAACGAAGAGGGAGATAACCTAGCAAGAAATAAAACAGTATTCCTAGCAATTAAACAAAATAAAGGCACAAAAAACCCCACTCGACCTGAGCCCTTATGAAAATGTTTTCCCATTCTTCAAAACAAAAAAATAATACCCTCCAAAGCTATTTAGTTACACTACTTTCTAATCAAGCCCAGTTATTACTAGAGTACTAGACCAAAAGAAAGAGAGGACACAAATAGCTTGCACTCCTCATAACCTTTAACCTTCCATAAGGCTTAGTCTGATATACTTTTGTGGTTCCAGGATCTGAATTGGGATTTAAGTACCTAGAAATCCTTGCCCACCTCCAAAAAGAAACATCACAGGGTTATTCAAGGGATGTTCAGGTGACTACCACTCATTCCATAAACAAGCACTGAACAAGCATAGTAGTGCAAAGATCATTCCATAAGTCCCTACAACTAAAAGAAGAACCCACAATGACCAGAATGGCTCTACTACTGAGTTTCTCCCACTCCTCATATAATCTGGTAATAAAATTACCTCATAGATGAGGAACACACTAACACTACATTTTGGTAGCAATTTCAGAAGGTGTCGAACTCATCAGTACCAAAGGTCTGGTTTACTGCAGTTGGACATGGTGCCATGACATTTGTTACAGCAACCCCACATCTTTTGGCCCAAGTATCGGCAGCTGGCTGCAGCTATTACCAAGTTACTCAATTAACTTGAAAAGACAAAACCTCAACAGGTTGTTGTCAAGTGGTTGATGGTACCTGCAGAAAGGAAGCTACTCTCAATAACAAACCATTACCATTAAAAAGTTTACAGTAGACAGAGTATTTTCTTCTTTCACCTTTCTTTCATTCCCTGTAGTCTTCTGGTTTTCTTTTCTATCCTCACTCAATATTGCACCTCATTCTTCTAATTTTAAAATCAAAATCTTTCAGTCTTCACAAAACAATGAGTTTAGTGAATCATTGTATAAATGATGGTGGTGCAAATAAAACATTGTATATATACATTTGTGCATGAATATGTTTAAAAATAGAGTACCTCAAGGCATATAAAAATCACTTCGAGAAAAAAAGAAAATTCTCTTCCCTGGAAGCTGTTTAAAACTGTTATTTGCATCAATTCCTGAATCGCTACTGCTAAGTGGCATTAGAATGTAAAATCACACTCTACAGTTTTCTCCTCTTGAGATTTACAGTTAAATGATAAGAAAAATACTTCCTGGTTAAATTGGACAGATAATGCAATACAGCTTTTATCAAACCAATAAATATGTTATAATACACAAGCCTCTGCCCCTAAGAGACTTCCTTCTTCAGGTGCTGGCAGTCTATAAATTAGCTCATTTGTAGCACAGAAAAGCTCCATAATTAGTACCTAGTTTATCATTAAAACCTTGCATTCACTGTATGATGTCACAGACTACTGAGTCTGCCTCTCATTTACACACTCAATTATTTTCTGGCATCCCAGTACAGTTGATCCCATTATTTCCTATGTAATTGACCAACTTCAACAGCTGCAATTCTTCTCTCGTAAATACAGAACATATTGTAGATGACAGATCATAGTTACCACTCTTAAAAAAATTCTACATAACATACAGTTTAAATTTGACAAAGCTTAAGATGCTTTGCCCTGCAGCCAGCAAAAGTTTGATTTAAAAAGCACTGCACAGTAATTAGATTTAAACCACAGAATTACTTAACGTACCACACTCATTGACTGGTAGAGCTTTTATTGCAATAGATTATACTCATTACTTAAAGAGTCTGAAAAGCAGTTGAAGATCATTTACCTCTGGTACTAGAAATTAATACACTTACTTTTGATTACAGCTGCAAATGAGACATACAGATAGAAGTTCTGAGGATCCAGGCATGCCAGATACATTCCTGGACCAATGGAGGGCAGGAAGTGTCCTAGCTGATTCAAATCTCACCTAGTGACCAACATGCTAGATCCTCCTAAATCCTTCTGGGAAAACCTGGAATGCATGCTCTTAGAATTTCTTCTACCCAAACAGCTTGAAATGGTAAGCCCCTGTAGTGTAGACATGTAAGACAACGGACAATTCAGTAAAGCACTTAATTTCATACAGCCATGAGAAACCCTGAGATGTTATCTCTTTCTGCAACATCTTTTTATCCAAGAACAAGATCTGAGAAAATACCTGTATCTTATTTAGCATAAAAACATCTCCAAGTCTGAAAGCCAAGAAGTCCTTTCTTACTGGCCCTCAACACATATCAAGAATGGTCTTAATGACCATTAATGAATCTAATGATTCATTAATCAAAGGAGAATACAGTAGTAGAAAAGACAGGACTCAACAACTTGCAACTGTACTGCACAGCAGCGTTTACCCCTACAAAGCAAAAAGCAAAGAGAAAAAGCAAAGTTTTGGAAATCTAACATGTTGTACTGCTGTGCATATACATGGAAGACAACTTTTATAGGAAAGTAGTATTTTCCCCCCTCACTTCTATCCTTTATATCATGAAAATAAATAAAAAGACTATTTTTTTTTCCACACTTTCCTTGGAATTTAATGGACAATACCTGTTAACCGCATTATACACCTTTTTATTGTGGATTTAGGGTTTTGTTAATACCATTTGCACATCAGGTATATTCACAATGGCTTGGAATTTCAGACAGTTTCAAGGATTTTTCTTCATATTACTAGGAACAATAAAAAACCCAACCCCAAACCACAAGAAAAAGCAACAAAGCAGCTTCCTATTAGGAGGCAAAAGATTCTGCCTTTTATTGTTGCACTTCTAACATGTGTCACTTGTAAACCCTGACAGCCAGGAGAGAAAAATCTGCTAGCACTCAGGAGATTTTCCTCCAGAGGGAATGTATATTATCAAGGATAACACACTAGCCAAACATCTCCAAAAGCTTTCACAGGTAGGCGCCCACCAGTACTGATGACAGCTGAAAAGCCCTCTTGGGCATCTCTGCTGGTGTGGTTGAACTGTCTGAAGCATCTTTCCAATGATCCATGGGGAAATGGAAAAAGAGAGTAGGGAAGATTCCACCTCAAAACCTGTACACTGCATTTAAGTTTTGATTTGGCATTCCTGTTTTACACCATTAAAGATACTTCAGGTTTTCAACCCACAAAAGAATGCAAATAATTTAGGTAACTATGGATCTTGCACGTGAAAATCTGTACTGACCAAATTCAGGAAAACAAAATCAAGGGAAACACCTCACCTCTTTCTACAGGATGGCCACAAGATGCGACAGCATAGCAGTACAACTGAGCTGCACAGCACATCATCTTTTCCTTCCAGCCCAACATTTTATCACTTAAACTATTATATCATTTATCAGTGTACCAATTATGACATATTTGCATCAACCTGCTACAAATACAAAAGCAAACCTGCAGCAAAGCCTTACAGCAAAAGAACAATACTTTACTCATTTGGAATTACAATTTCAGTAAGGTCTAACTAATGAGGAAGAAACTGACCTTTGTGGTAGAATGTTAGGCAAAAAATAGGAAGTTTGTAGCACTCCATTAAAAAATATTTGAATATTTGTGTTCAAGACAAAACTTCAAACAAAAAAACCTTGAGAAAAATGTATTCTTTAGACACAGAGCAGGCAGCTAGTGAGGCTAGTCTTTGGAGTCTGGTAATCGGTGACTACAAAATGAATTCCAAGGTAGTTATGAACATACATTGGCTATGTTCACATACTGATAAAGCTGAGGATAACTCAGCTGTATGGTCCTCTATATAGAAAGGTTACTTTTCAACTTGTTGTACCACGGACGAGAGTCAGGATCTTCTTAAAAAAGGTACATATCAGGTATTAAAGAGAAGAAAACAACAGTACTACAGAAGTGCTTCTGCAGCACAAATGAGGCTACTCAATTCCAAATAATGTGCTATTAACAAAATTCCATCATTCTTTATTTGTTTGCAGAACAGCTCTTTCCTGTAATCTAGGTAAGAGCCTTTCCATCTTCAAACAGAGCATCTGCATGATACCTCTCAAGACAGATTCTCCCAAGTCAGAATAATTAAGCATTCAATTAAGCTCTAAAAAACTGTCTTCACTGCATTCACTTGGTCTTTTGATTCTACTCTAATGGATTATCTGTTTAATTTAGTCAGAATTTAATCCAATGTTACAAGTCATGATCAAAGAAAGATTATTTTAATCCAGCTATAAAAGCTTGAGCTCTTGAGCTAACACACTAGATAGACCTATTCTCAAGCTTCACCTGTGCTACTACACTAGCACTGCACATCCTGAAGCACAAAATACCATAAGAAGGGACTGATGAGTCCTGATTTAAGACCCTGGAAACTTAAACAGCACATTAAGTCTGCGTCTTCTACTCAATTTTACATCAGTCAAAAAATACACACACATAGTCAGGGCCTCAAGCCAGCTGGTTTTTTAAGATGTGTGAACTGATGGTGGAAGGCAGGTAGGCAGGTGTGAAAAGGTAGGGACAGTGAAACAGAAGAAAAAGAAAGTATTTTTTCCTCCTTCAGCAGATGAACAGTCCACCACTTTCCATGTATGTTTCTCATTTTCCCAAATTACTGTCAGCCAAATATTAAAATATTAAACTCTGCAAAAGAACCTAATAGAGATTATTACATGACAGGAAAGAGCATGAACTATATACTCTGTCCTATACCACAATGGCAAACTCAAATCATAGTTGGCTTTTTCCTTCCCCTAATTATGAGCAGACAAACCACAAAACCTATGTTAAGATCTTATCAGTTAAGGTTCCCTCATGGGAAAAGTTCAGAAACAGCTGTACAAAGAACCACTGCTCAGCTTCAAGTTTCTGAAGTAGTCACAAATTCAGAAGAATGAAATCTGTCAATTTTGACACAATATTTGGGCCTCTTCCATCACTTGAGATATCTGTATTAGTGACTTCCTAATTAACACTCTCAAGAAGCATTCAAAGCAAAACAAAAGTAAGAAAAAACCCCACAGTATACTGGTTTTACTGATACTGGTATCACCTCAAAAGTACAGAGTCTGAATATAAACTGGTAATTTGGGCAAAACAATCCAGAGAATGTAGCTAAATTGTATGTCATGTGAACAGGTTTTCTATAGATTATACATTATTGCCTCTTACTTTCATAACAGGACACTTGTTAATACCCTCCATGGAAGCTGCTAACGAAGTATTGACTACAGCTTTTCAGTATTGACTACAGCTTTTCACTCAAACTGTACACTGATGAGGCTAAACAACCAAAACCATTCACAAAAAATACCTTCAATGTACTTCCCCAAAATTGGCATAAAATATATTTTTAAAAAATATTTTTTTAAATCAATACAAAACCCCTCTGTGTTTTGCTATTATTTTCACTAAGTGGGTTATCCGTTCTAAATTATGCTGCTCTTAAGACAAGCCTGAAAGAGCACATCTAAGAAACAAAAAAACAAGCATAGAGCATAAATACCCCACCTCTCTTCTGTGGTACTAACCACAGCAGGAATAAGTGCTGCTGGCATAAGCTGTATCAAATAGAGCTGTGATGGAATTTAATAGATCTACTAAGAAAAAAAAAATTTGTAGATTAATGATTTACTGGTTTGTGAATATAAATGAGTTAAAACTGCAAATGAAATATAAACATTACTTTCTTGTAGCGCTACTTTACAAACTCTTAGGAAAACTAGTATTTTTACCTGTATATAAAAGTCAGCATATCAACCGAGTATAGGAGAACAAATGTACCTTCACAGAGCCTCTTAACAAGCAAGAGCTGCTGTCTTAGTTTGAAAGGCAATTCTAAGTCATGCTTCCCTGTTGCTGTTTTGTTTGTATCAAAACACTTGCCATTGTACCTCTGCTAATGTCAGCCCCAATTAAGAATTTAATTACTCCCTTACTGGCTTTATAGTCTAACAGCTCATTTTCAATGAAGAGTGATATATGGTAATATGCAATATTCCCTATGGTACCTCTACCCAGTAAAACTCCTTCCAAGAAAACTTTTTAAATTTAATATTACAAACTCAAGGGTTTTTTCTCCAACTATAGCATTTTGCAATATTTTACTGAAAAGCTGTCCAAAAGCAAGCACCCTTTATTATAGGACTTAAAAAGATCAGAGGTGAATGGGACTGCTAGATCACATAACTTGAGTAACTTTCCAAGTTGTTACAAGTATGCACCAGGCTTATCTGTGCCATTTTGGGCTAGCTTGTAACAGCAGCAACAAGCAGTGCTGTAACCCAGGCTGTCATTTTCAACTCTGATACTGGAAGCTGTACTTTTAAAGTTGTCATGCAACCTGCCTTATCTTCATCCTTATCTCCAATGAGGCCACAGTCCCTCAAGTGAAAGATACCACTGCAGGAGCTATTATATTTTGGTCTGTTTTGCCTGAAGAAAGAATTAGTATCAGTTTACCTTAGTCATGCAATATATTCTAGGGAAGGTTGCTAAGAGATTAAAGACTTAATTTTCATATATAATATTATGTAATAGTTTTAACACTGAGGCAATCTTACAGATGCTAAGCAGACCATTCTTTAAAGCTATTTCTCTATGACAATATCTCAGATTTTTATACCATTAACTTTCAAATCACAAACCAGGTCACAAAAGCAATCTGTTTGATACTAAACAGAAGTAGAGAGGAATTACTGGAAATGTATTGGAGTTAGATGTCAGCATTTCCGTAAACTAAAAGGCAAAGGGGGAAAAAAGACCATTAAAAAATCCACTAGGTACAAGAGAAGAGCAATTTCTTCAGTCTGAGAAGCTATTTCAAACATTTATGACTGAATGAATTTCACTAAGTGTTTTAGCACTGTCTTCAGAAATGGAAACTAATTTGCTTATTAGGGCAAAAATATATTGGGGGTAATGAAACAAATATGAAGTTGCTTCCTTTTTACATAATTTCAAAGATGTATCATTTGACTGTGGAATCATTTGACTTTTTCTACAGCAGAAAAAACACTTCAGCTCCCGGGCTTGAGAAGATCATATCCCATCGTGTTATAGCCTTATGTAACAAAATTCATTCAACATAGATTCATTCCTAAATTCTACACCCCAAATACTGATTCTTAACCAGCTTTTTCATTATAATCCTAGCATTAAAATAGAATTTCTAGGTTTTGAACAATATCGTTTCAACAGAAACAGCCCAACACTTCTTGGAACTGCATGGAAAATGGTCAACTGTTTATTGGCAGAAGTCTAATCAGTGTATGACGTGGGTTGAAAGGAAACGTAAGAACCCTTTAAGACATTATATACTTGATTGAAAAAAAATTAACCCCCCAATACTTTCAGGAATGAAGTCAAAATTACACTTAAACAGGACAGGGAAGATGAACCTAAACCGGACCTGAAAAACATTTTTCTATAACATGCATTAGATATCAACCCTTAAACACAGGATGTATATGAAGAAGTGCCTATTATCCCCTCCTATATAGCAAGGTATACAAATATATCTCTTTATATATAGCTGATAGAACAACACCTTATTTGATTCATATTTTACCCACTGTATTTCTGAAGTAATTGAAATAGTCTCAGAACAACTCACTTTCAGATCCTCACAAAACAGAATTTTCTTGGACAAAGCTACACTGATCTGAAGACTGTAATTGTTTTTTGAAAAGGTCTGTAAACACTAACAATCCAGAAATGTTTTCCGCAATCCAAGAACTTTAAGCTTCATCTGGGGAATGCTCCGATTCCTTCCCCAATCCCTTTCCAAAATCATTCGAGAAACTAAATACTTCAAATCTTGAAAACAGTCTTTAATAAAATTTTGCATACTAAAGGACGGGGAAACAAGTTTACACGAATGCTTTAACGTGACAGTGAACTATGACTTTTAAATATACTCCCATAGATTAGGTGCACATTCATAAGTGTAATCCAAAATAAATGTATTTATGAACTTGATAATCATCAGATTGCTTAAATTATATTTGAGGCAAGTCTAATGAAGCAGAAACAAGAGTTACTCCCCTTGGCACCACTTTAACAACTTGAAGAAAGGCAGAGTTTTCTAAGTTTGAAAAGATCAATAAGCATGTAGTGACAACAAAGTTGAAAAACTCAGTTTAATTAAAATGTTGAAGACAGTTATCACCCTAGTAAGACACCAATGCTTTAAAGGTAGTACTAAGTAAGAAATTCTTACAGTAGTCCAATGCTCAGTTACCTGGAACAGGACTAAACACCCTTTAGCATAATCTTTGTATTCACTAAATCCAGAATTCAACAGCAGAGCAGCTGCTCAGTGCCTGGTCTGCAGAATTCAATGAACGACAAAAGGTTACCTTAATTCAATGAGATAATCAGCGCACATTTACCCTCTACCAAGAGTTTTCCAACCATCTGCAAGGCGGCAGAGCTGACTGCCTATAAAACAACTGGTAGCATGCTGACATGTCCTCACATCACTCATGTCAATGAAAATTTATCTCTTAGCAACAGCTAAAAGAAGCTAAACTTCCAGAAATATTTTAGATGCATCACGAGCCAATAATTTCTTCATAAGTGATTTTGATTGCTGCTGATCTCCAAACAGATGTCTACTCTAAGTGGTAAAATTTATTAAATATGTACCTTAAATAAGAAAAAGTCAAGTTGTCATGCCCTAAGAAAGCAATAATAATGGGAGCCATCCTAGCTGTGCACATAAAAGACAAAAGCTAACCTTATTTGAAGCTGCTGGTCTCACAGTACCAGTAACAGTGAAGTAAAAATGCATGTGTGGGGGGGAAAGGAAGAAATTTGCTATTAAGATTGTTGTCAGAAACTGAAAGCTAAGACACAAGTCAACTAAAACTAAGACAAATATTTTTGACAGGAAAAGCAAAATAAGAGATTCAACGCTAATACCACTTAGCTACTAAAACTATTTTATGATTCTCTGCCCTGCTACATGGGAGCAAATAAATTTTAAGGCATTAATCTTCACAAGTAAATTCCATATAAATCCTCTGATAAGTGTATTTCTAATTTTGTTTTAGCAAAACTCATTTGCATTAGCAAAATATCAAGTAAATTAAAATTTTACCACCAGACGGAGATCAGGAAATGGAAAAAGCTTGTTCTCAGCTATATTACAAACTCTTCTCTAGAAAACAAGTCATGCAGAGGTGTCCTCAAAATACATCCAAAGACAATATTGAGAAAGAAACAACATAAATCATTCAGATTCTGATTCATGTTAGCAGACAGTGCACAGTTTGGCTTTCTTCCATCACTAGTATTTTCCAGGAGACATAAACCAAAATCTGTCAATCCTAAACTGAATAGAAGCCACACTTATTTATTTCAACTCACAGGATTGAGGTATCATCTTGAATTCAGAGCAGTATAGGAAGTTGGGAACACAGAGGAAGATTCCTCCAGTAGTTTATTAATCCAAATAAAAGACTCCTACCACCCATCTCATGTTCAGATCAGAAAAGACTCCTGCAACTCTCCAGTAAAAGACTGAAAACATGCCTGCAAGAAGAGCAGCTAGTCACTGGTTTTTAAACACAGTGCAAATTCATAAAGCAAAAACAACTGCCTATCATCCCATAAACTCCAAATGGCAAAGCCCAGAACTTACTGAACACAAATACCAATAACCTCCTTCCTTAAGTGTATGGCAGACAAGCATGTCAAGTGACCCAACAAGTGGAAATTCTTTGAACAAGCCACAGAGCAAGTCACTGGCTTCTAAGAGAGCACAAGCTCCAGTACTTTTGCATGTAGCTAAAACATACATGTACAAGCACAGGAACAGACCATCCTACAGACACTTAGCACATGCTGTGTCCCTGAGAACCCACCCTGCATGTGGTTTGAGTAATTTCTCAACTGATTTATCTATAAATTTCAGACCTACAGAAACTATCTGTAACATCCAAGAGCCTGCTTTCCTAGATCAGCAGAATGCATGCCAAACATATCAAAATAAATACACAGGGTTTACTATACAACTTTTCAATATTAAAGCAGATTCATATTCGCAAAACAGCATTAATAAGTTTTTTGTGACTGTCCTGGGGTTTTGAGTGTAAAAACATTCAGATTTTACAACTGAATAAAGAGGAAAGGGAAGAGAGCTAGACAGTTCAAGGCAGAGCAAAAACGTTCAGATCAGAAAATACCATGTTTATGTATAACTCCATTGTTTATTACATTAACCTCCGTGTTTATATTTATAAACTGACTGATAACCAAATACTTACTTGCAGGAGTCAATGCACTGTCCTCTTCCTCTACCACTCGCAAATTCTTGTTAAACTGACTCCTACAGCAGGCACACTAGCATTCAGAGGTCAAAAGAGAAAAATCAAAGTAGGAAATGAAAGCTGAGTATCTTTAAATTTGGAACAGAAGGGAGGGATACAGCAGCCTTCATAAGCATAGAACTTGTTAACTAGCTACTATTAAGTTCAGTGATGATAACAGAACTTACTTTGGTCTTAAGAATCTTTTCAGGATCAAACACTGACTTTTTCATCACCCATTTAATTGTATTTTTGTAAAATGTCTTTGCTAACTACTGCTCATTATCCACCAATGCTAAGCATTTTAAAGAATTCCACGCTACTTGCAAGTTAGGTTTTACTCACATTTTTACCAGTCAGGTTGCTCAGGACCTTGCCTAGTCCAGCTCTGATCACCTCTGAGGATGGAGATTCCATAGCCACTCTGAGTCCCTGTTCCATGTCTCTCCACCCTCATTTTAAAGGACTTTCTCCTTCATCTATCTGCAATTTCTCTTGCTGCAGCTTGTGCCAGTTATCTCTCATTATTTTGCCATCTGAAAAATAGCAGACTCCATCTTCAATATAATCACCCAATGTGTAGTGCTGAAAGAGGTCCTTTAACACAACAGTCACACACATCTATGGCAATTTTATCTTGACTGTACTCCTTTCAATTGTTACATGTAAATACTTCCTGCTGCCTAGGGAAGTGTTGGAATCACTATCCCTGGAAGCGTCCACGAAACATACAGATGTGGCCCTTGGGAACATGGCTTAATGGCGAACATGGCAGCGCTAGGTTAACAGTTGGACTCGCTGATCTTTGAGGTCTTTTCCACCCTAAATAATTCTGTGATTCTACTTATTCACTAGTTAAGAACTGCCTGTGCTCTATGTCTGAAACACGGGTGCCACTGACATTTGTCTTTTATTGAGCCAAATGCAAACACTGCTAGTTAGTGTTGCCACGGATACATGGACATCACATAAAAATTACTTCTTAAAACTACAGTCACTCATCTGCACCATTTCAGAAAAAACAGATGTGAAATTGAAGCCAACTTCAAAATACCACCAGTGATGAAATTAACTCCTGGAGAGCATGTGGAAAATGTGTGGCAAACTCACCATAGCTTAAGCTAGCTCTACTTCTATTCCTAGATGAGGAAACATCAGCCATGCCTACCAGACACTTCTGCTGAGGTCATACACAGCTTTTTTCCTGCTTGTAATTAAAACCAGAAGTCTCAAGCCTGCACCACCTAGGACTGCATTAATTGGTAACTACTGAACTGTACCACCACAACCACGAGGGGAGAGAAATGGGACTCTGCTCCTCTAGACCCACTCATTTCAAGAAGGCTGGCTGTGCCTGCAAATTCAAAATTTCAAGCTCCTCACAAAGAACCTGGAGGGGAAAAAAAAAAACCACAGAAAATCTATGTGACACCAGTAATAATTTTTCTCAATGAGGGATATAAGCAGATTGGGAAAAACAACAATAAATACGAGTAATATTGCAACTGAAGGAAATGACACTGGTTTAAAAGTTAATTTGTTCCTTACCAGGTAACCACAAAGGACAGCAGTGGATCTGTCAGCTAATGATGCCTGATCTGACATGCCATCATGTTCAAGATTCTACAGCCACCATTTGAACCCTAAAACTGTTGTTCCAGTACACAACAGCACTCCATCCACTTGGTTCCATAAAGCCCTAGTGTCCTGGCTTGATTCAGGCCCTCAAATCATGGGTCTGTCCTTATATCCAGGCAAACAAAGACCTGAATACAGAGAGCCAAGTTGCTTGCAGGACCATAAATGGATTCAAAGTTCTAAAAATAACTTTTATACCAGTTGATCTTTTCTTAATGCTAGCTTGAAATCTTTCAAAAATGAGAGTCTTTTGCCATTTCCAACTACCAAATTGGAAAATTGTGGTTAATTAGCAGTTAATCTATATCTGAGATCTTTCTTGACAAAAAAATAACTTGGCAAATACAGCAGGTAACTTCAACTGCAAGTAATCAGGATTTTTCATCACATGTTTTACAATAAAGTTCCTGCAACAGTAAGAAACAATATGGAATTGCTATCATGTTTCAACTGACACAGAAAAAATACCCAAGAGTCAAGACCATCACTATTATCAAACATGGAAGAGCAAAGACACTTTAAACAGGTAAGGAAACAGCACTGAGACAATATGCTAGATAGTTCTCCTTATATCTATGGCAGCCTCCTGGTATTTCTATGTTTTAGAAGGAATCTTGACAAAGGAGATATCCATGCATTGACTAGTTGAAGAAAAATTAGTCTGGGAGGAAAAATGCAAAGAGTAAAACCTCTAACCATAGTTTAGGAATCAAATGTCACTCCCAGTTAAGCCAGAGGAGCTCACAGAAAACAGCATAGATTAATAAACACCAATAGAATTGCTGGAACTACGCAGGATTTCTTTAACTCACTGCTGTCAGTTTCCATACAGGACTCACCACAGAACACCACACCAATTAATTTTGAAGGGAAACAACCAAAAGAATCAAATTTTAGCAAGCCTTAGGATTAAACAGCCTGCAGTATAAGGTTTGGAATCACTCCTTGCAGTAAACAAGAACCATGTGCACATCACACACGCAGAACTATGTTCAGGATATCCAGCTTGGGGGAAAAAAAGGATGAGTAGGGTCTTCCCTCATGGTTCTGTAGGCTACTGCAAATATGACCCTGTTCGCAGAAACTAATTCACATCAGAAATTGAAAACTAACCTCTACCCTGCCTTAGGAAGGAACAGACCAATCTAACTGAGGAAACAGCAGTATTTAACTTACTTCCCACCATACAATTAAAGAAAACTCTTACAAGCAGGCTTCTTGGGTTGGTCCAAATGTGCTGAATTGTAAAACACACAAAAAAAAGCCCCCAAAGCCACATATATCTATCTATACAGTGCTACGAGTTGTTTCTTCACAATATGGGATGATGAGACTTTTCCACTTCAATTTCTGCTAAGTTCCAGTATCTCGGGTGTTAATAGGACCCATTTCTAAGCGTTCCCTTGGCTTATGCACAGGGTTGGTACTTTTAGCATTTCAGAAGCTACAGGGACAGAAAAAGCCAAAACCAAACTAAAAACCACCACACACACAAAACAAAACCCCCCAAAATAAAACAAACATCAACAACAAAACCCATTTAAAAAAAAAAAAAAATCAAGACCCCAAACCAAAACACCCCAAAACACAAGAGCAGCAGTACCCAGCAACCATCCCAGAACTTCCAGGACTAGATATACACACCGTTAAGGTGCAGGCCACCCTTCCAAGAAATAAAGGTAACTTGTGAATTGAAATAATGAGAAGCACAAACATGAGACTTAGTGTTTGCCAAGTAATGCCAACATTCCTCAGTATTTTGTCACCATGAAGATGTTATGATGAGAGAAACAAAGGTTGCATCTGAAGACAACAGTATTTTATGGACTCACAAAGTTCAAACCCAGATTTCTTTTTCATTTCCCTGTGTACAGTCTCATCAATTGTAGCACTGCAGACACTCTAGAAACTTCCCCACCACTGTATTTTGGTGCTCAGACTCACCCTCATAAGCACAGACACCACATAAAGCCAGCTCCCAAAGTTTGGCATTACAAATATCCCCTCATGTGTAAATCTGCAACATACATTGTGCATTCCTTTCTGCCTCCCTTTTCTGTTTCTGCACAGTGGAGAGTCTAGAGGACTGAGGCAACAAGAAATCTCAACCAACGCTGTCTTGCTGCCTACCCACAGGAAGAGAAACTGAGCAAGGAGGAGCCTGGATGCCAGAAAAGCAATTCGCTATAGATTGGCCCTTTGCCTGAAAGACAGAAGGAGGAACACCCAGTGTCTGCACTGGCACAAGCTACATACCAGAAAACTGAAATTCAACCCATGCCAAGTTACAGTTTGAAAAGCTAAATGTACGTAGGCCAGCGAAAACAAAATTAGATGGGAGTGCAGGGTAAGAAAAATTAATAAAACAAGTTTGGTTTTGCATGAAAGTCGGCTTAGAAAGACAAAATGAAAGCGAAAGAAGGATTAATAAAATTTTTCATGCCAAGAATCAGATGAAAATCACAGTTGCTGAGTTGTTCAAGAGAGCATGGAGGAGAACCAACATCAAGCCATCTCCATTTGAACTGCATCTTTGAAGTTTAAGTACTAATTATTCTGAACATAACAAAGATGTAACTACTGAGATACACTTTGCATTTCCACAGCCCTCTGAAAATGGGCACTCCCTCTTCACCTTTAAAAGCTGGATTTATCCTTTTAAATTATGTCTAAAAATAAGCAAATAAAGAGCTGCCTACAGCCTACAAATATCTGTTTCTTTGAGTTTATAGTCACATAGCATTTGTGCTCAGGAAATGGCTAACTCCCAAGACTTCTTAGGTTTCATGCAGCTCCCAAACTGCAGAACCTTCCTAGTGCTTGTCCCAGAGACAAGGAAAACACTCAGAGAAAAAAATCAGCAATATTGCCATTCTAAAACTAACACCATTAAAGATAAATTAAACACTCTTCCTAAAACTAACCCTAAGTTTTAAATACCACTTTGCTGCATTTCCAGAAGTGCATTTTAATGTTTCAAAGACTTATTGAAAAGCTAAGTATCACTCAGTTTTCCTCTCTCTTCACACCCTTCCCTACTGTGTAACCAGTTTTTACACTGCATTTTCTGGTTAACATATTCATACAGCCCTTTTAAGAAAATGCTTGGTGAGAAAAGGTGTGAAGCAAAAGGGAGGGTATCTATGCAAGATACTCTTGAGCATAAGGGGAAGTGCACATAAGAGCAGTTAAACTGTTTAAATATGCACTGCAACATAGTGAAGTGCACGAGATCAAACTGCTGCACAACAAAATTAATTATTTTTCTGCTTTCTTTTGTGTGTGTATTTTTGGGCTTTTTTGTTCCTTTATTTGAGGAAGATTTTTTTTCTGGATTTTTTTTCAGGACATAAAAAAGACACTGCAATTCTTCATCCTGAAGGATACCACTGTTTTCAGTTTTCCTTCACTCTTAAGGCAGCTCCACCTCTAGCTGGATGCTGTACTTCACACATGCAGTTAACACTAAAACAGGCATCTTTTGAAGTGCATTGATTCAAGTTACCTGTCCAGACACATCAGCGAGCATTTACCTCAATGTAACCATCAGAGAACTTCATATAACTGAAAAGTCCTTTATATAATATGTACTATTCATGACACTCATGATATACCACTTAGACACCACATAGCTGCCAAAAGCTACCCACCTTCCAACAAAATGTGTCTTTTCATGAACCTTGTACTTGTATCCATTCAGAGACGAAAAAGCAACCCTCCACACACACGAGGGAATGGAAAAGGATGGAGTAAGGGAAGATTTAAACAGTTGCACTGCATGCTTTCTCTTGTTGTAACTCAAGAGTTGATACAACTTTGCCCAAATCGAGAAGAGTCAAAATAACACTTGAGACAACATTTTTATACAAATCCTTTCTTCCAGGCCTAAGGATAACAGGAGGAAACATGTCAGCTACATCGCTGGAACTAATTGCAGGTATTTCTAAATCTAATGAAACAAGAGAACTATATCTAGTTGGATTGGATCACCCAGTTAATAACAGAGACGAGAAAAGCAGCTCCGTATCATCACCACTAAGACAAATGTTTAGCACTTCCAGCTCCCCGTTGCAAGTATTTCATAGACCACCAACCACTCAACACTCCTGTCACACAGTCAAGGCTCCAGGTCTGCAAAACTACATTCAGTGACACTGCATTTCAATAGTATTTATCTTCCCAGTGCACTACATACTCAGATGCTTTGGGTGGGTGACTGAAGCAAGCAAACAAAACCAGAAATCCCAAAACGAAACAACCACTAAACCCCAAACAAACCAACAACAACCCACACACAAGACAACCATCTTGACACACCCACAGGCCGTACTGTATCTCTTCTGATCACCTTTCACTCCTTCAGGAAGAAAGGCTCAGAGTCTGCATTTGGTACTATGAGTGTGAATATCCAGAATGACTAAGAGAGAGCTCTAATGCACTTCTAATGCGCCAAATCTTCTAACTGGCTCATCCTGATGAGATGTTAATTATGCATTAATTAAAGAAAAATAATCAAAATTACTCAAACTTCCACAGACATCAAAACAGACTTCTGTGCATCCCTCCATTTGTTCTTTTCCTCCAGAAAAGTCAACAAAAGACATACTAGTACTTCACCTCTAGTATTCGAAAACAAAAAAACCAAAACAAACATACAAAATTAGCCACCCCAACAAAAATCATCTCTTACTTGTGCTAGCTATAGAAAGAGCCTAAGAAACTTTAAAATACACCAATCTCATCAAACATCAGCCACTCCTAAGAGATGCCAGTTGGATAAATTTATTGTAATAATTTCAATAAATAATCTTGACAAGCCCCATACTGTCACTTAAATGCTTCCAATAAAAATAGCCTAACAGTTTTCTTGCAATGTCATTCTGCTTATACACAAATGAACATCAATTTCAAATGAAGATGCAGTCACATCCCAATAACAGGGACAACTTACGTACACTTACTTTCAGAACTGCCCCTGAAGTATTTAAAGCCACACATAGTGAAGAACAGTAAAAATGCCGTATTTAAAACAAGTCTCTATATTTGCTCAGTATCCTGGGTCACACCTAGCACAACTAAGTGGGCACTACACTAACACGGAACTACTGGTTCACCAACCTCACATCAAAACTATTTTTGTCAGGAAAAACCGTATGCCAGCTTTTAAACACGCAAGTCACACTGCTAATTTTGAGGCACCCAAATGAAGGCTTATTTCTTGCCAAAGCACTTGCTAGAGAACAGATTTGTTTGGCTAACTTCTAGAAGACAGCTTTATCCTTATACCAGTATTTTAGTACGGCAGTAATGGCTTTTTCAGCACCCTGACCCAAGTAACATTCCATGCAATGGGTGCCAGTCCCAGTAGGTAGCCTAACAAGGGAGATTTTTGTTTCTACAGAATTCATGTTACTTAGGTTGCTCAGTACTCCAGCCCTCAAATTTTTCATGTCATTACAATATCAGAATTACAGTAGAAACTCAAAGTACTTAGACAGCTTTATCACTACAAGTAATTAAATGTTTATAGTGTATGGCTACAGCAGTAATTGCACAGTATGCAGCACTTCTGAATTTCCATTCTGATTACAGAACATGAAGCTCCATGCATCCCTCAAATACCCGAGAAGTCCAATTTGACAGAAATAGATATCCATATACAAATGCAATCATATTTAACATACATTTAGAGAAGCTCACAAAAATAAAGCTACAACTACTCACCTCTGACAGTTCTCCAAACAACTGTTCCTGAAGACCTCACTAAATAATTCTAACACAAGCATTTTCTACTCTGCACCTGCCATCATCTTGCAATCAAAGGAAAAAGATGAATGAAAACCATCATGGAGATTCTAGGAGACACTGGTGTCACCTCTACAATAGCAAAGCTCTCTGGACTATTCCATGTCTAAAACAACTGCCATCAAATTTGACCAGGCAGAAGAGGAAAACAAAAACAGAAAAAAAACAAGGAACCCCAAACCATCAACTTACAAATATTTGTAAGTAAGTCAATTCGACTACAACAGGTAACTTTCTCTCCCCCAAGTACACTGAAAATTCCAAACACATTTCACCATACTAAATGGGAAATGATCAAAAGAATGCCTGCAGACATGACTTTGACACTATCCTTTCATAAACAAGAAACTAATTGATAGCCCTTTCTCCCTCAAGGCTGAAACCCTGTGAACAATTAACTTCAAAACAAAACTCAAGAAACAGCAAAAATAAACCCATGTACGGAGTGCAACAAAAGTGAAACAGGAGGAGGATCCTGCAGTTTAGCTCAAATTTTCACTCTAACACCTTCACTTCTGTTCCTAGAATATTTACATTCATTCCAGTTTCTATTCATTGTCATTTTACAGCTAACTATCTACATAAAAATATAATTTTAGAATAATAATTATAATGGTCTTAAACATCACCAAGCCCTACCAGTGGTATTTCAAGTGGTGGTCAAACCACAAGAAAATCAGTATATCCAGGCAGAAAATGAAGGTAAAAGGCCACAATCAAATCACACTGCAGATTTCAGCTACACCAGTCGGTCAGGCAAGACAGAACAATCTCACACCTACAACAGAGCATACAGCTGTACTCTTCCCTGCTGCTCTGTTCATCTACTGAAAATCCACAAAGCAAACTATCCAATGCAGAACAGCAGGACATAGGGAGCCAAGTAAAATTCATTTACCAGCACTGCTCCTGCATGCATCTTGGATATGCATCCCCACTCATATACATTTAAATGGGTAAATAAAACACAAGAAGAATCATTACTTTTGTATTAGATTAATAAACAAAGGATAACAAGAATAGTTTTTCATTACTACATTAGCTCTCATTTTTCAGACTTACCTGGTCTTTTTCATGGGGTAATAGGCTGACAGGTGGAAGGGAAGCTGGGAAGGTGCTGGAGTATTTTGGAGCTCCTTTGCTTTCCAAACTGCCATAATTCACTCTATACTGAGGACCATCCTTCAGTAACCTCCCATTGTTCACAGCACGTTTGGCCCCTAGCCGCAACCTCTGCTGAAAGGCAGCATTGTTGAAAATACTTGCTAGGTCATTTTGACTTCTCAAATATTTCTCTATGTTTTTCAGGGAGGAGCCATTAGGTTCTTGAAGCCCTTCAATTGCTCTTCTCAAGAGTTTATTCCAATCCACATTACGAAGCTCATTACAAGCTCCTCTAGATCCCTTAACAGATTTAGGAATAGTGCCAGGTTTAACACATGAAAACCGTCCAGGATTATCTGGGTCCTTGTAGGATGCAAGACCTTTGTTAGTAACTTTAAGAATAGAACCATCTTGAACACTAAGTTCCAACTGTTCTGAAACAGTCTTCTTATCTAATCCATGGGAAGCACAAACAGCATGACATATTCTCTCTTCAGAAGGCCTTTGCTTTTGCTTTTTAACTTTTTGTATAGCTTCCAGAATCCACTCCGTATAAAGAGGGTTGGCAAGTTTTACCATGGTTGACCAGTAATTGTTTCCAGCCAAGAGTTACCCATAGAGGTTCCTCCTTATCCTTTTAGCAGATCTTTCCGAGGTTGTTCACACCTCAAACACAAATGAAAGGATTCCACACACTGCTTGGACACATGTCAAAAATATCCACCCTGAGGAGTCAGAAAAGGCAGAGAAATACCTGCTGACTGAAACTTTCCAATTACGTTACTGTTACCGAAACGTTGAAGGGATTCATCTGTGATGACACTGGCAGGTCCTTAAAAGAAAGTTTGTTGCAACCTTTGAAAAGAAAAAACAAGAGGGAGAGAATACAGTTAATGCTGAAGTACTAAACAGAAAAATCATATTCAGACATGCATTCATACTATAGATGCTAAAGTATAGAAAAATCTTTGTGATATTATATGAAACATTTGCCAGTTCCCACCCCACACCAAACAAGTAATCATAAAATCCTTCTGCTTCTCGTAACAGTCAGTGGATTTAGTTTTCCTAAACCCCATCACCCCAACACTTAACCTACTACTGACCTGTTGGACAATTTCCATTCAGTCAGGGATCTGAAAACACTCTCTAAAACAAACTGCCTACAAATCATTTCTGCATGGATTATACATGCACTAGAAAATCCAAACAAACAGAAAACCAAACCCCAACCAATGAAAGACAAATTATTAACCACTGCCAATTCTTACAATACCCTGTCTCTAAGAGTTCTGCCATGTTGATTACATAACTCAGAAAAATCAAAACCAAAAAATATCAGAACCAAGTTACACGAATTACACCGTTCATTAATATTTAGGTACCCTACAAAACCAAAAAGCATCACAAAAGCACTTCTCATTTTAAAGCATGCAGCACAGGGGCATTTTTGATACAAATCCTTAGGAACAGAAATTAAAACAAAGTAACAGGAGGCATTTTCACATAAATGGGCTGTCAGCACACAGATGTATTAAGAGGTCACATTGAAAAATGTTTTATTGACTCACAGTTTAACAAAAAAATTTGTTTACTTATTATGGAATACATCACTCCAATAGAAAATTCAGTGTCTACAAAAACTCATTTAAGAAACCTGAAAGAACATCTTGATGAGGAGTTTATTCATTCTGGGAAAATACATGAAAAAAATAAAACAATTTAAAAGTCTCACAAATTAAACTTAGACAGGAGTTGCATAATGAATAAATATTTTTGAAGTATTAGTTTTTTCTGCCATGAAGTGTGAGTGAGAACTCCTGAAGGCATTAACAGAATTGTATAATTACTTCAAAACAAAGGAAAACAAACAGAAGAGAATAATTTTCTCTCTCAATATATGGGTTATCTTGTAAAGTAGAAGATTCACCAGTTTCACAGCAAAAATTTAAAATTAGTTAATATGCAACTACATTTATAAAGCTATGGCAAACAGCCTTCAAATAACAAAATCATCTATGATTACACAAGTCCTGGACCTCATCTTTGTTCATTTATTCCAGCCATCCTGCATTTAAATAATGTTCAAAAACTTAAGTAAATTATAACTAGGAAAAAACCCTGAACTGATACAGTAATCTAAATTATTTCCAATCTATTAAAAAGATTCCTCTGCAACTATGAAGACAAAGAATATAACACCACATACTTTCGGTCCTATACCTTTTCCTTCTTCTACCCCTCAAAAATGTCTTTAAATATAAATTCCAGCTCATGTTTCACACATTATTATACCTACACAACAGGATTAGTAACAAAAGTGTGGCTGGTTACTGGTGAGTATAAAATTTTTCTATACCCAAATAGTCAATATTAATCAATTCATTTTATGAATCTGTCCTTCTTGAATTTGATCAAAGTTCAAACACTTTCAGATTTATAAATATGAAAATTCAAGTGACTGCCAGACTGAAAAAGACACATTCCTGATGCAAATGCAGGGCCTGAATGCTGAACTGGCTCACACACTGAACCTTATTGATCTACACGGATTGAATCCTGTTTCTTGCTTCCAGACTGTACTCATGGAAGTAGTATTTGATAACAGTTCTGTGTATTTCAAGTATCTGTAATCAAACAATAACTTGTTCTGTAAACAGACATTTTCATTTACTCCAGCTAGCAAAAGCCATTCTTTCCCTAACAGAATTGTTTATATTCACTGTTTTCAGATAATTCCAAAATAACTCTGTAGCTACAAAACGCAGACAAATATAGGGAAGAAAAGAGTTTCCATGGTGTTATAAATCCTATAAATTCTCTCACAAATCTGACACTGAAAATACAATAACACAACAAGGCAGAACTCTATATATAGTGAAAGCTCACTCACATTTAGACTCTCTCATACACTCTTCCTATACATTTGGAAGTTCTCTGTAGCTACATATAAAGCCCCATATTCCTAGAAAGCTACTTTTAAAGTTATTTAGTTAGGCTGTTCCACTGTAAGGCTCCATTAAGATAGTCGCAACTTAATTAAATGCTGAACACTGCATTTGCTGAGTCAGACATACTTGCCTCAGTTTTACATCTACTGCAGTACTGTTGTATTAAATTTCATACAAGCAACCACATCACTTCCATTAAATTCCAGAACGCACAGTACAGGGTCTGTTCCAAGCTCCTGGACACTGATGAACATTTCAGTATAAATGCTATAACATGTGGGTTACAGGAATTTTTATTGGCCAGTGACTGTGGCAAAAGGTTAGCATAAACCTATACCTTCATATAAAGTCTACTGCTTGGTACAGGAATTTCACAGCCATATACATTCAGAACTACATTTTTACTTATTTACTTAAAACTCCCTATGTGTAATACATCCTTCTGCATGCTAGCACCTACTAAATCAACACCAGTAGAGTGTATCAGCAGGAACAGAATTTCCAATGCACATGACAGGTTATTTCAGGAGGAAAAATCAAGACACCTTAAATACACACCTTCCAACAGCATCTAAGTTCATTCTGCCTTAGGGAGCCATACAAAGTGCATCCAACCCAAGTTTTAAACTGTTTTGCCACAACTTAGAGCCTCTCTTACTCTGGCATTTGGAGCACACATGAACTTGAAGTGCAGCACCCTGACCTCCATGACTGGTATGCCAAGGTCTACCACACATTAGATTCAGAATAACTTATTACTAACAAACATCTTTCCAAGCAAGAAAATTTGGGTGAGTGATCCTGGAGCTATAAATTAAGGAGATCTTTCAGAAATCAAGACAGATCAACCCAAGATTGGCAATACAGAAATATACACATTTACACGCAAAGTGACCAGGTAAAGACAAAACAAATTGTTGCAGAAACAAGCTTTCAAGATTCAACATAAAAGGACACTCAGAAATACAAAGTTACATTCAGGTTACTAAGTTTAGAATGCGATTCTACCAAAAGTACAAAAAGATGGTCATACACCATTTAATATAAAAAGTGTGATGATTACCCAAACAGGTTTTGAGGAAATACCATTTTAAAGAAGTGATTATAAATTAGTATCAGGCACTCATGTCTATTTATTAATCTTCCTCCCCTTGTAATTAACTAACTTTTAATCAAGCCCTCACCAGCACTCATTCAATCACAAATTAGATTTTCCATACTGTTAAATGCACAGGACAACTTCCACGTTTTATAGCAACAGTCACACAGTTCTTTCTATGTAATTTGTCATTTTTCAGCTTCTTCACTCTGTGGTATCTTATTTTGAAAACAAAAGCATTTGAGAAAGTTTGACTGCACGGTATTACTGACCAACTCTGTTAACATGTCTACCACTAAAGAGCTGCAGAACAGAAGCACGAGAGGGTGAAGTACAACACATTACCTCTAAAACATGAAACACCGTCTCTAGCCAAGGCTTGTCCCTTTACCTAGGTCATAAATTATCAGATAAATACAAAGAAGTTGCAAAATTTTAGCTTGGGATTTAGAATGCATGCAAATATGCCCTTTATAAGGCACACACCTATTGCACAGCTGATTATAATTAAAGAAGGCAGTGACTGAATACTTCAATCTCAGGTGCCATCAGTAATCCTATAATCCTCTAATAAGGTGGTTTTTAGACTGAACTAGTACCTGGAATTGCTTCCAGGTGATCCAGATTGTGAAAACAAGCTGTGTAGTCAAAAACACAGCAACAAAAAAAGCTAAGCTTCTCTCCAGAAACAAAACTAAAAGTTACTTCACAAATATCACAACATACCATCTAAATGTGGGAGTTTTTTTTAATGAAAAGTTTGCTTTGGCTTTCATAAATGTAAATGCAGTTAAACTTTTAAAAACTGAGGTTAACACAGCTATAAAACACAAAAACAAAAAAGAAGAAAGCGGGGAGAAGAGGACGCAGCTGGGGGACATGACAGCAACTTGTGCAACCTGCCGGTGACCTGTGAAGCACAATCTCATTCTGCTCCTTCCTACCTGCTCTGCACACACTCAGGAGAAGCAGCAGCAGGCCAGCTCTCTGCTGCAGCATCAGGGTCAGGTAAGGATTGCAGCAGAGGAGGAGGAAGAAGAGAAGACTGCCATTGCATTCCATTTTTGCCATTTTTCTTTCCTTCAAGCCGTTACTCAGAATTCTGCAGCTAATCAACTCTGCATTCCACCCCCATCTCAATTAATGATGCAAAACAGACAAGATAGTTGTTTTGCTATTGCAAAATATAGGGACCTACAAAGAGACAGGGAGAAAGCAGATCCTGGTAAGGACTTCCATCATGTATATCACTCTTAAAATTACTCAGGTCATGAAGCCAGCTATTATATTATTCTTTACACAACACACAGTTTCCAATAATAACATGAAGGGGCAATGACACATCTATATGCTTTAAAAAGACAGATGTCTTGACACTACAGTAACTTCAAAACCAAAGACACCGAAGACTTGGGGGCATGGAGAGAAGAGTGGCACATGTGAACCAAACTGATGGAAGTGCTTGTGCTCTGAGATATCCCACAACCTTCTTTGAGATCATATGCTTAATGTCGTTTCACAACTTGACAGCAGCAAGCGTCACCAGAGGAAACAGCATCAGCACAACATGACACCAGCAAAATCACCCAAATTCACCTTTCCCACCTTCTCCCACGGAAGTTCTGAGCACTTTAAAATACAGTACTAGAGAACAGCAGGGAATATGGGAAGGTAATATTCACTGCCAAGAGTTCACCTGGAAAAAGGGTTTCACTGAAAATATTTCTTCTTGGGATAGTGGTTTTCAACAGCAGGGGTGGGCATCCATCTGCTCTTGCCTGAGAGGGTTATTTTCAATGCTCAGTGACAGAGTGCGAGTAGTGAGGTCCGGGCAAAGAACACACAATGTGAGCATCACTTCCAAAACGGGGCACTGCCAGGCTGAACTATTCCCCTCCCCAACTTACTTAAGGTTTTTGCGGTATAGCCCAGCCACGGAGATGTGCAACGCCTAGGGCCTCGGGCCAAGGCATTGTTGCATTTGACAGGGGCCGAGCCGGGGCTGGCTCCTCGCCCTGCACGCCCTGCTCCGGGATTTGCCATTCCCGAGGCAGGAACCCCCAGCCCGCCGGCTCTGCGCCCCGGGGCACGGCGACCCGCGGGCAGGGCAGCCCAGGGGAACGGAACCGTACGCGCACCCGCACCGCGGCCGGCCGGGGCCGGGGGCGGCGGCCGCGCGTCCCCCGCGGGAGGCAGGTGAGACCCCCCCCGGTACCACTCACC